>CM077521.1:1381804-1981804 GCA_039654895.1 Mongoloraphidia duomilia | reverse complement strand
TGCCTACGTACCCAAAAAACATTGACCATCGGACGATTGCTGGTCAAATGACGGCGCTATATACAAACAAACTGATAACCTCCTCGTTTTCTTTGAAATTGGTTAAAAATTGGCTCGTAATGCATTTTTACACCCTAAAAGTTGGATCGTAATGTATTCTTAGACCCTAAAAAAACTTTCCAACAAGCCGTGAGGTGGGTCGTTTATTAGGACTAAAGTGCGACCCTTGAGGTTCACACAACGAACTTCCCAGTTTGATAAATATTTAATAATAATAATTAAATTAGATGTTACACAGAAAAGTAATCATTTTAATCATTAAAACATAATTATTATTTATTTTTAACAATAATTAAAAAAAAAAAACGGCTGAACCGATTTTTATATAATTTATGTCGGATCAAAATGACGTTACACGTCTTGATTGACAACCCTTACGAAGTCGATATAATTTTTTATTCGCGAGATATTGTGTAAAAACTACTTTTTTGGAGTCTATTGGTTAAGAAAAAAGAACGGCTGAACCGATTTAAAAAAAATTCTTTCAGATCATATTTACGTTAATACGCGTCGATTGGCAACCTAACGTAGTCGATATCAGTTTTCATTCTCGAGATTTCGTCTTAGAAAGAAATGGACACATATGTACGTACGTACATACGTACACACACACACACACACACACAGACATCTTTCTAAAAATAGTGTAACAATAGTGTAGTGACCTTGAAACATAAAAATTTGTTATACATTTTGATTTCGATTTTCGGACCCATTACAATAACTTCCAATGGGAAGTTAAAAACAGTGTTGCATTTTTACATGAAACATGTGTCTAATTTCTACCTGCCACCTAAAACGCAAGGGAGCTAAAGCCTGCCCGACTTACAGATTCTCAAATGGGGAAGACATACTATTGTTGATATTATTTTGCCTTACGTAGACACTTAAGAAAATCCGTCGCTACCTCTTAGGCTATAAGAAACATTCTAAATACAAGCAACAATTTCACAAAAGAATATACAAAATGTATCCAAAAATGCGACCAGGAAACTCGCTTTATTAACTCGTTTTGATAATAATTTATTGTATTAGAGCGTTGTGAACCCCCAATAATGTAGTTTCATTTGTTTTTAATTCGCTTCTTTCGTAACGGAATAAATTATTATTGACAGTGACGTTTCGATTGAACAAATATTGATCGATTTTAATGAAGTATATTCAACTATCTATATGTAGATTGTAAATATTTTTAATTTGGTGGCTATGACAGCGCCGACCGGACTGTATTCGCTGTGAGCAGATGCACTGTCCTGACGTCTGGTGAGTGATAGCGTAAATCGGCGGTGCTAAAGTTACATTTAGGTATTTAATTTATTGTACATTATATAGACGCGTCGACAACTTAGGTCATTAGCGTCTTAAATTGCATTAAATAACAACTAACTTAAAACTAAATAACATCACAAAACAGCCATGAGCACAGGTGGGATTTGAACCCACGACAGTCTAGTCTAGAGGCTGCTACCAAGTACGCTATGCACTACGCTACACTACCCTCGCTAAAGTTACAATGCAACTATTCACTGATTCTGTTGAACTGAAAAATGGCAGCGTGAAAAGTGTTTTTTGCGAAATTCTGTGAACAATATAAATCATAAACCTTCTTTTTAATTTTATTAATTAATAGATTTATACGGCTGTTTTGCAATTGAAAATTTTTTATGATTCGTAAAACAATTTCGGTAAGTAAATTTTATCAATTCTTCGCACAAAACCGAAATCTCAGCTTCCAAATTAGTGCATTAATGTCAAATATGTTAAATTACATTCAAAAAATTATTTTATAATTATTAAATAATTAAAAAAAACAATAAAGTTACACTATAAGTAATAAATTCAAAACAATTGAATATTTTGCATATTATATTTTTTCTACATAAAAATTCAAACTTTATTTTGACAATTTTATATTTTGTTATAATGACAGTTACCATAGAGAAGGGAGATAGGTACCCACCGAATGTTTCTCTATTTATCCGTTGTTGGGACCTCCATGAATCTGCTCACAGCAAATAGCTTTCTTACAAACTTGCGTTCCAGACCGTTAACTAGATCACTGTTTTTGGGATGCCGTTTATACAGTTCGGCCGTCGCCGGTCGAACTGTATAACCTCGCTTACTCACAAACTGGTATATTAAAAATCTAACATTTCTCAGCATGGAGTCACTATTGTAGTTGTACGTTGTTTGTAGTACATTATGTATATTTACCGAAAAAAACAAGAAGGTACTTTTTTGATACGCCTAATTTGTATTTTGTCGTTTTCTATATAAAAACTCTTGCCGTCTGCCAATTTTAAAATATTAGTAGACAATATTATTTACCTATACATTAAAAAAACATCTGGACATCAATATTTTTACCAATTCATTTTGAGAAAATTGATATTTTACAAAAAAAAATGCTTAACCAGGTGGTGTCACAGTAAAGGTGTTCCTTTTTAAATTAGGGCTTGAGAATAGCCGAGCGTGTAGCAATGCTGTTGTTTATATGGCGTTAAGGTGCATTTTCATGTGACGCTAGACGCTGGCGTCTAGCGTCAAATGTGGTCACGTGACATAAACGCCATCTTGAAAAACTGTAGCGTCAAGTTCCAGCGTCAAATTTTAGCGTCAACAGACAGGAAGGTTTTGACAGTTGTAAACTTGTAAAGAGAGCGTCAAATAAAGACATCCATAAAATCAAAACCGTGGTGAATTTGTTATAATAATTAATAAATAAGCTCTTTGGAAATTTATTAACAGAAAAGACGTCTGAATACGATTATCAAAAATGAAATTCCCATATTTTTGACTTAAATAACCGGCGAAAGTACACGAATTATAAGGAATAAAAATTAAAAATATAACTATGCATACTTTTTTATAGGTAATTATATGCACTACCAGAATATGAGAAAAAAATAAATTGTATCTTGAGAAATTTTAATGTTTTTAGTATTCAATAAAAAAAAATTGTTTTGTTCTAAGTGAGACGGGAATTTTAATTAACCATCGAAAAACCATCAGGTGATAGTATTTTCCTTAATAAATAGGTACTTTCGAAGTAATAAAATCAATGGGTTAAATTCGTAGAATCAACCCCCTAGTAGCGACATAAAGCAATTCTTTAGCAAGCCTGTGTGTTGATACTTGATGCACAACTCAGTACCTAGCTGTAGAAAACTCGTATCATTAATGACCAGAGACAACTAATGACGCCAGCGTAAAAGCTAAACAATGTTTAGCTTTGACGCTACATTTTTTTCTAGATGGCGTTTATGTCACGTGACCACATTTGACGCTAGAAGCCAGCGTCGAGCGTCACATGAAAATGCACCTTTACGAATTTGAGAAAATACTGAAGTAATTCAGACGCTAATGACCTCTGTTGTCGAGCGTCTATAATCCACAATTCAATTCTACATGGCGTTGCTATGATTCCTCTATATTATAAGTTCCCAGTTCCCGAGTTCTAGCCCGAGAGCTGGTATAAAAGTATCAATTGGATTTTCAATTTATTATTAAAAAAAAATTAATAAATTGAAAATATGAATTGTTGCTAGGCCCAAAAAACCTTAGCTGTTGGTGGTCTTTAAAACACAATTTAATTTCCTTTTTAAATTAAAAAATATAAATAAATTAATAATTTATAATAATTATGCTTCTAATTTGACTAAATAGATTTCCTGACAATTGGTGCTTTTTAGGTCCATTCAAAAGTGTTAAAAAACAAAATGGCGGCTGTGTTCAATAATTTGATGTAGAACAATAAGTATATTTTTTTATTAAATTTCTTAAAACACTTTGAAGTTATTACTTCAGGTCCTAAAGTACCTAATAACTTCAAAGTGTTTTAAGAAATTTAATAAAAAAATATATTGTTCCACATCAAATTATTGAACACAGCCGCCATTTTGGTTTTTAACACTTTTAAAATGGAATTATTATTTGGTTCGTTTTTTAATCTCCTAAAGTTTAGGAGATTAAAAAACGAACCAAATAATAATTCCATTTTCACCGAGTTAACAAAATCAAGTTATTAAGAATGAAAAACACCTAATGTAAAAAACGATTTATAGGATATTTAAACAATTAATGCATTTTAACCTTTTTTATGGACAGTCATTAATTTTGTGTAACCTTTCATTTAAAATCTAATTCGTTCTGATCGTTGACAGTGAATAATTGAATTTACTGAAATTTCAGCAGTCAGTAATCACAGTAGCGTCGCATGTATGACAGTCAGTAGTACCTACATGTGAGTTTTTATTTGGATAAATAACAAATACAGGAGGTGAAAATATCGTATGAACTGCGAGTCTAGCGACTTAACTTTATCCTTACAAAACAAGGACATAGCGTAGTACCCAGTTTCAATATCGTAACCTTTGACAATACACCTAGTTCAGGCATTTGATATATTTTAAACCGACTTCAAAAAAAGGAAGTGGTTCTCAATTCGGTTGTATTTTTTTTTTATGTTTGTTACCTCATAACTCAGTCATTTATAAACCGATTTTGAAATTTTTTTTTTATTTCAAAGGATATACATTCAGATTGGTCCCATAGAAATTTCATCAAAATCGGTTCAGTAGTTCGGCTGATTTTAATAAAAGTGAGTAACGGCGTGTGATTCTTTTAAGGTAAATGTCACTTTTTGACACTAAAAAGTAAAAAAAAAATAAAAAACTTTTTAACAAAAAAAAAAACCATCTTCAAAAAACCACTAAAAAGAGGAAAATAATGAAATTTTGGGGTCTGTGCCAATTTAATAAAATATGAGGTTGGTTAAAAAAAAGATATTAATCACTATACTATACTTTTTAACCGACTTCATATTTTATTAAATAGGCACAGATCTCAAAATTTCATTATTTTCCTCTTTTTAGTAGTTTTTTGAAGGAGTTTTTTTTTTGTTAAAAAGTTTTTTATTATTTATTGTAAATTATAGACGCGTCGACAACTCCCCAGTTCCTGGGTTCTAGCCCGAGAGCTGGTAAAAGTGTCAATTGGATTTTCAATTTATTATTAAATAATAATGAATTCAAAATATGAATTCTTGCTAGGCCCAAATAGCATTAGCTGTTGGTGGTCTTTAAAACACAAGGACTTCATCTACTTGTAATCCTTGGAGAGAGATAGAATTAGGAGAAACGTCTTTCCTAGCGGCCATGTTCCTGGAATGAATGAACTTATTATCGCATAGTATTTTCGAAGCCACATTAAGGTTGTTAGGGTCATCGCAGTTAGCAAGGTAGGTAAGTCAGGACGTCACAACCCCACATTACCGGCGGAACAAGCAAGCGAAGCAGACATAGCGGCCCCCGGTTTCACAACTGACATGCGTATTAATGGCATACAGAAAAGAACATTCTTAAATTCAAAAATTTAAATCCAAATCCGGCGTGAAGCGTGGCAAAATGGCGCGCTTTGCAATTCCGAAACCATTCTTTGATATTTTTATATGCAGCTGGATGACTAGTTGTCCTTTTTCAATTCACATTTAATCCAATGCATCGTCCCGTCTTTGTTTAATTCACTCTCATTTGTTCATATTATTATAATAACAATGATGCATTATAGGGATATTTTATTTAGTTACGTTGACAAAGATGTACCTTCCATACAGTGTTTTGTTTGAATATAGGGGACTTTTTTTTGTTGTTGTGTACAATATTTCATATGGAACCGTTACAGATTTTGCTAAAATGAACGATGAAAATTTTCGTACGTTATGGCTATGCTATTTTAACTTAAAACACATATAATTTGTGTTTTCTGTCTCACTTTAACAAACGCTAACAGATAAAGACAAGCTATGTACAGTTTGTCGTTTATTGCAATGACAATATGATAAAGTTAGTTAAGCTTGTCTTAGGTGTTACAATTGTCATTAGATCCAGCTCTTTAGTAAGAAAGATTAATAAATGTAAGTTATATTTTAACTGTATACATATTATTACCTATATGGATTATCTGTAATTTATTTTTCTCTAAAGGTGACTTAAGATTCAGTTCTCCAAATTATCAAATAATTTTTGAAGTTATACTCCTTTAGGCGCGTTACGAAAAAATAATGAGAGCGAATTTTTCAAAAACTGTGACACCAAAATTAACAGGATTGATTTCCATAATTAATTTTGTCATTTATTATTTTATTTCAATAAATATTATTTGCATATGCGAATTAAAAATTAGTTTTTAAACACGCCAAAGAGAATTGTGTTTTTAAAGATCAACAACAGCTGAGGTTATTTGGGCCTAGCACCAATTCATATTTTCAATTCATTAATTTTTTTTAATAATAAATTGAAAATCCAATTGACACTTTTACCAGCTCTCGGGCTAGAACCCGGAAACTGGGGACTTGTAATAGAGGAACCATAGCAACGTCATGTAAACAACAACATTGCTACACACTCAGCCATTTTCAAGCCCGCTACCTTATAGTTTGTGAGATAGAGCCTTGTGACAGACGGACTGACAGACAGATGGACAAACATCGTGGGTTCAGTAATGGGGTTCCGTTCGGACGTACGGCCGAACCCTAAAAATGGTCAAAAATAGGGTAAAACGGCGAAATCCTCCTCATCAGGGAAAATGCGCCTCTGTGATAATTTAGTTTCAGCGCAACATAGCCTAAAGGTACGTGCAGTACGCAGCTGGGATTCTAGATGGTAGCATGTAGGTGGTGGCTGAAATTATAAGCGCTTATAGGTTTGCACAACGAAGCTTTGATACTAGCATTGACACAAGCTTAAATCGCGTTTGAAATGTCAGATAGCGAAGACGAATATTTGTGTTCTTCTGCTACAAAGTGCGGTATATTTTAAATACAAATTTGGGTAGGAGCTATCATGTCAACCCTATTAATAGAAAACGATCTAAACATGATGAAGTTTTCATCATTTATACCAAGAATTAAAATTTTACCCAAATCGGTTTTTTGAATATTTACGTATGGAACCTAACACTTTTAAATACGTCTTAGAAAAAACTCAAAACAAATTAAATAAAAACTGGCAAAATTTCATTTATTAAACTGTCACATCCATTGCGAAACTTGCAACGGCCATTTGACAGTTGTCACACGTTGATTGTAGTAGTCAACGCGCTGAAAGAATGGCGAGATACATTCTTGAATCTAGCAGCTCTTGTAACAGCGCTTATACCTGCTACACTCACTGCTCTGTTGTGTACGCTCGCATATATAACAATGCATTAATTTAAGCAAGCCCTGCTATGATCTATACGCTACCATCTAGAATCCCAGCTGCGTACTGCACGTACCTTAAGTCATACGACACCTCTCCTGGAAAACATGACACCTTATTGTATGCAGTAACTGGATTAGATTTAGTGAATTAGATATACATCGGACGCAACTCACAAGCTTTTTTGATGTCTTGTTTTTCTGGACTTAACAAGTGTGTTATTACGATTTTGAGATTCTATTTGTGTAATTATAAACGGATAAATACTTCTTCAATTGATTTTTGTGCTTTGCACACACATATTATATAGACCTTTTCATTATCAATTTTTACTTCCCACCTCTACTATGGTATAGGGAAGTAATGGATTTAGTCCAAAAAATTTTTTTCGAGATTTTAACAGATCTTCACGTTTTGAGACCCTAGCAATCATTTAAGATCATTTTCTGACTGATGTCTGTATGTGTGTGTGTGTGTGTGTGTATGTGGTCAAATTTTCGCCTTCGATATCGTAAAAACGGAACAGCATACGGCCATGCCGATTGTTCTATTGTGTTTATCAGCCTTTAACTTAGATCTGATTAGATTTTGAGTCAAATCGGTTCAGTGGATCCTGAGATATTACAAAAAACGTTCTCAATGTCACGTATTAACATAGGTAAAAAAAAATATAAATGAATTCTAGATGTTATAACATGAAAAAAATGTAAATATTTTTTTCTCTAAAATGTATAGTTTTCGAGAAAAAAAATATTTTACTAAAAAAAGAAAATTGTACGTAAATCAAGGTAACCATGATTTTTGCTATATTACTAGCCATCAGTAGATCACCAAACAAAAAAGAGGGCCATGCTTTTTTTCGAAGAATAAAAAAAGAGTGTTTATTTTTTGCAAATATTTACTAGGTGGGAAGTATAGGACTGGTCATCAGTCGAATTTTTTTTTCTGCGCATGTGCCCAATTCCGCCATATTTTTCAGAGACTTGTGATATTGACAGATGGAAAGTGATTGATTTTGAAAAAAGATCACCAACAGCTAAGGTTATTTGGGCCTAGCACCATAATTCATATTTTCAATTCATTATTTTTTTTTTAATAATAAATTGAAAATTCAATTGACACTTTTACCAGCTCTCGGGCTAGAACTTCAAGCGAACGAGTGAAGCGAGTGAGTAATATATTAATAATATTCGAGCGAACGAACGAAGCGAGTAATTTGTATTAATAAAATTTGAGCGAATAAACACCACCTGCAGCCCGGCTCGCAGAAGGAGAATTTCTCGCCGGGGAGAATAATACACCATAAATCGAAATACACGTGTGCGAAGCCACGGGTAACGGTTAGTAATAAATAAAATATTATATAAGCGAACTTCGAGTTCGGCACGGCACGGCAATGCGATCTTGTTTTGTTTTCGGCAACGCGAGGACGTGACATTCGGTGCTTCACGGCGATCATCGCTTGTTTCAGATCGAGTGCGGCGGCCTTCTTCATGTTCTTCACGTCCTCAAATCGCCTTCGTCCCTTGAATTATTAATCCCAATTTTGATTCAAAGTAAAACGTACATGTAGGTATATTAATTACATAATATTATATATCTACATCGGTGTTAAAATAAGCAGGGGCAGATTGGACCGGGCGACCGGGTGGCTCCAGCCACCGGGGCCAACATTAATGGGAGCCAAATGAACCATATTTTTCAACAAATAATTTTTTCTTTTACTTTACTTCGATTATCTCAAAAAATATGAAAATACGTTATATGTTGAAGTAAAAGTCCGGCAACACGGCAGATTGGACCGGGCGACTGGGTGGCTCCAGCCACCGGGGCCAAATGAACCATATTTTTCAACAAATACTTTTTTATTTTACTTTACTTTGATTATCTCAAAAAATATGAAAATATGTTATAATATGTTGAAGTAAAAGTCCGGCAACATGGCAGATTGAACCGGGCGACTGGGTGGCTCCAGCCACCGGGGCCAAATGAACCATATTTTTCAACAAATACTTTTTTATTTTACTTTACTTTGATTATCTCAAAAAATATGAAAATATGTTATAATATGTTGAAGTAAAAGTCCGGCAACATGGCAGATTGAACCGGGCGACTGGGTGGCTCCAGCCACCGGGGCCAAATGAACCATATTTTTCAACACATAATTTTTTATTTTACTTATCTTTGATTATCTCAAAAAATAAGAAAATATGTTATATGTTGAAAATAAAGATTCGGGATTCGAACACACGAGTGGCTTCGCTAGACAGAGATCATATTTTTATTACTACTTATTTTTTTGCCATACCCACTAAAAAATAGCTACTTTCCATATGCATGTATACCGGCCTGTATTGGGTCATTTAGCAAGTGTTTTTCATAACATAACTATAAGTCCGATACGTAAACGGTTGCCATAGTAACTTATGTTCATTCGCTCTATCCGCCTGCTATTACATACTCACGGCCTGCTGTAAATGTAAAGATGGCGACGCAAATTACCTGTCAAAAATTTTCAAAATACTGAAAATGAAGTGAAAAGTAGCTATTTTGTAGTGGGTATGGCAAAAAATACCATATATTTCTTGCGCGTAATGAATTTACAATTAAAAGTCACAACCATCTAATAGGTCTTCATGTGGCTCATCTATTAAAAATCCGCAGTCCCCAAGCTGTGGTTAAATTTTGGATTGTCAAAGAATCGAAATGTTACAATTACCACAAAACACCAAACCATAACAAACACTCTCGACGTACGTTTCGCCAACCAAGTTGGCATCATCAGGAGATGATTAATTAGTTTTAATCATCTCCTGATGATGCCAACTTGGTTGGCGAAACGTACGTCGAGAGTGTTTGTTATGGTTTGGTGTTTTGTGGTAATTGTAACATTTCGTATCTTTACACCAAAGGTTCCACCATTTTTTATTGTCAAAGAATAGTAATAAATTGAAAATAAGAATTAGTACTAGGCCGAGCTGATCCCGTCAGTTGGTGGCCTCCAAAAAAAATTCTTTTGTCTGATGAGTCATACCAGATGTTACAATAATAATAAAAAAAAATGTTTTTGCAGTTAATAAGTAACGTGTATTTTTAACACAATAAAATACATTTTTACAAATATTAACATAAAATATTGTCGGTTTTAAATGCAGAAACTGTAGTAATAAGTCGATGTTTATCTGTTATGGTTTACACATCGAGAAATAAATGTGTACAATTCCAAGAAAAGCTGTAAACCTTTCTAAAAGACCACGTAGAAAATATGTAATATTCTCCATAATGTAATTACGAATGTATTGGCCGTGGATGTTGGAGGAGACGAATTACGACGAGTGATTTTCAATAGACCTATCTAGTTAGAGCAAGTGAGAGAGATAAAAACAAGCCAGCTGCCACAACAATGCGCAGAACGAAACGCGCACCGGTTCAAGCTGTCTTCTTCAACACGAGCTGCGTTGTATTTTTCTCTCTCGCTTGTTCTAACTGAACAGGTCTATATTGTGTTTTGTTCTGCGCATTGTTGTGGCAGCTCATGGGTTGCTTTTATTATCTCTCTCACTTGCTCTAACTGAATAGATGTACTCAATTCTGTACTCATTAAAAAAAGCATGTGTCAGGTAAGGTGTATTATACAGATTGTATCAAATTAAAGCTGTGCATAGGCCGTTCTGTGTGTAAGACAGAGATCGATATATAAAGTATTAAGTAATAATGAGATAAATAATCACTAAAGGAAGTTACTGTGGTTACTGTAAATAAATAATATTTATACAACATAATAACGTTATCTTTGTTTTTTTGCTCTTTCTATGTTGTAAAAATGTAAATCTTTTACCAGTTTACCAACTAAAGCAACTAATTAACCACAATATTAATTCGTAATATTATTTGTATCTGGTACAAAAGTTTTAACAATTATTTAATTTATTAAGTGTTCGAAAAGACCTCCACGTTCTGCCAAACAATATCCTAATCGATTACAAAAATTTCCCCTCACATTGGCTAACATTTGATGGTCAACGGACTGACATGCATTAGAAATTTTGAAAGGCAGCTACAAATAATTTCATTATGTCGGCGGTTGAATTACCACCATAAAACCATTTAATTATTTGGATTTTTTCCCAAACAGTTTAAATAGCCATTTTATCAATAATTTCAATAGTGACTATTTTTACTGCAGAAAACAACGATGACGCTATCAGGTTGTTCGGTATTATTTATTTACAGTAACCACAGTAACTTCCTATTAGCGATCATTTATCTCATTCTTACTTATTGCTTTATGTATCAATCTCTGTCTTACACACAGAATGCCCTATGCACATGTTTAATTTGATACAATCTGTAGAACACTTAGCATTGGTATACTAAATTAATGGATCAGAATGAGCCATACGATTTACTTTATTAAGGTACTTCCGACCTGACTAAAATTGAATTATTTATAACGTTGCCATTGGTTACGCGCGTAATAACACTTCCGTTGCATTCCCAGCGTTTCAGTCCTCAAATCGGCGAGCCATGAGTTCCACTTACGAAGTTTTAAGTTAAAAAAAACCCGGTTGTCGTTTCCCATCACTTTTTATGTGAAACATTTCATGTCGGGCTGTGAAAAGCCGCGTGAGGGGAAATATGCATCGAAATTTATGATCCGCTCCTTCGCTGCTGTTCTCCCCACCACTGCGGCACTCTCTCTCTCTCTCTCTCTCTCGGCTTCCGCGCGCTCGGGCACGGGAAGACAACCGCGGTGTTACAGTGCAGTATATAGGATTACGTCAGCATAACAGTTAGTTGCTGCTTTTGAAAAAATATATACTATACTACATAGAGAATATCACCGAGTTCAGTAACGTTTTCTTTGATGTTTCACATCTGTCGGTAAACACTGGTCGGGGGTCCCGAGACCCACACCCTTTTTTGTTTTTCTTGAGTCCACAGGCGTCGCGTCGTTGTAGTTGATTACGTCATTCCACCATAGCGCTAATAGGTAACAATACAGCTAACACAACACAATACTTTAGTCTGCTAAAACCAAACTGCATAATGTAACAGTGTTACCTTGTTTTCTTGGGGTTATGCTGGGTTTTAAATAAATTTGCGAAAATTTCAGAAACCATAAGTATAATTCGTTTTTTGTTTAAATAAAATCGTTATTACAAAAATTTACAAACATATATAATATTTAATATTTTAGATCATATTTAGTTCCGGAAAAGTAAACATGTATTCATTGGTACGTTTCTCACTATTAATCAAAAGTACAAAAATATTGTTAGACGCATTTAGCAACGCGCCAACAGTTGATCACACAAAAACATAAATGACTCGAATTGGACGTGTTTAATAATATTACATCAGACCGGGGTGTTTAACATGATCGCCGGTCTTGATCATATGAGCAATAGGTCAGTTCCTTCCCTACGTTGTGTTTTTTTATTAAAGATCCAAAAGCATACGGTCGTACATGGATAAGCGTACCGTTCTGTTACGTTCTTTGTGTATGTTCAGTATGTGTGTCCGGCGGTCGATTTTGCCAACGCACCCTGTATGTGTGTATTGGGCGGTCGAGGTTTCCAACGCACCCTGTATGTGTGTATTGGGCGGTCGATGTTTCCAACGCACCCTGTATGTGTGTATTGGGCGGTCGATGTTTCCAACGCACCCTGTATGTGTGTATTGGGCGGTCGATGTTTCCAACGCACCCGGTATGTGTGAGAACGACAGAACGCCTTTCGCTTGTAAGCTCTAGGTGGGAACTTAATCCCGGTTCTAGTTCTTGATATAATTGAAAATGACCAGAGGGTCAACTACATGGCGTGTCACAGACTCAGTGAACGCTCATTTATTTATTAAATAAATGAACGATAAATGAATCGAGAGGCCCGCCATCCTACGGCGACCAGACCAAGCCAATTAATAATGGTTTGAAATAGAGACGCGAGCGCGTACAGCCGGAGCGTGCAGGCACTGCGTCTCGGATACAAGTAAGGCGCCTCGCCATACGATAGCGTACATTACTAAATAAAGTTCAAAGTTATTAGATTGCAGTACATAACACGTGAATATTGAAGTTATTTCTAGATATTGATAAGCTCAAATTAATATCCATTACACTCCCCCGGTCCGTTCAATGATAGGAGATTATTAGGTCATTGTTACCCTTGGGTACGTTCACCTGGTCATATAATGATCTCCTATAATTCAAAAAAAAACTCTTAACCTACAGATGGACAAAAGTACAAGTTTTAATAATAAAAAATGGTGGAACCTTTGGTGTAAAGATACGAAATGTTACAGTTTTAATCATCTCCTGATGATGCCAACTTGGTTGGCGAAACGTACGTCGAGAGTGTTTGTTATGGTTTGGTGTTTTGTGGTATTGTAACATTTCGTCACAAGTTTTAATAACAACAAAAAAAAATAATCAGACTTACGACGGTGCTTAAATAAAACAAAAAAAAACAATACGGTCATCGTCTCTCCATTAAAGCGGACAAAAAGTTCAAAATACACAAAATTCAAATAAAAAAAATTTCTCTCAAATAATAAAAAAAAATGTTGTTCACTTACACATAACACTTACACATCACATTGTTTTTACGGGCGGGGGACAAATTGTCCCATGCGGACACTCCCGTTCGCGTACCGGGTGAACCGAATAACGCGTCCATCGGGCCTTCGGGTCTTCCTGCGGCAACGCTTTGTCCGTCCGGGGTTCCAGACGGGAAGCGTCGGCACTGTAGGCATAGGCGGCGGTGGTGTCGGCGTCTTGGGGGTCAGCGGCGTCGTTGATGAGGTCCTTGCAGGTGATGTCTGGATCGGTGCAAGCGGTCGTTTCATCTTCGTATGCGTATCCTGAACAACTAGTGAATATTTGTGGCCCTTTTTCGATCGAGGAAAGGGGCCCGTTAGGTCGGCATTAATCGTTCTCCAGGGTACATCTGCGGTCCGGTCGTGTCCCATATATCCTTGGGGCGCTTTATTTTCGGGCTTCGATTGCTGACAGACACGGCACTTATGTACATATCGTGCTATGTCAATGATCATTTTAGGCCAATAATAAAAATGCTTTATTCGGTCGAATGTTTTATTAATGCCCAAATGTTCGGCGGTCGGCTCATCGTGAAACTGTTTAAGTATCTCTGATCGTAGGTCGGATGGTACAACCAATTTCCATTCGTACGCGGGGTTCGGGAAATGGTTTCGGTCGGTAATGTGTTTATAAATTTTGGAGTCTTGGACTTTCCATCGTGGATAATCATTTGGGTCGGTCTGGATCTTGGTAATCATTTTGTTATACCAGTGGTCGTGTAACTGTATTGGAAAATTTAAATTTTCTCTGGTCGTGATGGGCGTGATGGCTGCTACGTGTTCTATATTTGTTGAAAAAGCCCATGTTCCCTTACTGAAGTCGGGTACTATTTGCATGGTGGTCCAAAAATCGATGCCAAGCACTAGGTCGTGCTGTAATTCGGGCACTACTAATACCGTAATGAGGCGCGTTCGGTCGAATACAGTCATTAGTACATTCATTTCTTGTGTGACGGGATACGTTGTCCCATCAGCGGTCTGGATTGTATAGTTATGTGCAGGTTGAGTCCGGAATCCTAGTTCAGTGAGCAGCGATCTCCCTCTCGGTCCAACCATCGTTCTGCTAGCTCCTGAATCTAACAATCCGGGAAAGTTGCTTCCACCAATATTAACATAAAGGTAAGGTCGGGCGTCTCCTGGCATTTTTGTAATTAAATTTTGGGCGGCTCTCGGTGCAAATTTCGCTAAGGTCGGTTTAGTGGTCTTCAGGCGACGTTCGCGACCCGTTAACGTGCCTGTTGGTCGTTTCCCGGTGTTTGGCGACAGCGGGGACAATTCTGTGTTGTAGTTCCGTGCAATCCGCATGTATTACAGAACTGGTGTCTAGGCGGGGCTGGACAATTCCGGTAGGCGTGTCCTGGTTGGCGACAATTCCAGCATTTGTACTGAAATGGTGCATTTTGAGTTTTTACAACCTCTATTTGGTGAGCTGGGCTATTCCGCGATGTTTGAATCATCCGTACATTATTGTTAGTCGTGTTTGGTATACTGGGCACTTTAGACAGGTCTGGCTCTAATAGTTGACTAGGCGAGCCTGTTTGACGGTGTGCGCGTAGTCGGCCTCGCTCTAATCGTGCCACTAAAGTTTCTAACTCTTCGATTGTTCTAGGTTCTATCAGGCTGATTTGTTCCTGATAGGCCGGTAAACAATTGAGTTCAATAGTTTGGAGTTGTTCACAATAGGCCGGCGGACGCTCCATACGTTTATATAGACATGACATTTTTGCAACATAAACGGAAAACGGTTCTGTAGGTCCTTGCTTTCGTTTATCGATTTCGGCTCGTAGTAGGTGATCGTAGTTCGGGTCTTGAAAAGCTTTGCGTAATATTCGCACGAGCTCCTCCCACGTGCGTAATCTATCGCGAGCATGTCGGTAAACTTGCAGCGCTGAGCCTCCAAACAATCCCGAAGCTGATTGTAAGAGATCAGCTGTATTTACATTGTTGTCTCGGCGGCGGTCTTCTACGTCTTCCAAAAATGTTTCTAAACTATTGTGGTCGTCGCCAGTAAATTTAATTCCCCATTTATAAATTGGAATTGCTTTATATGAACGAGCGGGGGTCGTGAGGTCTAGATTTAATGCGCGTAAACGGGCAGCAAAATCATTTGGCTGTTCGAGATTGATGTTATTTTGGTCGATCTCTTGTTCGGGTTGAGTTTGTTCAGGTGGCGTTGGTGAAGATTCGTTGGGTTCAGCCTCTTGGAGGGTAGATTGTCTCGGGATATCGGGGCGAATAACAGACTGATCTAAATCTTCTTGAAATCGAACTATTTGTTCTAAAATTTGCAATCGTCGGTTGTAATATTCTTCTGCAGTTATAAGGTTTAGACGGTTACCGATGTGCCAAATTTTTGTTTTAATCTTTTTCAGACTTCCAACGTTCAGCTCGGTTTTTAGTAAATCTTGAATTTCACGAATTTTCTCTTCGCAGACGCTAAGTTCGTTTTCGCATTCTTCATTAGTTAATGATCGACTTAGATTGGCACCGGTCTGGCCTATTTTTAATAAATGACGTAATTTTTTACGTAAATCGTTTACTGTGATCTCGGGGTCAATTCGGATCCCTCGGGCGTTCACTTCCCATATTAGCTCATCTCGAGCAAGTCTGTCGATATCCATTTCGTAACCCTTACACCTTATGGTTTATTAGTGCGAATAGGTCTATTTATATCTATTGTAGGTCGATTGGTCACTGGTATAATTTGTTAATATCCTGGTCACGGCACCATTTGTTACCTTGTTTTCTTGGGGTTATGCTGGGTTTTAAATAAATTTGCGAAAATTTCATAAACCATAAGTATAATTCGTTTTTT
This sequence comes from Mongoloraphidia duomilia, assembly GCA_039654895.1. NCBI lineage: Eukaryota > Metazoa > Arthropoda > Insecta > Raphidioptera > Raphidiidae > Mongoloraphidia > Mongoloraphidia duomilia. The sequence continues at coordinate 1,965,133 of CM077521.1, read as the reverse complement.
GTTTAAATAAAATCGTTATAACAAAAATTTACAAACATATATAATATTTAATATTTTAGATCATATTTAGTTCCGGAAAAGTAAACATGTATTCATTGGTACGTTTCTCACTATTAATCAAAAGTACAAAAATATTGTTAGACGCATTTAGCAACGCGCCAACAGTTGATCACACAAAAACATAAATGACTCGAATTGGACGTGTTTAATAATATTACATCAGACCGGGGTGTTTAACATGATCGCCGGTCTTGATCATATGAGCAATAGGTCAGTTCCTTCCCTACGTTGTGTTTTTTTATTAAAGATCCAAAAGCATACGGTCGTACATGGATAAGCGTACCGTTCTGTTACGTTCTTTGTGTATGTTCAGTATGTGTGTCCGGCGGTCGATTTTGCCAACGCACCCTGTATGTGTGTATTGGGCGGTCGAGGTTTCCAACGCACCCTGTATGTGTGTATTGGGCGGTCGATGTTTCCAACGCACCCTGTATGTGTGTATTGGGCGGTCGATGTTTCCAACGCACCCTGTATGTGTGTATTGGGCGGTCGATGTTTCCAACGCACCCGGTATGTGTGAGAACGACAGAACGCCTTTCGCTTGTAAGCTCTAGGTGGGAACTTAATCCCGGTTCTAGTTCTTGATATAATTGAAAATGACCAGAGGGTCAACTACATGGCGTGTCACAGACTCAGTGAACGCTCATTTATTTATTAAATAAATGAACGATAAATGAATCGAGAGGCCCGCCATCCTACGGCGACCAGACCAAGCCAATTAATAATGGTTTGAAATAGAGACGCGAGCGCGTACAGCCGGAGCGTGCAGGCACTGCGTCTCGGATACAAGTAAGGCGCCTCGCCATACGATAGCGTACATTACTAAATAAAGTTCAAAGTTATTAGATTGCAGTACATAACACGTGAATATTGAAGTTATTTCTAGATATTGATAAGCTCAAATTAATATCCATTACAACAGGCTTGATTTAGTTTATGAAAATAATATATTATAACCAATATTAAACTGGAAATACACTTCCAAGTTTACAAAAATAGGTAAAAAAACTTTTAAGTTAAACGGTTTTATTTTAAATCATCAGCTGTACCAAAAAGTAGAAAATAATTAGGATACAAACCAAGGGGCACTTTGTGTCGCTGCATCAGCGGAACAAGTAATAAAAACGTGAAGCCCATTTTAAATATTTCTGTTGGTGGGCTTGGAAACACATTTTTCTAGACAAGCCGTTCTTGAATGAATTGTAAATTATAGACGCTCGACAACTGAGGTCATTAGCGTCCTATTTTCTATTTCGTTACTTCATAAAAGTTTGTAGCCATTTTATTCACACCTAGTATAAGTATAACAATGATTGAATGTATTATTGTATCGCAAGAATATATTATTATTAACAATCTCATAAGAAGTTATAACAATAAACTATTCTTATTAACAATAAATAAAGAATAACTGACTACTATTTGAAGATTTCGCTGAAGTATTTCTAACTTATGTGGCAATTTTACAAATCGCTATAAATTATCATAACTTCAAATGGAAATTTATTTGACGTTGTATTTATTTCTTCAACAAGCGTATTTTTCCACTTTTTACTTCCCACCTCTACTATGGTAGGGAAGTAATGGATTCAGTCCGAAAACAATATTTCGAGATTTTAACAGATTTTCACGTTTTGAGACCCTAGCAATCGTTTAAGATCATTTTCTGACTGATGTCTGTATGTGTGTGTGTGTGTGTGTGTATGTATGTGTGTGTGTGTATGTGTGTGTGTGTGTGTGTGTGTGTGTGTGTGTGTATGTGTGTGTGTGTGTGTGTGTGTGTATGTATGTGTGTATGTGTGTGTGTATGTGGTCAATTTTTCGCCTTCGATATCTTAAGAACGGAACAACATACGGGCATGCCGATTGTTCTATTGTGTTTATCAGCCTTTAACTTAGATCTGATTAGATTTTGAGTCAAATCGGTTCAGTGGATCCTGAGATATTCAAAAAAACGTCCTCAATGTCACGTATTAACATAGGTAAAAAAAAATATAAATGAATTCTAGATGTTATAATATGAAAAAAATGTAAATATTTTTTTTCTCTAAAATGTATAGTTTTCGAGAAAAAAAATATTTTACGAAAAAAAAATAAAAATTGTACGTAAATCAAGGTAACCATGATTTTTGCTATATTAAGTTAGCCATCAGTAGATCACCAAACAAAAAGAGGGCCATGCTTTTTTCAAAGAATAAAAATAAATTGTGTTTTAAAGACCACCAACAGCTAAGGTTATTTGGGCCTAGTCAAAGAATAAAAAAAAAAAAGAGTGTTTATTTTTTGCAAATATTTACTAGGTGGGAAGTATAGGACTGGTCATCAGTCGAATTTTTTGGAATAAGTATAACTAGTGATGAGCAAAGCAAGACCAAGACCAAGACTTGGACAGTTCTGGTCTTGGTCTTGGTCTTGCTGATTCAGTCTTAGTCTTGGTTTTGCTCAAATCAATCTTATACTTTGAAAATCGTACCAGAAATCAAATAAGTACTACCAACTTAAAAGATTTAAAATTTAAACAGATTACAGATGCATGTAAAATTTAAATTGTTTTTCTCTTTTAAATGTAATAAAACTTAGCAGTGACTGAACAATAATGAAATCGATAATCAATATAATATATTATTATTATTTTGTTTCTTTTAACAGCGGCTTCAAACTCGCGAAATAAAATTAAGAATTGAAACATTTTGTTTAAATGTCACCTTTCAGACTATCAGGTTCAGGCTCGGCGACCGGCTCTAGCCGGATCGGTTGACTGAATTAGCATCAGGATAAAGTGGTGGTGGGGTATTGTAGCAAACGTGCGCTTTCACAAAATTGATAAAATGTGTTTTAAAGATCACCAACATCTAAGGTTATTTGGACCTAGCGCCAATTCATATTTTCAATTCATTTTTTTTAATAATAAATTGAAAATTCAATTGACACTTTTACCAGCCCTCGGGCTAGAACCCAGGAAATGGGGACTTGTAATAGAGGAACCATAGCAACGCCATGTAAACAACAGTATTGCTACACTCTCGGTTATTCTCAAGCCCGCGCGCTTTCACACCTGTCCAGTTTTCGTCCCCACGTTTGGTTTTGCTTCAACTCCGGCAAGAAAGGTGCGAATACTAAAGTTTTTTGAATAAACCTAAAACCGAACCTACTGAAAAAAACCTGATCGCGTCCGGATATTTAATTTTTACTTCAGGATTCCGCTAGGTTCAAAACCTGACAGGCGAATTCCTGAAAGTGTGAAAGGACTCTATACACTGCAAGAAATGGGCCGATTACATAGATTATCGATGGTCCATTTGTAGCCAGCGATTAATCTGGTAATAGGCACACAAAGAGACAATGGCGTCGCAAACATCGCCATATCGCGTAGATTCCATAAAAACACATTACGCATGCGCGGTTACTAATTTTACATTAATTTGTTTTGTATTCATCCATTTTATATATGTAACTATACATTTTATTTTGTAATTTTTACACACTTTATTGGAATATTATACACAAATTATGTAATTTTAATTAACTTTATGTAAAAATCACAAATAATTGTTTAACTTTACAGTAAACGTCCAAGTTTTTATGAAGTTTTCTGTGTAAAAATAAATAATAATGTAAAATCACTTAGAAAATCGAGCGAATTCTACCTTAACTTTCAAAGTATTTTTACATCCATTTTTTACAGTGTAAATCGCTACCGATTTGGAACCACTGGTTTCATGTAACTGAATACAATAGGTGTGCAAAGAAAAATAATTTAATATAAGTATTCATAATATATCCGTCAGTGTAAATGGAATTGAATGATTTATAATAATTCAAAGAAAATAATTAAAATTTAAATCAGCTGATAAAACTTAACAATCAGTTAAAACCTCTGAGGTAAAAGATTTAGCAGAGACATACGTATATACAACTGCTAATTAATCATTCTAATATGATAAAGAGAAAAGATTTGATTTTTGGTATCTTTGTTTGTAGTGGATAAACTCAAAAACTACACTGATTTTAAAAATTCTTTCACCTATAAAAAGCTACATTATCAGCGAGTAACATGGGCTGTATTTTATTTTACTAATATTATATAGAGAAAAGATTTGATTTTTTGTATGTTTGTTTGTAATGGATAAACTCAAAAACTACTTAACTGATTTTAAAAATTCTTTCACCTATAGAAAGCTACATTATCAGCGAGTAACATGGGCTGTATTTTATTTTATTAATATTATAAAGAGAAAAGATTTGATTTTTTGTATGTTTGTTTGTAATGGATAAACTCAAAAACTACTTAACTGATTTTAAAAATTCTTTCACCTATAGAAAGCTACATTATCAGCGAGTAGCATGGGCTGTATTTTATTTTATTAATATTATAAAGAGAAAAGATTTGATTTTTGTATGGCCTGTATTTTATTTTCCAAAAACTAGAGATCCGTATGAAAATTACAATAAAGTAACTCAAGGTATCAAAAATTTGCCTATAAAAGTCACTATATATGGCTTGCGTTGCGAAAACTATTGATTAATTATAAATTCGAGCGAAGCGAGTGAGAAATGTTTTAATTAATTATAAATTCGAGCGAACGAGCGAAGCGACTGATCACTGAGTAATGTATTAATAAATTATAAATTCATAGCACCTGGGCGAATTCTACCTTAACTTTCGAACTATTTTTACATCCATTTTTTACAGTGTTGATACCTCTAGCCGTTTCAGAGAAAAAGGATCTTGACAGACAGACGAAGTGATCCATATCAAGGTTCCGTTTTTTTTTATTATGAGGTACGGAACCCTAAAATCAGGAATACTTCAGTTCGTAGAACTTACAAAATTAATGCAATTTCAATCAGAAAATGTCTACCGTTTGAAAAGATTAAAATCGTCTACCTGTCAAAGATGTCAACTACTTCAAAAATCAACAGTGTCCATATTACCAGCAGGTAGCTAAAAACTAATTACTCGAAATAATCCGGTAGAAAAAATATTAAATATTTTGTCAATTACATTCAACTTTGAAAACGAAACATATTTACTAATCCGAAAACACTTTACTGGAGTGTTGATCTTGACAGAATTATTTCTATCTTCGTCGGTTTTTTAAAAAAAGGGTAGCTTAAATAGAACAAACAGATCTATTACAAAGTAAATATTTGAAGAAAAAAAAGAGTTTAGGTGTCACAAAATGTGTTAACACTATAATCGAAATGCTGAAGATGTCAACAATAAACAAAGAATCGATAATACTTTTGGGTAAAGACGATGTTTTTGTGTAAATAAGACTTACACGTCACGTGTTTATTGACAGCTTCTGGGTGGCAAACTATAGTAGGTATATAATGTGGACAACAGGGCTTATGTAAGATTTTCGGTAGTGAAACAAAATATTAATAAGTTTATCGATATTTTATTTTTTCAGTATAGTTGTTTACGCCCACAAGATTGAAGAATCCAAGATGTATTTGATATCTTAGGGTAAGTTCGGTTTTGCACTCGATTGATCACGTGATTGGTCACGTGACAAGCGAGCAATTCGAGCCATCTAAACAATTTTTACAAGCTTTTATTTAACTTGCAATGTATGTTAGTTTGTGTGTTGGTTTGTTTGTTTAGGTCAAAACTTGCAGGTCAATTTTGAACGACTTCCACGTATCCGATCGATATGAAATTTTGTACACGTATGTATTCCCGATGACAATACATGAATAAATCGTTTTTAAAAATAAATTCAACCCTTAAGGGGTTCAAATAGGGATGTAGTGTTTTTTTTTTTGACTAATCAACGCCCAGGCCAAATCGCTGAAGCTAGAAACTTGAAATTTGGACAGTTGGTTCCTTTTCTGACGTAAGCATCCACTAAGAAAGGGTTTTTCGAAATTCAACCCCTACGGGTGTAAAAGGGAGTAAAATTTTGAAAGACTAAAATGAACAAAATAAATATTAGTAAAAAACTTTTTAGAGACAAGCTTTTATTTAAATGCACTAAAAAGGAAAAAATAATTTTTAATAATTTAGGTTCATAATTATAAAAGCGTGGGTCGTGACTAATAAACTATCTTAGGGTTCACGACCCACGCTTTTATAGTTATGAACCTAAATTATTAAAAATTATTTTTTCCTTTTTAGTGCATTTAAATAAAAGCTTGTCTCTAAAAAGTTTTTTTTACTAATATTTTTATTTATTTGATCAATATTGTAGGTTTAGCATAACTTGCATAGTACGGAATCTTACTCTTTGCGTGGATCGACACGCACTTGGTCATTTATTTAAAAGTATGTCGGCCATTTTCACGCCCCTCGGTGGCTACTTCTATTTGGACTTTTATAGCTTGTTTGTATCAACAAGGAATGAATGTATATCTGAAGCACTAAAACCTAATTTGAATATGTCAATTCCCAAACATAATATAATGCGCAAAACAATGTGGTGTAGAGGAAAAAAAACAACAAACGGAACGACGCGGCAAGTTGATGGTCAACGAATCAATTCCATCAACATTCAACATGCATAGTACATTGACGTAAAGAATTGACTGTCCAATAGGGTCTACAATAGACCGAGAGCTAGTGATAATTTTTTGGTGTTATTTATTCAAGGCCTTATTTTTGTGATGATGTTGAGGGAGACATATTAAAGTGCCTGAGTAAGGGATATTGCTGGGAGAGATGCAGACCACCCCTAACATATAACAAAAAAAAATGGTCACAATTATTATTGCTTCAAGGCTGAAATTGTTTGTGTAGCTTGTCGGTGACCCAATAATGTCATTATAATATTTGCAGATCGATTGGTCAGTATAAAAGGGGTGGCGGATCACCCTAAACGTATCATGTACCCGACGAAATTTATATTATTAGTTCAAGGTTCAAATTTTAATATGTAGTTACGGCGACTGTTTTAAGCATAAATTTCAATTATTATTGCTTCAAGGCTGAAATTGTTTGTATAGCTTGTCGGTGACCCAATAATGCCATTATAATATTTGCAGATCGATTGGTCAGTATAAAAGGGGTGGCAGATCACCCTAAACGTGTCATGTACCTGACGAAATTTATATTATTAGTTCAAGGTTCAAATTTTAATATGTTGTTACGGCGACTGTTTAAGCATATATTTCAATTTGCAGAACAAAATGTCGGTGTTAAACCGCCTGCAGAACGATATAAACACCTAGGTGAGCAAGTTTTCCTCTAAGAGAGGGGGTTAATACCGACATTTTGTTCTGCACCCTATTTGGGATACTAAGATTAGGGAAAAACAAATGGTTGATTGACTGATAAGAATGGATGATATTTCCCCAGTAAGCGTAAATTTAATGTGGTAACGTGTAATGTATGTGTAGAAACATCTATCTGTCTGTCTGTCTGTCTCACGTATCAAAATTTGATAATTTTGAACAGCGCATGTTATTCCTCATACATAAACAAATAAGGTAAACTTTTTCGTTCTTATATCCTTCTTATAACTCTATTACAAACAAGAATTAAAGAAATATATAAATATTTTCACAGAGATCAAACTATAGCGTTGGAGATTGGCAGCTACTTTATTTTATCTCGTTCCCACAGTAATATGAGGGCAGTATAGCCTAGTGGTTAGCATGCTTGGTGCCGCAACTTCTAGACTGGACTGCCGTGGGTTCGAATCCCACCTGCGCTCATGGATGTTTTGTGATGTTATTTAGTTTTAAGTTAGTTGTTATTTAGTGTAGTTGAAAGACGCTAATGACCTTAGATGTCGACGCGTCTATAATCTACAATAAATAAATAAATACACAGTAATAGTGGACTTTTTCAGCATTACAGAGATAGAGAACGCGTCTGTCCATTTATTATGTCAATGAAAATGTATAATGCAAAAAATATATCCAGCTGGAAAATTATTTTGTAAACATTCCAAAAAATATCGAGCGATCGTAGCGCGGTGGTCAAAATATTGATTTCGTGTACAGAAAGTCCTTTTTATTTTTTGTGAAATTTTGTATAATATAGATCTGTGATCCCACCCGACCTTAATCAGAAGATGGCGTTGCTATGGTTCCTCTATTACAAGTCCCCAGTTCGCGGATTCTAGCCCGAGAGCTGGTAAAAGTATTAATTGGATTTTCAATTTATTATTAAAAAAAAATAATGAATTGAAAATATGAATTGGTGCTAGGCCCAAATAACCTTAGCTGTTGGTGGTCTTTAAAACGCAATTTAGTTATTGTTTACTTGTGTTGATTGTTAGAAGTGACTTTTCGTTATTGCATTTATTGTTATTGTATTTTTAATTACTGTAAATAAATATTTATTCCGCCAACTCTGAAAACAGTTTTGTAACAATACGCTAAAGTCATGGAAACAGTAGAGTGGGCAATGATCTATTTGCCGACCAAAATAACGTGCGCCAAGTTAGTACTAAGTACTTATACCGCATTAGTAAAGAAAAATCTTTTCCAGTAATATTTCATAGTAAAACGAATCCAGTCGACCTTTGAAAGCGCGACCGCACTTGCAGGTCGACTTTGGTTAAGAATTACAAAGCTTGTCGATCGAAAGATGGCGTCTATTTTTAACCGACTTCAAAAACAGAGGTACTAAGTGAACTAAGAGAACTGGGGGGGGGGCTCGCCTCGGGCTTCTGATCCTGGGGGGCCACCAAATCTCGAGAAGTCCTTCTTAAACAAATCCCAAACAAGGCCAAAATATGTTTAGTAAGTAAGAATCAGTTTGGAGTTGAAGGCCCCGTACGTATACAAAATATAAACGTATTTGATTTTTTTTTGTCAGTCATTACATCTATATTATTCATTTTTTACGAAATTTACACTACAAATACATCAATTCTAAGCAGACCGGGGGTCTCATTTAGTTCTGCCGCCCCGGGCCTTCGACGGGCTTAGTCCGCTACTAAGATTTTAGAATATAGACGCTCGACAATGGAGGTTATTAGTAAAGAACTTATTAAAGACCTGCAGGAACTTTAACGCCAGCTGTTATTGGAAAAGAACGCATCACTTGTAGATAGATTGTAGAATCTACAATATCTATCTATAATCTGCAATGTAGATTATAGACGCTCGACAACAGAGGTCATACGCGTTTTCGCATTATTACTTGAACTGACCCGAACAGATCTAAATACAATACCAACTCATAACTCACAGTATAACTATGACTAGACGTGGTCGTTATTTCACGTCACTAGTTACAATAACTAGCTACGCGGTATGTAACCGAATCACTAGTTTCGATTTACATTACAAGTAGTGATTTTTGCAAATGCGTTACTAAGCGAGAGCGGGTGACAGTGACATGAATAAATCCGAAGTAACCCGAAAACGCACAGTGTATAGCTACAAACACTTATAGATAGTGATTTAATGTATTTTAGTTTCGTCTCGTTTCGTGTGTAACTGTATAGTTGGTAACTGGTGGAGGTATTTATGCAAGCAATCACAGTAGCTGAATAAAAATAACTAGTTACAAAAATCACTAGTTTTGAAACAGGTGACGCCGACCAAGTCACTGGTTTCGTTACGTTTCTTGAAAATAACGTAACGACCCACGTCTAACTATGACCAAGTCATGATCGACGAGCTGGAGGAGGTATTACAGCAGGTATCGACTGTGGTATATTGTACACTACACAGCTGCATAAAATGTCCACCTGTGGCACTCGCATCCAGCGACAAACAAAGCGTAAAGTGGACCTCCTAGACACAAGGGGATACCGCTCGATGATACAGGTACTAGGTCAGCTCAAACTACTTCGCACTGCATAGAAATTAAATTTTAAAAGGGAGTGTCTGCTGCCCCGACCGGTTGTTGATTTAGGCATCAATCTACTACACCGACCTTTCGGTAACTTGGAGTTATAGCCTGCGGTTAACCATCAGAACATTTATTTTATTTATAGACGCGTCGACAACTTAGGTCATTAGCGTCTTGATTACATTAAATAACAACTCACTTAAAACTAAATGACATGACAAAACATCCATGAGCGGAGGCGGGATTCAACCTACGACAGTCTGATCCAGAGGCTGCGACGCTAACCACAGGACCATACTGTCCTCACCATCAGAACAACAATCACAAGACCAACATGATTAGGACGAACCAGAACAACAACCACACGGCAACTCAGAAGAAGAACTGCAAAACCGAATCAACAAATATTGATATACATTGAATCGGTACAACATTGTGACGTCACACGCTGTTTCTGATCAAATGATTTCTTTCGAAGTTTTTTAATTTTCTAATCGATTATTGAGCTTATATCAGATTTTAGAGTTGTGTTCAAATTGGCTCATATTTTCGTTCTTCATAATAAAAAGGCGCTAAAAAAAGTCATGTAAGTACCCAATTATTAAAATAAAATATAGTTACTTCTTACCACAACAGTTTTATTGATGGATGTACATTTCGAAAGCTAAGCTTTCATCTTCAGCGAACACTATACATGTATAGAGTTCGCTGAAGATGAAAGCTTAGCTTTCGAAATGTACATCCATCAATAAAACTGTTGTGGTAAGAAGTAACTATATTTTATTTTGTTTTTATTCCAACCACAGTGCTCATATATATTTTTACCCAATTATTGATTCCGAAAAATTCTCAAAATCGTATTCTATTTGTAATGTAAATTCCAACAAAAAGAATTGGGACGACTCAATTGCCAAACCTCATTTTCTGCAGACAACGCGTTCTGCAACCCAGCATCTATCTATCAAAAAGGTTTGACACGCCTATCGATTGCTTCATGTATTAAAAATCCATAATGCGTTTATAATAGAAATGATTGCTTGTATAGTAAGTAATATCATTTAATGGTAAATATCACGAAGCGCGGTTTTCTTCAATGCATTATAACCGTACGGTCAATTGTTCTGTCTCACTTTTACCAAACGATTACTGTATTGTCTGTCTTTTATCAAATTAATTTGTCAAATAAATAATATTTTTTAATTTACTTCCAATACTGCAGTCGTCTGTCGCATTCAATTATACGGATTTTAAACTAGTGATGAGCAAAGCAAGATCAAGACCAAGACTTGGACAGTCTTGGTTTTGGTCTTGGTCTTGGTCTTGCTGATTCAGTCTTGGTCTTACTCAAATATGTCTGGTCTTGGTCTTGGTCTTGCTTCTTTAGTCTTGGTCTTGTTCTTGCGTACCAAGTCTTGGTCTTGCTCATTTTAACTGTCTTTTTTTAGTTTTTTACTTCTGAAGATCATCATAGTTATAAATTAAAAATAATTCACAGACTTGTGTATTTGGTCTTGGTCTTGCATATTCGGTCTTGGTATTGGTCTTGTTCTTGTTCATTCGGACTTGGTCTTGGTCTTGTGTATCAAGTCTTGGTCTTGCTCATTTTATCTGTCTTTTTTTAGTTTTTTACTTCTGAAGATCATCTTAGTTATAAATTAAAAATAATTCACAGACTTGTGTATTTGATCTTGGTCTTGCATATTCGGTCTTGGTATTGGTCTTGTTCTTGTTCATTCGGACTTGGTCTTGGTCTTGTGTATCAAGTCTTGGTCTTGCTCATTTTATTTGTCTTTTTTTAGTTTTTTACTTCTGAAGATCATCATAGTTATAAATTAAAAATAATTCACAGACTTGTGTATTTGATCTTGGTCTTGCATATTCGGTCTTGGTATTGGTCTTGTTCTTGTTCATTCGGACTTGGTCTTGGTCTTGTGTATCAAGTCTTGGTCTTGCTCATTTTATTTGTCTTTTTTTAGTTTTTTACTTCTGAAGATCATCATAGTTATAAATTAAAAATAATTCACAGACTTGTGTATTTGATCTTGGTCTTGCATATTCGGTCTTGGTATTGGTCTTGTTCTTGTTCATTCGGACTTGGTCTTGGTCTTGTGTATCAAGTCTTGGTCTTGCTCATTTTATCTGTCTTTTTTTAGTTTTTTACTTCTGAAGATCATCATAGTTATAAATTAAAAATAATTCACAGACTTGTGTATTTGGTCTTGGTCTAGCATATTCGGTCTTGGTATTGGTCTTGTTCTTGTTCATTCGGACTTGGTCTTGGTCTTGTGTATCAAGTCTTGGTCTTGCTCATTTTATCTGTCTTTTTTTAGTTTTTTACTTCTGAAGATCATCATAGTTATAAATTAAAAATAATTCACAGACTTGTGTATTTGATCTTGGTCTTGCATATTCGGTCTTGGTATTGGTCTTGTTCTTGTTCATTCGGACTTGGTCTTGGTCTTGTGTATCAAGTCTTGGTCTTGCTCATTTTATCTGTCTTTTTTTAGTTTTTTACTTCTGAAGATCATCATAGTTATAAATTAAAAATAATTCACAGACTTGTGTATTTGGTCTTGGTCTAGCATATTCGGTCTTGGTATTGGTCTTGTTCTTGTTCATTCGGACTTGGTCTTGGTCTTGTGTATCAAGTCTTGGTCTTGCTCATTTTATCTGTCTTTTTTTAGTTTTTTACTTCTGAAGATCATCATAGTTATAAATTAAAAATAATTCACAGACTTGTGTATTTGATCTTGGTCTTGCATATTCGGTCTTGGTATTGGTCTTGTTCTTGTTCATTCGGTCTTGGTCTTGGTCTTGCTAGTCTAATGACAGTCTTGGTCTTGCTTTTTCGCAAGACCAAGACCAAGACTGCAAGACCAAGACCAATTTTGCCCATCACTATTTTAAACATAAATACAAAATGTTAGGTATTTTATTCGCAATTAATAGGTGGCAGAATGGGTAATGTTCTATGTAGGATGACCTTGTCCATTTTACACGTCAACGGAATCTCCATCCTACTCTGACCTTTGACGATACAAATATGTCCCCCAGTGGGAACATTGGAATGTAGCTGCAGTTGTTCTCGCAATGACCCATTTTCCTAAGAGTAGTTCTTTCAATTATCCACGAGAGGCAGCACTTGTGGTAGGTATAAACATTATTTAATCCCAATTAGTGTCGTGTCATTTTAGTGGTACTTATAACTTAATTATTTAATTAATTTATAATAATAATACTTTAATAATTAAGTAGATATACTACTAAAATGACGCAATACTAATGGGGAATAAATAATGTTTGTACCGGCTCTAACAATTTGGATGACATTTAGTGAAAGGGGGTTTTGGGGGGCAAAAAATCGATCTAGTTAGGTCTCATCCCAGGAAAAATTCGTATTCTTATGGATTTTATAATTTTAAAAATCAATTTTTGGACGTTTCAAAATAGTGTAATATTCTAAGCAGCTGCTTTGGATACAGGTATTGATGTTAATTGTTATGATATCCATGGATTTTATTAATATTTAATAATAATTATTTATTAACGGACAAATATTGTAAAATTTTGAAAAGTTAATTTTAGTAGATACCATTCCCCACTTGTTGAATTGGAACGGTAAAAACATTGTATATATTAATATTATTGTTTGACATTTTATATTTTTAAATGTCATGACTTGATAAGCGATATAACGCAGTGACGCACACCTCCTAGATCTCTTTCGACAAAAAATTGGGTCGCTAGTGCTACCCAAAGGTTGGAAACTAGAGTGCCCGCGGTGAGAGATGAAGCCAGGCACGTCATCAATAATATGCTTGCCCGCAGATAGTGCCGTGTACACAAAACTGCACATTGGGTTTTATGACGTTAGGTACAATTTTGGCAAACTGCTATTCGCATGACAATAAACAGCCAATAGCAAGCTAGAAGACGGGCGCAATGCATTCACGTTACTATGACGCGGTGGCTTCATCTTTCGCCGCGCGAGGTCTAATATATTAAACGTTCAACAAACATCAGGTGACAACCGCAACGTACAAATAATGTAACCGATCAAGCTTTTGGTTGACCGCACACTCCTATAACGAACACATGCTATATTTTGTTATGGTTATTATTGTTACATAATGTTTTACACCTTTTGTTCAGTCAAATTTAATTATTAACTATCATTTCTATTAATTGAGGGTGTTCACCATGAACTATAAATTATCCAATAATTGTATTAGCCATTGTTATATTGTTCGAACGGTTATTTGTAACATTAATAAATGTCATATTAATTAAACGAAACGGGACTATCGATGGGGTTACGAAGAAGGGTGCTAACTGCTAGGGAGTTCCTCATCTATAAAAAAGTTTACAAAAATGATTGAAATATTAGTAAAAAAAACTTTTTAAAGACACGCTTTTGTTTAAATGTACTAAAAAGGAAAAAAATAAGTTTTAATAATTTAGTTTCATAATTATAATAGCGTGGGTTGTAAACTCTACGATATTTTATTAGTCACGACCCACGCTTTTATAATTATGAAACTAAATTATTAAAACTTATTTTTTGTCCTTTTTAGTACATTTAAATAAAAGCTTATGTCTTTAAAAAGTTTTTTTTTACTAATATTTTATTTTGTTCCTTTTAGTCGTTCAAAAGTTTATCCCCTTTTGACTCCCTTAGGGATTGAATTTCGAAAAATCCCTTCATATAGTGGGTGCTTACGTTACAAAAGAAACCTACTGTCCAAATTCCAAGTTTCTAGCTTTAGCGGTTTGGCCTAGGCGTTGAATAGTCAAAAAACCCTACTCCCTCGTTTGACCCCCTTAGGGATTGAATTTGATTCTAAAAACCATTGATTCATGTATTGTCATCGGGAATACAAATGTGTACTAAATTTTAAATCGATCGGATACGTGGAAGTCAATCAAAATTGACTTGCAAGATTTGACTTAAACAAACAAACATACTTACAAACATTGCAAGTTAAATAAAAGCTTGTAAAAATGTGCCTATAATGGATCTATCCCTTGTAATAAGAGCGAGATATCGTTATTGCTTCTTCTGCAAGAAAAAGAGAGAAAAAATATGGTTGCGCGCGCGTGCCGTGTCCTGTCATCTAGCCAGCAGCAGTCAGCGACAATCGGTGTAGAGACTATTACATAGTCTGTGGATCATTTGTGAACACGATATGCGCGCGCACCCATGGGTAAAAAAGATACGTGGATTGGATCGATGAAACGAAAATGGATGAAAAAACGGTGTGATGATGCGAATTACCGTAACAACCCCATAAATAAGTCAATAATTCATGTAGTCAATCATGGCAGATTCTGATCCATTAATTTTATATTATTCATAAATAAGAAATTTTAGAAAATTCATGCTAACACAAAATGTTTCTTCGTTAGTTCCAAAAGGTCCACGGACCACACATGCTGACGAAAAACAAATATTTCATCATAAATACAAGACCATAATACAATACTGTTGTATATTTTATACTTAATGATTACAAAAACACGTCCTACACGTCCTACAATTGAAAAATATTAAGTACTATTGGATTTACATTAAATTACTATTAAATTTTATTTTTCCACACCAGCGAGGGAAAGAAACGCTCCCACACACCTGCCTGTTAAGTGACCCAATACAAACCCCGTATCCATTACGCTACGTACATCTTACTTAGCAGTGCTATATAATAGGGTATCATAATCATGAACTTCCGACTAACTTCATGGTATTACTAACGACTAACTTCATGGTGTTAAATTTTCGTGACGCGATGCACGCGCATCGTAAAAATTTACTCTCATCATTTTTCCATAACGCGCCAAAAGATGTATAACTTGAAAAAATATAAATAAAAGTTTTATACGGCTGAAATGCAATTGAAAATTGTTTCTAGAATATTATGTGGTAATACCATTTATAGCATTGATATATCTAGGTATTTATTAATATATCCCATTAAAGGGTGTTCGAAATAATTTTCACTTTCATGTTGGGCTCTCGCTGGTACGAGGATTCACTTCATATCATAGCTATTGAATTAGCATATATGAATTGACACTCGCATGTAGTGAAAATCTATTGATTCTGAAGCATATAAGGAGAATATTAATTTAACAGTCATGTCACGGTTGAGTATTGTAAGCTCATTCCGCCGCGAAAGTGGAAAGGTTCAGGTTAGAATCCTGACTGTGATCACTGGTTGGTAAAATGATTTTTTCCAATATGTTTCGAAACAATTATATAATTGGCTGCTCTCCAACGAAAATTTTTTGAAAAAATATGGAAGAGACGTGTACTATCTGACAGTTTGTATATATATTTCGTAGTGCGATTGTTGTTTCAATAATAATTGACAGGTAAATATCCGAGTCATGAGAATGAGCGTTTTGTTTGCAATTCATTTGGTACGGCAGTAAGAGCTATAATTAGTCCATTTAACACCTTTTTAAATGGTTAATAACTCCCCAATTATACACTGTCTATAACATGAGACGAAACTAAAACCTCTCTAACTCTCTAACTCGATTTCAAGGCGAACGCCGCATTAAATTTAAAGACAGGGTGTTCACGCATTTCATTGTTTTGCTTTTTGACTTCAGCATTTTCCACAGCCCTGTATCTCTTTTAGCCTGCGAGATAGAGGCGTTTATACTTTATATTAAACTACAAGAGATCCAGACTTCCAAGTCTTCATGGTTTCCGGGCTTGTAGGCCTTGGTCCGGTGGTATTTCTACCTGACTTTTCGTCTACAACTGCGGTAGACATTTTCAAACGCGATGTGGCAGCGGTCGAAGTGTCCTCCTTGACGGCCCGGAAACCATGAAGACCTGGAACAATGCCGGCCGTGAAAGCTTACACACTTGAATAGATCCAGACTTGTTCGATTCCGCGTGATTTTTGCTGTGAAACATATTCTAATGGCGCGCTTGAATGGGAGTGAAAACGTTTTGATAGCACGTCGCGTCGTTTCATTCGGTCAGCCTCGCGTCTTGTCGGCTTTTTCCGACGCGCTTCCCACTCTAAAACACCACACACTCGCTGCTTTACGTGTGTGTTAGTGTATCGGCACTATACTCGTGAATCGTTCCGAGCTATTTTAATACTTTAGCAGGGGGAGAATTTGTCGCGAGGGAGGGGTAATAAATCATAAATTCTTATCTCTGGAACTACTGAACCGATTTTAAAAATTCTTTTACTAATAGAAAGCTACACAAAAGCTACATATTTTTTTTTCTATACATATAAGAATACATCATTTAGAATCTTAGATTTACACAGTATATATCTAAGTGACATTTGAGGTTATTGAAAATGCAAATTTTTATGAAGACCCGCTTATAAAAAAATCGTGAAAACGTAGCTCATATTCGTGATTAAATTCAATGTGGCTGACCTCAATATTGACCGTAAAACAATTTTTTTGAGAACTTTTTGAGAGCTTCTTACCTTTGCAATAAAAAAATCCCAAGTGAATTTTTTTCAAAATATAGCACAAATTATTGGACAATGAAGATATTAAATTAGACCTACCGCAATTTTTAATTTTGAAAACGCAAAAAACTCTTAGATATTTTTGAAATATAAGTACCTACTTTTCAAAAAAAAAAATATATTTTATGATGTGATTCTTGGAAAAAGCATTGTTAATTAATAATTATTGTTAGGTTTATTTGAATATAAATTATATCTAAAATATGCGGAAGACTAAAATAAATCGATAAAAAAATTGTCCTATAGCGCGGCGGTTTCTTGAATGCATATTATAAATTTATTTGAACATGAACATTGCACAATGCACAGAATATGTAGTAGGTATTTAATTATACCAACTGTTGATAACAAAAAGTATTAAAGCTGCACTCATAGAACTTGTATTACTGGAAGAGGAATTGCTTACAGTTCCCTATTAAGTCGAGATATACCCAACACGTGCCAGAAAAGGAAGCCATAATGCTATTAGATAATGACACCACGACAACGGCTTTTGTTCCGGTTATAACGCAACGGGTCCAACAATAGAAAATACACAACGTCTATTAAACAGCAGCAAAAAAGGTAACAACTAACAGTTGTCACGCAGACAGTCCGTTGCTGTTAGGGTGGTGCGCTGCCGTCAATAGGCTGACAGTTTTCCGTAAGTCGCGATATAGCCAACACGTGCCAGAAAAGGAAGCCATATAATGCTATTAGACAATGACACCGAGACGCCATCACTCGACAACGTCTATTGTTCCGGTTATAACGCAACGGGTTCAACAATAGAAAATACACAACGTCTATTAAACAGCAGCAAAAAGGGTAACAACTAACAGTTGTCACGCAGACAGTCCGTTGCTGTGAGGGTGATGCGTTGCCGTCAATAGACTGACAGTTTCCCGTAAGTCGCGATATAGCCAACACGTGCCAGAAAAGGAAGCTATATAATGCTATTAGACAATGACACCGAGACGCCATCACTCGACAACGGCTATTGTTCCGGTTATAACGCAACGGATTCAACAATAGAAAATACACAACGTCTATTAAATAGCAGCAAAAAGGGTAACAACTAACAGTTGTCACGCAGACAGTCCGTTGCTGTGAGGGTGATGCGTTGCCGTCAATAGACTGACAGTTTCCCGTAAGTCGCGATATAGCCAACACGTGCCAGAAAAGGAAGCTATATAATGCTATTAGACAATGACACCGAGACGCCATCACTCGACAACGGCTATTGTTCCGGTTATAACGCAACGGATTCAACAATAGAAAATACACAACGTCTATTAAATAGCAGCAAAAAGGGTAACAACTAACAGTTGTCACGCAGACAGTCCGTTGCTGTGAGGGTGATGCGTTGCCGTCAATAGACTGACAGTTTCCCGTAAGTCGCGATATAGCCAACACGTGCCAGAAAAGGAAGCCATAATGCTATTAGACAATGACACCGAGACGCCATCACTCGACAACGGCTATTGTTCCGGTTATAACGCAACGGATTCAACAATAGAAAATACACAACGTCTATTAAACAGCAGCAAAAAGGGTAACAACTAACAGTTGTCACGCAGACAGTCCGTTGCTGTGAGGGTGATGCGTTGCCGTCAATAGACTGACAGTTTCCCGTAAGTCGCGATATAGCCAACACGTGCCAGAAAAGGAAGCCATATAATGCTGTTAGACAATGACACCGAGACGTCATCACTCGACAACGGCTATTGTTCCGGTTATAACGCAACGGATTCAACAATAGAAAATACACAACGTCTATTAAATAGCAGCAAAAAGGGTAACAACTAACAGTTGTCACGCAGACAGTCCGTTGCTGTGAGGGTGATGCGTTGCCGTCAATAGACTGACAGTTTCCCGTAAGTCGCGATATAGCCAACACGTGCCAGAAAAGGAAGCTATATAATGCTATTAGACAATGACACCGAGACGCCATCACTCGACAACGTGCTATTGTTCCGGTTATAACGCAACGGGTTCAACAATAGAAAATACACAACGTCTATTAAACAGCAGCAAAAAGGGTAACAACTAACAGTTGTCACGCAGACAGTCCGTTGCTGTGAGGGTGATGCGTTGCCGTCAATAGACTGACAGTTTCCCGTAAGTCGCGATATAGCCAACACGTGCCAGAAAAGGAAGCTATATAATGCTATTAGACAATGACACCGAGACGCCATCACTCGACAACGGCTATTGTTCCGGTTATAACGCAACGGTTCCAACAATAGAAAATACACACCGTCTATGGTAAAAACCATTAAACTAACAGTTGTCACGCAAACAGTCCGTTGCTGTGAGGGTGGTGCGTTGCCGTCAATAGGCTGATGACGTATCTGTGTCATTCTTAAGAGTAATCGGGCTATACTTTTATGTCCTCCATTCGCATGCGTCAACTGCTTCGGCATCGCGCTTCGGCATATCTCTATTAATGGCTTTTTTGAAGGAGGGTCTATTTTTACTTCCCACCTCTACTATGGTAGGGAAGTAATGGATTCAGTCCGAAAACAATATTTCGAGATTTTAACAGATTTTCACGTTTTGAGACCCTAGCAATCGTTTAAGATCATTTTCTGACTGATGTCTGTAGTGTGTGTGTGTGTGTATGTGTGTAGGTGTGTGTGTGTGTGTATGTGGTCAATTTTTCGCCTTTGATATCTTAAGAACGGAACAACATACGGGCATGCCGATTGTTCTATTGTGTTTATCAGCCTTTAACTTAGATCTGATTAGATTTTGAGTCAAATCGGTTCAGTGGATCCTGAGATATTCAAAAAAACGTCCTCAATGTCACGTATTAACATAGGTAAAAAAAAATATAAATGAATTCTAGATGTTATAATATGAAAAAAATGTAAATATTTTTTTTCTCTAAAATGTATAGTTTTCGAGAAAAAAAATATTTTACTAAAAAAAATAAAAATTGTACGTAAATCAAGGTAACCATGATTTTTGCTATATTAAGCTAGCCATCAATAGATCACCAAACAAAAAAGAGGGCCATGCTTTTTTCAAAGAATAAAAATTAAATTGTGTTTTAAAGACCACCAACAGCTAAGGTTATTTGGGCCTAGTCAAAGAATAAAAAAAAGAGTGTTTATTTTTTGCAAATATTTACTAGGTGGGAAGTATAGGACTGGTCATCAGTCGAATTTTTTTTTAATTTTCTATTATTAAAAATGATAAAAAAATTCAATTTCTTTAAGGCGTCTTTATAATTTTGCGTAGTAGTGTATAAGTTCTAAGTGTTCGGGACGTTCCGAAGTATTCCGAAAATTGCCGGAGAATCAGTTCACGCATGCGCGTTCAAGAGAGACCGACAGATGTTTGCTGTAACTTGTGAGATCTAATTTATCTTCCAGTAATATAAGTTCTATGACTGTGCTGCATAGTGCATGATTGAAAATATGATTAATATGAAAAACATGGACGGTAATAAAATAATATTTGTATACTAACGTATTAAAAACATAATACACTAAACACTCATAGGTAATTCAAAATGAAATAAAATATTATTATTATTGTACCTATAGGCATATTCCTACAGTAGCACTTTCGTTATCTACATAATACTATACCTGATTTAGCGAGAAAAGATCAAAAAAATCGGCCAAGTGTGAGTCATACTCACGCACCAAGGGTTCGGTACAATGATAAAAATTCGACTGATGACCAGTCTTATACTTCCCACCTAGTAAATATTTGCAAAAAATAAACACTCTTTTTTTATTCTTTGAAAAAAAGCATGACCATCTCTTTTGTTTGGTGATCTACTGATGGCTAGTAATATAGCAAAAATCATGGTTACCTTGATTTTCTTTTTTTAGTAAAATATTTTTTTTCTCGAAAATTACATTTTAGAGAAAAAAAATATTTACATTTTTTTCATATTATAACATCTAGAATTCATTTATATTTTTTTTTACCTATGTTAATACGTGACATTGAGAACGTTTTTTTTAATATTTCAGGATCCACTGAACCGATTTGACTCAAAATCTAATCAGATCTAAGTTAAAGGCTGATAAACACAATAGAACAATCGGCATGGCCGTATGTTGTTCCGTTTTTACGATATCGAAGGCGCAAAATTGACCACACGCACACACACACACACACACACATCAGTCAGAAAATGATCTTTAACGATTGCTAGGGCCTCAAAACGTGAAGATCTGTTAAAATCTCGAAATATTTTTTTCGGACTAAATCCATTACTTCCCTACCATAGTAGAGGTGGAAGTAAAAAGACACTAATAAATTTATTAAAATTATTTATTTAATTTTAATTATTATCTGCCAAGATTCATGTCATAACAACACACAATCTGTGAAAATTTCAACTAGTTATTTCTCACTGTTTGTGAGATAGAGCCTTGTGACAGACCGACGGACGGACGGACATCGTAGGCGCAGTAATAGGGTTCCGTTTGGAGGTACGGAACCCTAAAAGGACGCACGTTTCTATAAGTGACAGACAGTTGAAAGAGGCAAGGACGAAATTTTTCCACATTCAAAATGAAAGAACCAAAACAGTGGATGAAAAGCTTAATGAGTAACGGTTTCGCAAAAATCCATTCAGTGGAGCCGAGGTATGAACCTTGCGGCACTCCACTATTCTTCAAACAGTTGCGCGGAATTGCAGAGTGGTGTTCAGCGGTTTTGCAGCGCCACCGACGATATACGAGTATGCTTCCAATTAAAATGTAAAAAGTATTATTATATATAATTTTTAATGGGAATATTATCAGCTTAGTTAGCTCGGTAAGGCCAATAAATAAATTACAATGACGAGATCAAATTTACTATGGAAAATAAAAATAAATTAAAATACGCTACACTGTTAAAATGTTAACGGTTCGAATTTCAAAATAATGAATCACAGCCATGCAAAAAGTATATTAATAATAGCGGCCCGGTCCGGCTTTGCCCGGGTGCTATGTAGTGTTGTCGTCTAGATCTAGACTTTCTAGACTCTTGTCTTGTCTTGTCTAGATTTTCAAGACAAGACAAGACTTGCTTTATATCTAGATCTTGCCAAAACTCTAGACAATTTTCAAGAGTCTAGATAAACTAAGTAGTAGTATGTAAAGGTTTCCTTCACTTACTACTACTAATCTAGACTCTTAAAAATAATCTAGAGTCTTGATATTAGACAAGCCAAGAGTTTTTTAATCTAGACTTAGACTTAGTGGAGTCTTGATATTTCAAGACAAGACAAGACTTTGAAAGCGAAGCCTGGCTGCGATAGTGTTTATAATATTATAGTAGGATTCCGCCAATACGCTAAAATTTCAAAAATTGCAGAATTACGTTTCGTTACTATCTCACAGGAATTATTTCCCCCCCACGAGAAATTCTCCACCTGCGAAGCGAAGCCGGGCTGGTGGTGTTTATAATATTAGTAGGATTCCGCCAATGCACTAAAATGCAAAAAAATTGCAGTTACGTTTTGTTATAATTCCACAGGAACTATACATTTTCCCGGGATGAAAAGTACCCTATGTGCTATTCCAGGACCTAAAGTAACTACATACCGAATTTCATGAAAATCCGTTCAACCGTTACAGTCAGAGTCAGAGTGGTAACAAACACACACACAAGCTTTCGCAATTATAATATTAGTAGATTGTTGGCACTTAACAATAATAATTGAAGGCTTTGACAGACCGAATAGGTAGTGAGAACAATATAGGGTTGCATCCTTGGCGTACGTAACTCTAAAAAACAGTCTAGAAATGCGACCTTAACCCGTCTTGCTATGCGACCGTAGATATATGGAGAATGGCAAAAGGGTTTTTTGTAATGGTCATGATGAATTAACATTAAAAGCCATTGTCCCATATTCATTCCATAAAATCAGTTAACAAAAGTTAAAATTATATTTATTTTTCGACGCGTTTATAATTAGTAACATTGTCCACCGGGAGCATGACGAGTGACATTTTGTTTTAGTATTTTATAATAAACTAGCAGCCCTGTCCGGCTTCGCCCGGGTGCAATACACTACTCAGTCGCTTCGCTCGGTCGCTTGAATATTATAACTACATTACCCACTCGCTTCGCTCGTTCGCTATATATATAAACCTTCCATGAAAAATTATCTAACTGAAGGTGAAAACCGCATCAAAATCCGTTGCGTGGTTTAGGAGGAGTTAGCGGTGGTACAGACAGACAAGGATGTAGAGATAATTAGTAAGTATAGATTTGAAAAACAGGAAAAAAAATATGAAAATGGATAATTCGCACTTCGAGTCCTTAAAACTTTACAATTGCAGACTAAGTTACAATTTAGTTTATTTTTATTAAAGTGATTAACTTTTGTATAAATCATTAAAAACATGATTCGAACCCACGACCGTCTGATCTAGAGGCCGACGCGCTAACCACTAGACCACACAGTCCCCCACTTAAAATTTAACGACATCACAAAACATCCATGTGCGCAGGTGTGATTCGAACCCACGACCGTCTAATCTAGAGGTCAACGCGCTAACCACTAGACCACACGGTCCCCCACTTAAAACTAAACGATATCATAAAACATCCATATAACCGCAGGTGGGATTCGAACTTAAGTCCGTCTAATATAGAGGCCGACGCGCTAACCACTAGACCACACGGTCCCCCACTTAAAATTAAACGACATCACAAAACATCCATGTACGGAGGTGTGATTCGAACCCACGACCGTCTAATCTAGAGGCCGACGCGCTAACCACTAGACCACACGGTCCCCCACTTAAAACTAAACGATATCATAAAACATCCATATGACCGCAGGTGGGATTCGAACTCTCGTCCGTCTAATATAGAGGCCGACGCGCTAACCACTAGACCACACGGTCCCCCACTTAAAATTAAACGACATCACAAAACATCCATGAACGAGGTGCAGGGATTCGAAGCCACGACAGCTTGCTCCAAAAGCCAGCGCGCTGTTCTCTGGAAAGAGTTTAGTTAACTAATAAACTTGAGTTGACGAGCGTCTATATTCTACAATCTATTATTAACTATAATAAGTAATAAATACACAGATAAACAACTCATACTAATGGAATTTATTACGGCAGGCAGTGCAGTTTATTAAAGCTATAATTAAATGAATTCGAAATCTCCGTAGAACTATAACAATGTCGATACCATTGTTTTGTAAAATAACTTCAAACAATAACAATTGTACGGCTTTTAAGCAGGACCGGCTCTATATTTTTACCGCCCCTGCAAGCAATCATTCATTTTTAGAGTGAGTATCCAAGTCACTATATGAAAATATTATGAAAAATCTCGAAATTTAAATCAGTACGTTTTCACAAACCACGACATAATACACAGTGCTTAGCATCATAATATTATATAGTGTTACGAATATTTAATGTGTGTTTTTTAAAAATAATTAACCACACCTGAAGATGGCAACTCGTTGCTGAAACCCGTAGTGAAAATTCACAAGAAGTCATAAGACGGACATAACATAAGGTATTTCTGATACTTCATAATAAATAATCATTATTGCGTTGCCGTTTTATATAATAGTTTTTTCAACACATGCCGCTTTTAGTGTTTTTTCGTGTCTGTAATGCGGATCTTAAATGGCCGTTTATTGACTGGTGACGTCAAGATTCATTATGAAACGCTTTTCGATGCTATAATGAAAAACACATGGTTACTATGGCAACTAAGTAAATAAATATTGCATCAAGGCCATTGTTTTTAATATGAGATGTACTGCTGTCAGTGAATCTACGGTGTCTGACATTAATTTAATAAAGCTCTAAAACCATGCATGTATTGAATTATAGTGGTGCATCGCGTGTGGTAAATCTTTATGCGTCAGACGCGATGTTTTCAGCACGAGTAATAGGCGAGTGCGAATTTCCGAGCCTCATACGAGTGCTGAAAACATCGTGACTGACGCATAAAGATGTATTTAGCACACTAGTTGCACAATATACTATATTACAGTTTATTCCAATTTCCAAATTGAATAATAATGTACATGTTGCCCGGGCGCTTCAAAAAAGATGTTGCTTCAAGCAGGTGCGTTCTGAGCCGGCGCTGCATATAAATAGAATTTGCCCAGAAATAACCTTTTATGTAACCAGAAAAATATGTCGTTTATGGAAATCATAACTAATGAGTCATAAGTCATAATAATTTCTTTTGTGTTAATTTATAGTATAGTTCAATCACCTCTAATTACCTATACACACCGAAAATGTACAGATAAATTGATTTTTTTAAATATAATGTTTCCATGGAATTTTTCAACGCTTCAATTTGAATAAAGCTCTACAATCCGAGAAACATTTAATGATTCGTTGAAGCGCAATAAATTTTTTAAGTTGATGCGCTATTTTAAACATGTCACGTCATTTAGCCGCGGTGACGTAAAAAATGTTTTGGTAAAGTCACATTTTTGTGAAGCTCAACTGGCCAACTCCAACTTTAGCCGACTTTTGCATTTCTACGAATTGTCCAATGGGAGCGCACGTGGACTCCCATCATTTTGATGAAAATAATCAAAATAATTTCCGTTTGCATAATAAAAATGGGTGTGTTCGGTGGTTCCTTTTTAAGGCTCCGTAGAATGCAAAAACGGGACCCTTATTTTTGACCATTTCCAACAAAATGATGGGAACGCACGTGGGCTCCCATCATTTTGATGGAAATAATCAAAAAGAAGAAAGAAACGAACTCATTCAATATTTAAAGAATAATCAGTACATACCTAATTAAAATCATATATAATATTATTGTAAATCCATCGACCAGAATATGTTTCAATAATAAAAATAGGTAAAAAAACTTTTAAGTTAAACAGTTTTATTTTAAATCATCAGCTGTACCAAAAACTAGAAAACAATTAGGACACAAACCAAGAGGCACTTTGTGTCGCTGCGTCAGCGGAATAAGTAATAAAAACGTGGGGCGCATTTGAAATATTTCTGTTGTTGGGCTTGGAAACACATTTTTCTAGACAAGCCGTTCTTATTTAATAAATATACAGTCGTTATAGAGATTTTTATGCGCCCCACGTTTTTATTACTTATTCCGCTGACGCAGCGACACAAAGTGCCTCTTGGTTCGAGTCCTAATTATTTTCTAGTTTTTGGTACAGCTGATGATTTAAAATAAAACCGTTTAACTTAAAAGTTTTTTTACCTATTTTTATTTTCTAGTTTTTAGTTTGATTTCTGGCCCGTATCATTATGCAAACTCCTCATCCTTTCAACTGTCCACCTCCTGATACCATCATCAGATCCTCGTTACTAAGTTGAGATTATCATAATATTGTATTGTCACGGGAACTCAATGTGTGTGCAAAGTTTCATAAGAATCGGTTAAGTAGAAGTAGTTGAAAAAGCTGTCGCAAGATTTGAAACAAAGATAGTAACAAACAAAATATATACGGGGTCAAGCTAAATAAAACCGTTTAAAAATAGAGTCACCTTTATTTCACCTAAAAAAACTCAATTGTCACATAGTTTAAAGTCGACAAAATGGCGTAAGGGTCAGGACCAGGCTGACAGTGAGTCAGGCGTCAGTTTCCAAGAATATTATGCAAACAACGTAGCTTTAATTGTATGCAAAATCGTGCTCTGCATATTAATGCAAGCTTTAAGATGCGAGAGTAAAATAAATGCACACCGAAATAACCGACTAACTGACCTCTCTTAACAAAACATACGAAAGCGGCGATAGTCACATGTTTCATTTGTGTCCAAACTTGAATACGTATTACATAACCTTAAAAATGTGTTTTTATTGAAAACTATAAGCGGCCAGTCCCGGCTTCGCTCGCGTGGTATGAAATTATGATTAAGCGTACGAAAACAGTTTTTTTTTGACAAAACACCGTCATAGTTCAGTCATTTTGTACAAAGGGGGTCTTCTTACTCTTGGCATTTTTAAGAAAACTAAAAAATCTCTTAGATACTGTTTATATCTTTGAAACTAAAAGTGCGGTGTGTTGGAGTCGATTCAGCGTTATTTTTTCTTTAAATAGACTTAATATCAAAGAAATCGGGTCGAATTTATTTTTCAAAAATTTCGCAAATTTGTACAAAGAGGGGGGTCTTCTTACTTTTGACATTTTAAAGAAAACTCAAAAACGCTCAGATACTGTTTATATCTTTGAAACTAAAAGTGCGGTGTGTTGGAGTCGATTCAGCGTTATTTTTTCTTTAAATAGACATAATATCAAACAAATCGGGACGAATTTATTTTTCAAAAATTTCGCAAATTTGTACAAAGAGAGGGGTCTTCTTACTTTTGGCATTTTTAAGAAAACTCACAAATCTCTTAGATACTGTTTATATCTTTGAAACTAAAAGTGCGGGGTTTGGAGTCGATTCAGCGTTATTTTTTCTATAAATAGACTTAATATCAAACGAATCGGGTCGTATTTATTTTTCAAAAATTTCGCAAAATTGTACAAGGAGGGGAGTCTTCTTACTTTTGGCATTTTTAAGAAGACTCAAAATCGCTCAGATACTGTTTATATCTTTGAAACTAAAAGTGCGGTGTGTTGGAGTCGATTCAGCGTTATTTTTTCTTTAAATAGACATAATATCAAACAAATCGGGACGAATTTATTTTTCAAAAATTTCGCAAATTTGTACAAAGAGAGGGGTCTTCTTACTTTTGGCATTTTTAAGAAAACTCACAAATCTCTTAGATACTGTTTATATCTTTGAAACTAAAAGTGCGGGGTTTGGAGTCGATTCAGCGTTATTTTTTCTATAAATAGACTTAATATCAAACGAATCGGGTCGAATTTATTTTTCAAAAATTTCGCAAATTTGTACAAAGAGGGGGGTCTTCTTACTTTTGGCATTTTTAAGAAATCTCAAAAATCTCTTAGATACTGTTTATATCTTTGAAACTAAAAGTGCGGGGTATTCGAGTCGATTCAGCGTTATTTTTTCTATAAATTGACTTAATATCAAACGAATCGGGTCGAATTTATTTTTCAAAAATTTCGCAAATTTGTACAAAGAGGGGGGTCTTCTTACTTTTGGCATTTTTAAGAAAACTCAAAAATCTCTTAGATACTGTTTATATCTTTGAAACTAAAAGTGCGGGATGTTGGAGTCGATTCAGCGTTATTTTTAACTTCAAAAATGGAAGCGACTATATACTTGCCTGTAAAATGTTATTCTCAATGCGCCAAAAGAAGTATAACGTCAATAATATCGGATACCTTTCTAAACAGAGTAGAAAAGAGAGAAATAAGAATAGAATTTGTGTATAAGAAATAATTTTCTGAATAATGTACATTACCTTAAAGCCCATCCAAATGGTGACATTAAAAATTAAAGCGGGTGTGTTGGGAGCTGATATCAAGCACACTTGGTTTAATAAAACAATGGAGGAGGGAAGTATTTCAATCATCTAATAAACACCTAGTGATGTAAAAATACGGTATTAAACTTTTTTGTATAATACTGTATTTTTTCAGTATAAAACGGTTTTTTACTTTTTCACACTACGGTTACTGCATTTATTCAGTATTGCCAACTGCATAATAGGAAAAGTTCCTGCAGTTCTCATTTTGGTATTAAAGCGTTTTAAACGGTATTAAGCCGTTTTAAACGGCGTTAAACGTTGTGCTGTATAAAATAGTAAAATATGCAGTATTTATACTTAGTATAAAACTGGGGTATATTATTTTTTTTACATACCGTATAATACCGTTTTATACAAACGTTTTATACCAGAATATTATACGCATTTACATCACACATATCAATATATCAATATTTTTTGAAGTGAAACTTCTTTAGTCGCAGTGATTTCAAACGAATATAGATAAAATGTAACGGATTTTATTTTATTTATTTATTGTAGATTATAGACGCGTCGACAACTTAGGTCATTAGCGTCTTAAATACATTAAATAACAATTCTCTTAAAACTAAATGACATCACACAACATCCTAAGCGGAGGTGGGATTCGAACCCACGACAGTGTGATTCAAAGGCCGCTACGCTAACCGTTACACTACACTGTCCTCAAATGTAACGGAAGTAACGTTTCTATTAGTGACAGATATGGAGCGGATGAAAAATAACAAGAACACGGGAGCTGTCAGTTTTTAATTTAGGTGTAGTAAGTGAGCGGGAGAGAGAGAGTTTTTCTTTTTGAAAATTAAAATACACAGTCAGTGAATTGAATACACCTTAATTTAGGTAATTAAGTGTCAAAATACGGACACAATCTGTTAATTACTATAATCAACCTTGACTTATAAACCTCACCATGACATAATAAAAACAAAAAAGGTACCCATTAAAATGTATTTAATAATTAATTGAAAAATTCAATGATTTTTTTCCAAGCTGAAATGTTTTGAAATGACGGTAGTTCATATAGAAGCTCAAAAACACGATGTTATTAAAATATTTTCATTATTTCATACTTTATTTTATTTATTGTAGATTATAGACGTGTCGACAACTCAGGTCATTAGCGTCTTCAACACAACAAATAACATATCTCTACATATTATAAATTCGAAATTTCCACACTTTGTACAATACAAGCACTATTTACTGAGTATCGATCGATGTGTTTACATAGCAACGCGCCTACAAAGTCCACATCATGCGAGAGTCATATTTTTAATGATTTATACAGAAGTTAATCACTTTAATAAAAATAAACTAAATCGTAACTTAGTCTGCAATTGTAAAATTTTAAGGACTCGAATTGCGAATTTTCCGTTTTCATAATTTTTTTCTTGTTTCTCAAATCTATACTTACTAATATCTCTACATCCCTGTCTGTCTGTACCACCGCTAACTCCTCCTAAATCACGCAACGGATTTTGATGCGGTTTTCACCATCAGTTAGATAATTTTTCACGGAAGGTTTATATATATATATATAGTGAACGAGCGAAGCGAGTGAGTAGTGTATTGCACCCGGGCTTTCTTAGCACCCGGGCGAAGCCGGATAGGGCTGCTAGTTTGTGTATTAAAATGCACCAGCCGGCATACACAAACCGATTGGTACGAGCTCGGGTTCCTGGGAGCGTCAATTCCCAAAGAACATTGGAATGCAATTGCGATAACAACTGCATCCCAATGTCCCCCCTGGGGGGATTATTTCATACTACTCGTATATGGAACCGCTTTTGTAATTTTTAAGAGTAAGTATTCTCTATCGGAAATTACCCCCTGCACTCTTCATCTCAAATCCGTTCCGAGGACAGTGTGATCCAGTGGTTGGTTTCGCGGATCAGACTGTCGTGGGTTCGAATCCCGCCTCCGCTCATGGATGTTTTGTGATGTCATTTAGTTTTAAGTGTGTTGTTATTTAATGTAATCAAGACGCTAATAACCTAAGTTGTCGACGCGTCTATAATTTACAATAAATAAATAAAAAATGGACTGTGTGCTTCACCCACAAACTCATTTGTAGTTCACAAGTGCGCTAACAGATGACACTAAAACTTAATAATATTATCTTTAAGGTATTATATTCATTAAATTGAATTGTACCGATTTTAATATATTTATGATTAAACTGTAAAATTATATATATATTTTAAAATTAAAAAATCTGAAGTTTTCACTTACGTCATGTGGTCATAAGCACAAACCCATTTTTATGCATGTTTTTGTTCAGTGGATGATTCGCGTCACCACACCCATTTCACTTCAAAAATAATCTAATTTGCTAAAATGAACTGTTTTTTAACCGACGTCAAAAAAAGGAGGTGGTTCTCAATTCGGTTGTATTTTTTTGTTTTTTTATGTTTGTTACCTCAGAACTCCGTCATTTATAAACCGATTTGGAATTTTTTTTTATTGAAAAGGATATACTTTCAGATTGGTCCCATAGAAATTTCATCAAAATCGGTTCAGTAGTTCGGCTGATTTTAATAAAAGTTAGTAACGGCGTGTGATTCCTTTAAGGTAAATGTCACTTTTTGACACATCAGACAGCGTAAGAAAGTCGGTTTAATAAAAGTGAGTAACGGCGTGTGATTCCTTTAAGGTAAATGTCATTTTTTGACACATCAAACAGCGTAAGAAATTCGGTTTAGTAAAAGTGAGTAACGGCGTGTGATTCCTTTAAGGTAAATGTTATTTTTTGACACTAAAAAGTAAAAAATAAAAAACTTTTTAACAAGAAAAAACCTCCTTCAAAGAGTCACTAAAAAGAGGAAAATAATGAAATTTTGAGATCTGCGCCAATTTAATAAAATATGAAGCTGGTTAAAAAGAAGATATTAATCACTATACTAAACTTTTTAATCGACTTCATATTTTATTAAATTGGCGCAGACCTCAAAATTTCATTGTTTTCCTCTTTTTAGTGGCTTTTTGAAGGTATTTTTCGT
The DNA here is from genome assembly GCA_039654895.1 of Mongoloraphidia duomilia. Lineage (NCBI taxonomy): Eukaryota > Metazoa > Arthropoda > Insecta > Raphidioptera > Raphidiidae > Mongoloraphidia > Mongoloraphidia duomilia. Next base: position 1,933,457 of record CM077521.1, on the reverse strand, counting down.
TAAAAAGTTTTTTTGGACAAACTGTAGATAAGATTCTAATATCTAATTTAGACAGTTAGAAGAGACGCTAATGACCTTAGATGTCGACGCGTCTATAATCTACAATAAAAATAAATAGACAGTTAGAAAATGTGAATTTTTTATCACAAAGAGCATCTTTCACCTGTTTAACACTTTTACCTAATCAACCATGAATATACACAATAGACTCTCTATTGCCGAAGTAACGGATAAATTCACATTTTTTCTTTAATTTTTAAAATTACCGGAACTAAATTTAATTTAAAAAATAAATATGTGAAACGCACACACATTTTACCCACATTTCACTATAGTCTTCTACCATGTTCGAATTTACTTTCTAAACAGGGCCGGCTCAGAACAAATACATGTCAGGGACGGTATATTTTTAGGGGCAACCCGATTACATAGTGTTTTATGTAATCACTTGACTTATTTGGGCGATACAATAAATTTACTTATTATTATTATTCAATTTGGAAAAATAAAACTTATACATTATTTCAAGGCCTGAAAAACTCAACCAAGAATTATAGACCGAGAGCTAGTGACAATTTTTTGGTGTTATTTATTAAATGCCTTATTTTTGTGAAGATGTTGAGGGAGGCATATTAAAGTGCCCTGCATGAGTAAGGGATTTTGCTAGATAGCGGTATGGGAGGGATGCAGACCGCCCCCAACATGTAACAAAAAAATTGTCACAATTATTATTGCTTCAAGGCTGAAATTGTTTGTATAGCTTGTCGGTGACCCAATAATGCCATTATAATATTTGCAGATCGATTGGTCAGTATTAAAGGGGTGGCACATCACCCTAAACGTGTCATGTACTCGACGAAATTTATATTATTAGTTCAAGTTTCAAATTTTAATATGTTGTTACGGCGACTGTTTTAAGCATATATTTAACCCCCTTTCTTAGAGGGAAACTTGCTCGCCTAGGTGTTTATATCGTTCTGCAAGGGGGTTAATATCGACATTTTGTTCTGCAAATTGAAATATATGCTTAAAACAGTCGCCGTAACAACATTTGATTCAAAACATAAGAGTGGTTCTTAAGGATTAGAACCACTCTTATGTTTATAACGCACACATTTATTTCATTAAGCTTTTGATTTCTGCTAATCGATGCGACGGTCAAATCTGGCCTTCAAAAGGTAGGTCACTCGTTCGTACAGCCACAACTTATCTGTATTATAAGTTATAAAAGTAAGTAAGTAAAAGAATTAATCCGCAGATTGTTTTGCAATCGCTCGTCTCATATTACGCATGCCCAACTCGTAGATATATTAGTGTCGGATAAATGCGATATAAAAGACATTAAACCCGTCTCTTTGGAACACACGTGACTAATTACAAGCGTAATTACAAGAATAATTAGCCATATAAAACCTTCCACGCGCGATAAACGCTATGCTGCATCGTGCCGGCTTGTGTCTTTAGAATATGACATCCCGGTCCGGCTTCGCCCGGGTGCTTTATGATTTATTATTTGAAATCGGTTCAGTAATTTATGATATTAGTCCCGATTTTCATTCGGGCGAAGCCGGGCCGGCCAGTTATTATAGTCGATGTCCTATCGAACAGTGAAACGTACTGTAAGAAATGAGAAGGCCGATTACATAGATTATCGATGGTCCATTTGTAGCCAGCGATTAATCTGGTAATAGGCACACAAAGAGACAATGGCGTCGCAAACAGGTATCGCCTGCACATCGCGTAGATTTCATAAAAACATATTGCGCATGCGTGATTACTAATTTTACATTAATTTATTTTGTATTCATCCATTTTATATATGTAACTATACATTTTATTTTGTAATTTTTACACACTTTATTGGAATATTACACGAATTATGTAATTATCTTCGAATAAAAGTTTTAGAACATAAAATTTTGCATCTAAATCATTAAACAAAATTAATTTTGCATGCTTTGTGCCGACAGAAATTTGATATGAAAATGTCAAAATTACCTCAAAAATAGATAGCGATAGCCATGGAACTTGAACAAAATGATTAGAAATTATTTTGACAGCTAAAACGTCATCATTTTGTTCAAGTTCCATGGCTATCGCTATCTGTTTTTGAGGTAATTTTGACATTTTCATATCAAATTTCTGCCGTTACAAAGCATGCAAAATTAATTTTGTTTAATGATTTAGATGCCGAATTTTATGTTCTAAAACTTTTATTCGAAGATATTTTTCCTAAAATAATTAGGGAACCAGAAAATCGCAAAAGTTTGATTTTACGGGTTAAATCCATATTACCCGCAAAACGATTCAGCACCCTGTATATTGTAAAGTATGAGTTGCCAATTATTTTCGAATCGTGCTATGTTTTGATAATTTCTTGGACATAAATTTCAAAACAAATTTCTAAAAGTGTTTAGAATAAAGAGAAAAATTAAAGACACTCACCCCAATTGTTTAAAAACTCGGGTCGCAGTGCCAAAACCCTGCCGACAATATAGTGTATTTGCTAATACAGGTCTTGTGGCTTTAATACGTGAACTTAAGTTTGATTTTGGACAAAATAAAAAATTTAACCCCTTAATACATCCCTTAAAATAATATTTTTTTTCTTAATTTCAATATTATTATCAATACAACCTCTGTACCAAATTAAATACACCCTTCAGTAAGTAAATCACTATCCGCAAACTAGTGTTTTCATAAAATTTGTAAGTCCGGTCCTGTCGGGCCGATTTTATTAAAATTTTAGCAGCACATTTTAATCGTTACTAAAGGGTTAATTTTCAATTTTGAAACGATTCTGAGAATTTTTTCGGCATTTTTGGGCCCAAAAACATTTTTCAACCCCTAAAAACTACCCTTAAAATGGTCCGATTGGGCCCATTTTAAATAGGCTTCGTGCGGTGATGGATTCCAACGTGCTTACCAAATTTCGTCAAAATCAATTAACTCTTTCGAAAGTTATAGCCCGCACACATATATATATAAATATATATATATATATACATATATAAACAGACATTTCCAAAAATGGTGCCGAAGTGTTCAGGAGGCTATGAAACGTCGAGAAATTTTGGTCCGACCCCTAGGTCCCGCCATCCGACCGACGCCAATAGTGTATGTGCCATATGGCAAATACACTAATAAGCTGCGCAACGGTTGAAATAACCTGAAAAAAATATAACAATAGATTAAATAATGAAATTAAATTACTTAGAGGAATGTTTTGTTAAATACCGTAACAAGTTATGTATTTGGTTACAGTTCACACCATGTCATTAAGAAATGTGTCAAATATACAAAATTTAATTTACTCCCCAGTCAAATTCAAATTAACACCAACAAGCTATCAGTTTAATAAATATACACAGGGCATATTTCCTTTTGTATTGTTACAATAACCGAAGTACGGTTTTGAACTATCCCACAACCAACTGCAAAGATCCCGTCCGTCCCGCTAAATTAAAATACACGTTTCAGATATAATCCAGCTATAATTGGCTAACATACTTTTTATAATAACTCCTGCTTCTCAATTTTAATATTCGAGCACTGTAAGGCGGGCGTAGAGAGGCGTATTTTAGTCACCGTGCGTGAAAGTCCAAAGCGTGCGTAAAAGTACAATCTCTACATCTTATAAATTCGAAATTTCCGCACTTTGTACAATACAAGCACTTACTCGCTATCGATCGATGTGTTCCTATATATAGTATCGCGCGTACAAAGTCCACATCATGAGAGAGTCATGTTTTTAATGATTTATACAGAAGTTAATAACTTTAATAAAAATAAACTAAATCGTAACTTAGTCTGTAATTGTAAAGTTCTAAGAACTTTTTATAATTTTTTTTCTCTATTAAACTTTAGAAGCAGTCGTTATAAAAAATTATGTTCGATACGTCCGCTTAAAGTGAGATATCTAGTAGGCTTAAATTGAGGCACTCGCTAAAGGGACTGACGCATACACAACGAGATCTCGTGCGCTTACCCCCACTCGCCTAACGGCTCGTGGGAGTATACAGCGCACTCGATCTAGTTGTGTATGCGTCAGTCCCTTAGCTCGTGCTTCAATTAAAGCCTACTAGAATACCTCAGTTTACGCACACGTATCGAAAATAACTATTAGATGGCTGCGTATACCGTTTGAAAAGTGATTCTTAATGGAAGCTTCTACTGCATTCGAACGGTCGTGTTTAAAGTAAATATTAACGCACTCCGTTCTATAAAGTAATGCTGTTTATTTTACTTTATAACACACGTGCGTAATGAAGTACTTTATAGATTACTTTGCTATAATGTCAGTTGTAACTAAATTGAATTTTTGAAGCAGTTGTTGCAAAAAATATTGTATGTAATTGTAACGCGTGTCTTAAGTGACGAATCTGACAGTCGCGATTTTATAATACTCTCTTAAGGTTATGTTGCATTTATTACCAGAATGAGTGTGTGTTTACTGCGCGAGCCGAATGAGGTAATCACACTCATTCTGATATAAATGCAAAAATGATCAATTATGACTTAGTATCATGCAAAGATGACATTTATTAAATAAAATATCTTAAGAATAAACTCGATCTTTACGGTTTTATCATAAGTAAGTGATGGAATTCAAAGAAGATAGAGAATAGTTCGGTACCAGATCTACGGCACATCTTTAATATAACTAAACCTAATATGACTTTTGTAAAACATTTTTTTAGAAAAATTACCTCCTCATTTGTAAAATTGTAACAGTTGTATAAACACGCTATAAATAACTCAACAGTGTCAGTGAAGGGTCAAATACTTAACCCTGACGGTGCGGTTAGTCAACAAAAGGTGTTCACATATTAGACAGGTAGGTGTTCCTGTCTTCTGCTAGCAGGGCGGTTATTTTTTTATTCTTTTTATAAAAGAAATGCTCTCCTTCAACTATGCCATGAAATATGAGTTTAAATTAAAAATATAAAAAAACTCGGGTCGCAGTGCCAAACCCTGCCGACATATAGTGTATTTGCTAATACAGGCCTTGTGGCTTTAATACGTGAACTTAAGTTTGTTTTTGGACAAAATAAAAAATTTAACCCCTTAATACATCCCTTAAAGTAATATTTTTTTCTTAATTTCAATATTATTATCAATGCAACCTCTGTACCACATTAAATACACCCTTCCATAAGTAAATCCGTATCAACAAACTAGTGTTTTCATAAAATTTGAAAGTCCGGTCCTGTCGGGCCGATTTTATTAAAATTTTAGCAGCACGTTTTAATCTTTACTAAAGAGTTAAATTTCAATTTTGAAACGATTCTGACAAATTTTTCGGTATTTTTGGTCCCAAAAACTTTTTGGAACCCCTAAATACAACCCTGAAAATGGTCCGATCGGGCCCATTTTAAATAGGCTTCTTGCGGTGATGGGTCCCAATATGTGTACCAAATTTCGTTTCAATCGATTAAGTCTGTCGAGAGTTATCGTGTACACACATATATATATATATATAAATATATATATAAATAAATAAATATATATATATATATATAAATATATACATACATATATATATAAACATTTTTAAAAATGGTGCCAAAGTGTTCAGGAGGCTATGAAACGTCGAGAAATTTTGGTCCGACCCCTAGGTCCCGCCATCCGACCGACGCCAATAGTGTATGTGCCATATTATGGCAAATACACTAAAAATTCACAGATTTCGCAATCCTTGCAACCATCGAGGACATTGAAAATGAAAAAACTCGGGTCGCAGTGCCAAACCCTGCCGACAATATAGTGTATTTGCAAATACAGGCCTTGTGGCTTTAATACGCGAACTTAAGTTTGTTTTTGGACAAAATAAAAAATTTAACCCCTTAATACATCCCTTAAAATAATATTTTTTTCTTAATTTCAATATTATTATCAATGCAACCTCTGTACCACATTAAATACACCCTTTCATAAGTAAATCCGTATCAACAAACCAGTGTTTTCATAAAATTTGAAAGTCCGGTCCTGTCGGGCCGATTTTATTAAAATTTTAGCAGCACGTTTTAATCTTTACTAAAGAGTTAAATTTCAATTTTGAAACGATTGTGACAAATTTTTCGGTATTTTTGGGCCCCAAAACTTTTTGGAACCCCTAAATACAACCCTGAAAATGGTCCGATCGGGCCCATTTTAAATAGGCTTCTTGCGGTGATGGGTTCCAATGTGTGTACCAAATTTCGTTTCAATCGATTAAGTCTGTCGAGAGTTATCGTGTACACACATATATATATAAATATATATATATATATAAATATATAAATATATATATATATATATATATATATATATATATGAATATATACATACATATATATATAAACATTTGCAAAAATGGTGCCAAATTGTTCAGGAGGCTATGAAACGTCGAGAAATTTTGGTCCGACCCCTAGGTCCCGCCATCCGACCGACGCCAATAGTGTATGTGCCATATTATGGCAAATACACTAATAACAGCATATATGAAACATAATTAACTGTTTATTATACACACAATATTTATCAGTTTTGTCAGGAATAACCCTATTATTCTTCTTTTATATACGCGTTCACTTTTGCTTGATTACTTAACTTTTAAATGGATTTTTCTACAGTATTTATTAACATTTGCTCAAAAATAACATCGCAGATCGTCGCAAATACCTCTCAATTAACTAGACATGATATAAAACACATTTCGAAAAAACTGCACTTGTTCAATTTTGCATGATTGCTCTTCACTTGATCGCGACACCGTTGTCTTTTGGCCTTGAACGAAAACTCGTAACTCTGCCCCATATACGAACATAAACATTTCCAATGTTAATATAAATACTTTTCGTAACAATATTTTGATATAAGTAGGTAATATTGGTTAGAGAGCCCAGTTTATTTTTTGTCCCGAGGCCCTTGGTCACCTAGCTACGCCATAGCCCGCAGTATATTGGTTGTGTTTGCCTTAACGAAAACAGATAAGCCGTCCGATCAACTGGTACAGTTGCTCCTTAACACAGGAAGTTACAATAAGTTAGAGGTGTATACAATTTCCATCTATTTATCTCCAACAATGTAAACAAATTTTTTACAAAACCGAATACAAGAGGGGTCTTTCGCAGGTTGACCTCGCTGTGAGATTGCAATTTATACAATATAATAATCTGTCACAAGGTGGCCATTTTTCATTTAACGGTGACACAAAATGAAATGAAGTTTTAGTAATAATTTAAGCTATGATGGAAATCTCATCACAACTTCCAATTGAAAATCATCTCAAGTCGCAATTTATAATCGATATGACATGTCTAGCCATTTACTTTATATAGGTAAATATTGCATTTTATTATGATCAAACAAATATTTTTTTGCCGTACCCACTATAAAATAGTTATTTTACATGCGTGTATGGATGTATGGAAATTGTGTGTTTTAAAGACCACCAACAGCTAAGGTTATTTGGACCTAGCACCAATTCATATTTTCAATTCATTATTTTTTTTTAATAATAAATTGAAAATCTAATTGACACTTTCACCAGCTCTCGGGTTAGAACCCGGGAATTGGGGACTTGTATATTTTATTTATTGTAGATTATAGACGCGTCGACATCTAAGGTCATTAGCGTCTTTCAACTACACTAAATAACAATTAATTTAAAACTAAATAACATCACAAAACATCCATGAGCGCAGGTGGGATTCGAACCCACGGCAGTCCAGTCTAGAGGTTGCGGCGCCAAGCATGCTAACCACTAGGCTATACTACCCCCACGTATCAATCGTATCAATTTATGAAATAATTAATAAATTTTAATATGAACCCTGGAATCTCGAAAGCTTATGGTTTGCGGATTTTGGAAAGCTTTTAAGATGAAAAACGAGTGTTCAGTTTTGTTTGGTAGCCCAAAGGTTAAATAACCGTTAAATGAATGACAGGTTAAGGTTAAAAATGAAATAATTGAATCTCATATTTGAATAATATGCATCAGGCCAGTCAATCTAGTTCATCAACATAAATACGAAAAAAAAACAAAAAAATAATAAGCAGCCAGCCAAATAAGTTCACAACATTTTGTCAGTGTACATAAAATAAATTGAGCTAATAAATCATCGAGGTGAATTTTCATAAGCAAAGACAAGCTCAGTCCATCTTTTTCTATCTCATTTAAAAACAATACATAATATTATATCTTTTGTCAGCGTAAAATAAAACATGAACGTGATGACAAATTACGCACTTTTCAACATCAATTTTATCGATCGTGGTATTTTAATTACATTAGCACCTATTTTTTAAAATGATTCGATACTAAGTTTTAAGACTTCATAAGATTCTAAATAAAAAAATAGAAGTAAAAAAAATTTTTTTAAAGACAAGCTTTCATTGAAGAGATTGAAATTATCATAGAGTTGACGACCCACGCTTTTATAATTATGAACCTAAATATTTTTTTTTCTTTTTAGTAAGTACGTACATTCATGCAACTCTACCATGAAAATAAAAGCGTTTTACTTAAAAACATTTTCTTATTTTTTTACCTTTTTTGTAGACTGTAGGTGCTTACTAAAAAGGAAAAAAAATAAAAAAAATTTTCAAAGTAAAACGCTTTTATTTTCATGGTTGCATAAATGTACTAAAAAAATTATTTAGGTTCATAATTATAAAAGCGTGGGTCGTAAACTCTATGATAATTTATTTACCCACGCTTTTATAATTATGAACCTAAATTAAATATTATTTTTTTTAGTACTAAGTACATTTATGCAAAACTCTACTGAAAATAAAAGCGTTTTACTTAAAAAACATTTTTTTATTTATTTTATTTTTTACTTCTTAGTTTCCAATTACCAGATTTGATTGTTAATTAGCTGTAAAACTAAAAAAATCCGTTAATTGTGTCAAATTTCAGTATCTAGTCCGGGAGCCCACGACAGACTTCGACGGCCAAAACTGTCAAAGCTGATTTTTGTTTGGTATAAGGTTAAATGTAGCAACGTGACCTTACAGCTGCGGCACCAGAGAAATTGTGACAGACATACAGACGGACAAATCAGGTGATCCCATTAGGCATAATTAGGCTTCCGTTGTTTCCTTTTAAGGTACGGAACCTCAAAAATTGTTAATACTTTCTTTTTGCTTTGGGATCAGTCCTATCGCCGGGAGTACTGAAGCCTTTAGGGCTTATTTATCTATCTCCCAATCTCTTATATCACCCGATCCAGTATCCTCGTTGTTAATAGGGCTTGAGAATAACCGAGCGTGTAGCAATGCTGTTGTTTACATGGCGTTGCTATGGTTCCTCTATTACAAGTCCCCAGTTCCCGGGTTCTAGCCCGAGAGCTGGTAAAAGTGTCAATTGAATGTTCAATTTTTTATTAAAAAAAAATGATTTGAAAATATGAATTGGTGCTAGGCCCAAATAACCTTAGCTGTTGGTGGTCTTGAAACACAATTTTCAATTTTTCGTTGTTATTACTTGATTGAAAAACTGGACGTAAGATTATTTTGCCGCATCTTGTTTAATAATATGTCAATAAAATATCTAATTCCAAACATCCAGCAGTGAGAATTCTCAATTTTCATGCATTAACTCGCTGGAAGTTACACACTGTGATTCCACTACATATCACATACAAAATCTCGCCATCTTCGTTCACTTCATACAGGAATTAATATAGGTCGCTCTTTTTGCTACGTTATTAAAATATGCTTTATTATTGCTAAAGCTAAGAAGTCATTTTTGATGGATTTATGAGGTCTATCTTGGTGTGTGGTTTTTTTTACTGAAAACGAATGTACAGGGCCGGAATAAAAAATTAACAGCGCAACCAACGTAAAACAAATCAGCTGGAATTTATAACTATCCCATATTGCAGGCATGGGCGATTTCACCCCTCTGCGCTGCACTGTAAGAAATGAGAAGGCCGATTACATAGCGAGCGATTAATCTGGTAATAGGCACACAAAGAGACAATGGCGTCGCAAACAGGTATCGCCACATGCATCGCGCAGATTCTATAAAAACACATTGCGCATGCGTGGTTACTAATTTTACATTAATTTGTTTTGTATTCGTCCATTTTATATATGTAACTATACATTTTATTTTGTAATTTTTACACACTTTATTGGAATATTACACAAATTATGTAATTTTAATTTACTTTATGTAAAAATCACAAATTTGTTTAACTTCACAGTAAAAGTCCAAGTTTTTATGAAGTTTTCTGTGTAAAAATGAATAATAATGTAAAATCACTTGGAAAATCGAGCGAATTCTACCTTAACTTTCAAAGTATTTTTACATCCATTTTTTACGGTGTATCATCCCCACAGCGTCTGATCCTACATTTTCTGGGAGGAACTAGGCATGCCATTTCCTTGTTGTTAGATCGAAAAACAAGATGATTAATTAATTAATTGTAGATTCTTAGACGCGTCGACAACTCAGGTTATTAGCGTCTTCAGCACAAGAAGAAAGTCGTTGTTATTTCTCACATTTCAACAATAACCTGCATATACGAGTTGGTTTAAAACCACCAGTACTGATTGCCGAACCCTATATTTTACTAAAGCCGACCCTGGTAAGTTGTAAAGATGCTACAGAAAGAAGAGTTTATAATTAATATCAGTTCTGTCGACGTGTAAAAATTACCAAGCCTTAACGAATATGAAACTTGACAAATGCATACCGTTTTGTTACTATCAAGCTTCTAACTGTGAGATGGACCAACCTTTTGATTAGATATTACCGAAAATTGAATAACAAAACAGTATCAGCTACACCCCTGCAGTTAATTAAAAACACACGACGTGTTTTTGTTTTTTTTTTGTTTTCTTGTCATATTTATCGAATAATTAATATGATTACTGCCCCCCATTTCGAAAATTCATAGTATTAGATTTTACAATAGCTATTATTAATTGCAAACAGCATACAAAATTTTTGAAGTGAAAATTTCCTTAGGCGCGTTAGGCACTCTTTGCCTGGGTACTGAAAAAATGTGAAGCGTTCGCAATTTTGCGTAAGAATTCGCATGTGAAGCGTTCGCAATTTTGCGTAAGAATTCGCATGTGAAGCGTTCGCCATTTTGCGTAAGAATTCGCATGTGAAGCGTTCGCAATTTTGCGTAAGAATTCGCATGTGAAGCGTTCGCAATTTTGCGTAAGAATTCGCATGTGAAGCGTTCGCAATTTTGCGTAAGAATTCGCATGTGAAGCGTTCGCAATTTTGCGTAAGAATTCGCATGTGAAGCGTTCGCCATTTTGCGTAAGAATTCGCATGTGAAGCGTTCGCCATTTTGTGTAGAATTCGCATGTGAAGCGTTCGCAATTTTGCGTAAGAATTCACATGTGAAGCGTTCGCATTTTTGCGTAAGAATTCGCAACATATATACCTTATATAATAAAAATGGCCGTCCACACACTGCCACCCATAGCAAACTGTAACTTATAGACGCGTCGACAACTTAGGTCATTAGCCTCCCATAGCGCAGTTGGTTACGTCTTTGCGTTCTACGCATAGGAACCTTGGTTCGAGACCTGATGGCCGCGTAGAATTTTTGGCGTTTTTTTTCTAAATTCTATATGATATTTATAATTATATATTTTTTTATTTTTGTTATATTCTTTCTTTGACAATAGTTATAATTTTTTTGAAACCAAGGTGGAATTAATTAAAAATACAATTTTAGTATTTTAGTAATAAATTATTTTTAGTTCATAAATGCGCTATAATAGATGACACCAAAAATTAGAAAATCTTAAGTTTTCACTTCTGTCGTGTGGTCATAAGCACACACCCATTTTTTTGTTAATTTATTCGATATTATTACTTGAAGGTACTTAAGGTGCAACGAAAAACAATTTCGTGATAAACTAATCATTATAAAAATCACTTAAGGTCAGCGTTTCTTTTCAAGCGCATTAGTTAGGATAACGTTGACAGGACGTATTCAATTCTTGAGCAACATACATAATATTATTGTATTTGAAACTATGTAACATACAGGATTTGCATCTATTCAAAAACCTTCTCATTTTGCAGACAATAAAGTTAATACATTTAACAATCCCATATATTATTAAGTTTAAACTTGACCATTTTATGTGACTCTCAGATGTGGCTCGTGGCCACACAAATGTGGTGCTCAACTCACCATCAAAAAAAAAATGTGAGCCGTCGTGGGACGCCTGGCAGATGTAAAACATTTTTATAGCTTGAATCTTTTATTTATTGAACTTGACAAATTTATCAAAATAAAATCTAGCCTATATCACTTAGGGATAGTGTAGATTTCTATTAGTACAAGATTTTTTTAAATCGGTTCATTAGTTCCAGATATGATAATTTATGATTTATTACAACACCGCGAGATATTCTCCCCCTGCGAAGATAATAAGTGAAAGAATTTTTAGAATCGGTTCAGTAGTTCGAGAGATAAGAATTTACAACTTAACACAATTTTCCCTCTTTTACCCAAATTTACCCTAGTTTTCCCTAAATACCCTAATTGACTCTTATTTAACCCCCTTTGCCTTAAGTTACCCCAATTTACCCTAATTTACTCTAATTTACTCTAATTTGCCCTAATTTACCGTAAATACCCTAATTTACCCAAATTTTCGTTTTTTTTAAAAAAAACAAAAAAATTAATTTTTGGTGTCATGAAATTTCAAAAAATTATAATTATTGTCAAAGAAAGAATATAACAAAAATAAAAAATTTTATAGATAAATATCATGTAGAATTTAGAAAAAAAAACGTCAAAAATTGTACGACGCCATGAGTTTCCGAACCCAAGTCCCCATGCATAGAAGGCTAAAGTGGTACCACTAGTCTGCGGATGAACCTGTCTAGACAGCCGTTGTTACTGATATATGTATAACTTAATATACCCGGACAATTAATTTATAAATTATTTATCCAGTACAATATAAGTGCCGCAGTGGTAGGGAGAACAGCAGCGAAGGAGAAACATTTCGTTGCATTGATCTTTCGTTGCATATTTCCCCTCACGCGGCTGTTCACAGCCCGACATAAGATGTTTCACATCAAAAAACGTTAGAAGTTATATTTCATTATTCGTCGGCCTTATTTGAGTAATCGTGATCATGGAGGCTACTCAATTTAAATGTTCGTTAGTTTGACATCTTGTGACTATAGACTAGAATTAGATAATAAGATAATTAAAAATAATGTTACTAGCAGCGATATTTAGTGACAGCTTTCCAAACTAAAAATCTGTTACTATTTCTGACCTCTAATGAGCAATTGCTAATTTAAAGAAATAATAATTGTAAATTCAATAGTATTTTTTTTAACATTGGAAATGTTTATGTTCGTATATGGGGGCAGAGTTACGAGTTTTCGTTCAAGGCCAAAAGACAACGGTGTCGCGATCAAGTGAGGAGCAATTATGCAAAATTGAACAAGTGCAATTTTTTCGAAATGTGTTTTATATCATGTATAGTTAATTGAGAGGTATTTGCGACGATCTGCCGTGTTATTTTTGAGCAAATGTTAATAAATACTGTAGAAAAATCCATTTGAAAGTTAAGTAATCAAGCAAAAGTGAACGCGTATATAACAGAAGAATAATAGGGTTATTCCTGACAAAACTAAACAGTGCATTGATAAATATTGTGTGTATAATAAACAGTTAATTATGTTTCATATATGCTGTTATCATTTCCAATGTCCTCGATGGTTGCAAGGATTGCGAAATCTGTGAATTTTTTATATATGCCTACGAATTATTGAAGCATATGCACAGTTTGGACGTTCCATTCAAACGATTTTATATCCGTGCCTCAAGATGTCTCGCATCAAAATGTGTATGTAATGAGGCAATGGTTCAGGTGAACGAGTCGCCATTGCAAGGCGGCACCGACAAACAAATTCAACAATGTGTTGTTTATGTGACGTCACATAATATATGTCAGAATAAGACTAACCCTGTCTAATAAACAGTCTGTATGTTCGAGTCGAGTCACAATAATTGCAAATAATAATTCAAGAACACCTTCCACAGACAGCACTTGCAACTTTTGCACGAAATGTTATTAAACAATGTCGCGAACGTATGCGCCTGCGCATGTTCATCGACTCACGCCTCTTTTGTTTTCAAAAAATATATAATTTATTTTAATTATTTTATAACCAGTGTTAGTAAGTAAAACACTTTCCGCGCGCCTTAAATGACCCATTACAGGCCCGTATACATAGGCATCGAAAGTAGCTATTTTGCGGTGGGTATGGTAAAAATTATTTATTTACGATATGGCATATTAGGTCCCGATTTATTTATTTATTGTAGATTATAGACGCGTCGACAAGTTAGATCATTAGCATCTTAAATTTATACATTAAATAACAACTATAACATAAAACCAAATAACATCACAAAATATCCATAGCGCAAGTGGGATTCGAACCCACAGGAGTCTAGTCTAGATGTTGCTACCAAGTACGCTATCCACTAGGCTATACTGCCCTCTATTTTTAGGTCCCGAATTAATGCAATATGACAGATCAAGACACGCTTCTTAAATTTATTTATTTATTATTGTAGATTATAGACGCGTCGACATCTAAGGTCATTAGCGTCTTTCAACTACACTAATTAACAACTTACTTAAAACCAAATAACATCACAAAACATCCATGAGCGCAGGTGGGATTCGAACCCACATGAGTCTAGTCTAGATGTTGGTACCAAGTACGCTATCCACTAGGCTATACTGCCCTCTATTTTTAGGTCCCGAATTAATGCAATTTGACAGATCAAGACACGCTTCTTAACCACAACAATATCAATAGATATAACATTTTTAACGAATTGATTCAATAAGTCCGTTGAAAGTAGTATTAATGGCGGACATTGTGGTTTGCGGTCGCTTACTTCAAACAACACGTCTTCTTAAGCAATGTTCATTTATAAAAGACTTGCCGCTTCGGTATTATACAGAGTGTCTCATAAAATTACCCCCAAATGAAAAAAGTTAGTTACATATTGTTACGGATCACCCTGTATACAAACGTCAGGCAGGAAGCGGTGTCTGCTTGCTGAACACACTGGTGCCTACACGAACATTCTGGACAACGCTAGAGAAATCGAGAATACCACTGAGTTTACGCCACGCAGGTATATAAACAGCGGCGCGGGTCAATCAAGCAATCAGTGTCGTGTTGAATACGAAGTCAAGCACTGAGCGACGAATAGTGCGTCTGATATAAATAAATCTGACATAAATAATTACAAATAAATTATAATTTAAAAAAACTAAAAAACACGCTTTAATGAGCTAAAAAGTAAAAATAATTAATTTTATTCTAAAAAAGCGTGGGGTGCTGTATCATATTTTCATACTACCCCACGCTTTTTACAATAAAATTAATTATTTTTACTTTTTAGTTCATTAAAGCGTGTTTTTTAGTTTTTTTAAATTATAATTTATTTTTGCTTTTTAGTCTTGGAGATCCTGGTCAGGATAATGATAAACTTATGGAATTATTGTATTGTAATCGGTCCTTGATAAGTGTGCAAAGTTTCAGTTCAATCTGAAGTTTTTTGCTTTTTTTTAGTCCTGGGGATCCTGGTCAGGATAATGGAACAAACTTATGGAATTATTGTATTGTCATCGGTCTTTGATAAGTCGACAACGTTTAAACTAAATCTGACCGTTCAAAGTTGGTCAAAATCAAGTTCAAAGAAGTCGGTTACAAACTGACAAACAAGCAAGCAAGCAAGCAAACATACAGGTGAAGCTAATAAAAGCGTGTTAATAAATAATTCTTGTATATATAGTTATTTGTTAAGTGTTATTTAAGTGGCTCGTTTAGTTCAATAATTACCGTTTAAGTTTTTTTATTGTTAAAATTGACTTTTCGTTGTTGCAATTATTCTATATTATAGTTAATTGTATTTTTAATTATTGTATATAAATATTTATTCCGCCAACTCAGAAAACAGTTTTGTAACAATATATTTTATACCGGTTACATAATTACATAATTAAAATCGACTGCACTCGGGTGAATCCAGGGATAGCATAATGTTAAATAGCTTATAACCTAATCTAGGATGTATATTATACATGTTCAAAATTTCATTGAAATCCGTTCAGTCATTTTAGCGTGAAAGTAAGACAAACAAACAAACATACATTTCTCTTTTTATTATATTAGTAAGGATTTCACGAACCTATTGTACGCAAAAATTAGTAGCGAAAACATTAAAGAAAAGGGGGAAATGGAAGAAAAGAAAACCGTGTCACGTGATTTCGTAAACTTAGGAAAAGTTCATGTATGAACATTATTTATAAATGTAAAATGCGTACCCTTATTTCCTGTTGCTTCCGCATCGATCCGCTATACATTGATACCGTACAAGCAGCGCACTTGCTAAAATGTTAAAAGTGCGTCAACAAAACGACACATTTATTATCACAGAATCACAGAATTTGCGCACTGCAATCAGAAATAAACAGTCCGACACATCCACACAACTAGCGTAACCTTGATTAGCTATTGAATAAGACTTACAGCGCTCGTGGTGGCGAAAAGCGGAACAAATAGACTTAAAACATTGATATAGGTTATGCATGTGGAAACATGAAAAACGCGCTATTATCATAGAATCTGTGCACATTCAGAAATAAACTGTCCGACACAACTCGCGTGACCTTGATTAGCTATTGAATAGAACTTACAGCGCTCGTGGTGGCGAAAAGCGAAACAAATAGACTTAAAACATTGATATAGGTTATGTATGTGGAAACATGAAAAACGCGCTATTATCACAGAATCTGTGCACATTCAGAAATAAACTGTCCGGCACAACTCGCGTAACTTTGATTAGTTATTGAATAGGACTTACAGCGAAACAAATGGACTTATATTGATATAGGTTATAAAACACGCGAAAGAGACACTTAAATTTTAATTGTGCAAAGTTGTAAAAATAACTCTTAAAAAATTCCTTTCCTATAAATTTTTATTGAGATTTAATGTATTTTATATTTTTATTTTTAATGTAGTTATTTTTTTATACTTAGTAGTTTTGTTTGTGTTTAGAACGCTCTAAAAATACACACTATGTAATCTAATAGCGTTCACTTTATCAACTGCACTGAATAATTTTACAAACACAATATCTGGGTGCCGAGCTTTGCTCGGATGAGTTCAAAAAAATAGTACTTGTATGCTGTGAGATATTATTTTCTCAGAATATTATTCCGAAACGAATTTATTTCTGAAACATAATTTAAATAATTGTTTCTGTTAAATATTTTAAATACCTATGTGTATTTTTAAGCGTAAAAACTAAGTATCAACTTGAATTAAGCATTTTTTCCTGTAAATATTACTTAGGTCGCCATTTTCAAATCTACCGCCGTTATTGTTTTGTTGACTGAAGAACTCGCAAAAACCGATTTTCATAGATCTTGTAAAAATGTTCGAATCAGATGAAATTCTGCTTGCCCGTTGCCGTTTCAATAATCCGTTTTTAAACATTGATGCCAAATATCAACTTTATCGAAGTACTTTTTCTCTGTGATATCATCTTAGCAACTTCCAGTAAATTTCAAATATTTTTTTTGCATAGAAGGTACCTACTGAAAAACTCACAAAAATCGATTTTCGAAGAAATAGAATTCATATTATATCTTTTAATAACAAACGTCAGACTATAAACCTGCAGCGCAAAACATTTTTACATGCATCTTCACCATAGTTTTTAAAAATCGATGTGTTTTGATATACTGCATGCCTGCGTCGCTAGAAGTGCGGCCCTTCGGGCCGCCGTGCAAATTTTTAAACAAAACTTTTTTGTATGTATCTTAACAATAGTTTTCAAAAATCGATGTGTTTTTACACAGACTCGCGGTGCCAGAAGTGCGGCCCTTCGGGCCGCCTGTTTGTCATTGTTTACATATTGTGCAAGACACTTCTTATATTAGTGTTCATTTACAGTTTTAACCCTTGTGATATATTATACAAAATCTATGTAGAAATAGGCTTCGAATCGATCTGACAATTGACCGAGTTATAAATAAAGAAACCCTTTTTTTTAATTGCTCCCCTCTGGGACCAAGATTTCTACCTAGATCGATTTCTCGCCCCGAAAAATCCCCATTCTGTAAATTTCATCAAAATCGTTATTCGTTTTTGAGAAAAAAAAGTCTAGGTAAGATTATACGTCATACTATATTTAACGTACATAATATACATATTTTATATAGGTAATATAAAAATAACATACTTAGGTACCTATTTATTTAAATATTAGTTAAAACTACTTACATAATTATGTTTAGTTTTTATTTCTATTATTTTTTACTATACAAATAGTTCACGGATTATTTTAATAAGTTAAAAATTCTGTCAGATAATTTTGACATATAAATAATGAAAGTAGTTTGTTTTCTCCAAAGCCTACTCACGATATTACAATGTTTTGACAGGTCAAAAAACCGTTTTTAAAAATGATAAAATCGATAGGAAAACGAATTTTTCCAGGGATGAGACCTAGCTAAATCGATTTTTTGCCCCCCGAAACCCCTTTTTGGTAAATTTGATCAAAATCGTTAGAGCCGTTTTCGAGAAAATATTTATATAGATACATAGAAACATAGATAGGTAGGTATATACAAGATTTACTCGTTTAATAATATAGGGGGATTTTTTCAAGGGATGACCTGTTGTTACTTCATTTAATTACGATTACGTAATTGCCTATCTATAGTCCATTCATTTTCAAGAGAGTTATAATTTAAAAAAAAATACATTACAGCAGTGTCAATTACGTTAAGCCACTGAGTTAAAAGGTATAGAGGCGCTATATACTGTATACATTGTGTGTTTTTTTAAAGACCACCAACAGCTAAGGTTATTTGGGCCTAGCACCAAATCATATTTTCAATTCATTATTATTTTTTTTAATAATAAATTGAAAATCCAATTGACACTTTTACCAGCTGTCGGGCTAGAACCCGGGAACTGGGGACTTGTAATAGAGGAACCATAGCAACGTCATGTAAACAACAGCATTGCAACACGCTCGGCTATTCTCAAGCCCTATACCCTATACAACTGCTTAAACAAAGTTGAAACCAGGTTTGACTCTGACGTCATAGGGGACAACAAACATGGCGGCCAAACACGGAATGGATCAGGGTAGGGGTTCCCAATCTTTTCTTTACTGCAACTCCTTTTACAGGTTGCAATTTTAGCGGGGCGAGGTGGGGGTGTAATAAATCATAAATTCTTATCTCTGGAACTACAGAACCGATTATAAAAATTCTTTCACTAATTGTTTTCGCAGGGGGGGAGCTAAGCAAATGTTTCACATCTGTCAGGCGTCTCACGACGGCTTACATTTTTTTTAAAAAATATTTTTTGTTGTAGGTATCTCGAAATTTGAATACGGCTCAATACTACTTGATGAAATTTATAGGGAACAGTATTGTCTGGTGGATAGCGTATTTGGTTTCGCAGCCTCTAGATTAGACTGTCGAGGGTTCGAATCCCACCTGCGCTCATGGATGTTTTGTGATGTTATTTAATTTTAAGAAAGTTATTTTTTTTCTCTTGTTTTTCTTTTTCCTTTTTTTAGTGTAGTTGAAAGATGCTAATGACCTGAGATGTCGACGCGTCTATAATCTACAATAAATAAATAAAAAGAAATTTATACAGATTACAGAAAATTACTTTATGGTCTGTGAAAAGCTATTTCAGGATAGACTATTATAGGGAAAGATGATTTATAAATCGAAGAGACAAATTGGTTCAGCGTACGAAATTGTGTTTTAAAGACCACCAACAGCTAAGGTTATTTGGGCCTAGCACAAATTCATATTTTCAATTCATATTTTCAATTCATTATTTTTTTTTAATAATAAATTGAAAATCCAATTGACACTTTTACCAGCTCTCGGGCTAGAACCCGGGAACTGGGGACTTGTAATAGAGGAACCATAGGAACGCCATGTAAACAGCAGCATTGCTACACGCTCGGCTATTATCAAGCCCGGTTCAGCGTACGGGTATAGCCCTTTAAGATGCCAATCTTTTGATCAATTCCCACACTGAACTTACAGTACCTTGGCATGACAAAGAGAGTTGTTAAAATCATTCACGCATATTTTGTGCAAGTGTAATATTCTGTGACCCCGTGATTGTGGAGAATTTCGCATATTTCGACGAATCGAGAAGGCGGTCGCTTTTGTGTATTTTGTTGGATGCAAATGAGCGAGTTAGCATGGCAACCAGTGTTGCCAATATGACGTCGCAAACCGACACGCAGAAAAAAAACCTTGTTATATATTTTATGAATTTTATTTAATTTATTGTGATTCAATACAGTTAAGTGTCGATTTACAAAAATCATTTTAACATTGGAAATGTTTATGTTCGTATATGGGGGCAGAGTTACGAGTTTTCGTTCAAGGCCAAAAGACAACGGTGTCGCGATCAAGTGAGGAGCAATCATGCAAAATTGAACAAGTGCAATTTTTTCGAAATGTGTTTTATATCATGTCTAGTTAATTGAGAGGTATTTGCGACAATCTGCGGTGTTATTTTTGAGCAAATGTTAATAAATACTGTAGAAAAATCCATTTAAAAGTTAAGTAATCAAGCAAAAGTGAACGCGTATATAACAGAAGAATAATAGGGTTATTCCTAACAAAACTAAACAGTGCATTGATAAATATTGTGTGTATAATAAACAGTTAATTATGTTTCATATATTATGCTGTTATCATTTCCAATGTCCTCGATGGTTGCAAGGATTGCGAAATCTGTGAATTTTTTCATTATAGGCCTGTGGTTGGGCGTTTGAATTCGGAATTAATTAGGGGGAAGCTGGACATGGTTTTAATTCAGTTTAGTTCTGGAATGAACAAACTAACACCTTGCGGACCGGGTTTAAACGTGTCAAATTTATCAGATTTATATAAATGATTACCAAATAAGTTAGAAGTAAAATCACGGACTTTTTAAACAATGCTCACTGACAATAATCACGGAAAATTAGAGTTCCGAGTTTACAATGAATCTCACAACGAGCGCTCGCGTCGATATTATTATAACTCCGCCCCCTGCACACAGTTTATTGTAACGAAAATCCTCTGTGATTGGCAACACTGGAAAACATCTTACAAAAGCTCATCTTCAGATAGCGGTGTTCACTTGTTCCGTTTGAAAGTCTTATATTATGCAATATTATAATATAGTATCGGAATTGGGTACTTCACGTCATTTTAAATGCTACTACAGTATCTACATTTTACATGTGTGAGATTTTCGAAGAAGGCAATATGAATGACAGAAAGCCTTGGATAAATTATTGCAGCTTTGAATATTTTTAAATTTTCATATAAATATTTCATTTTAGTAGATGTTCATTTTTGAGAATGATCGTTTTTGAGGGTGATTCAGGCTCGGCTTGGCCATAGAGAGTACCAGGAGAATAGGGTCGTCCCGCGTAGGGCCGGCACTACGATTTTCGGGCCCCGGGTAAGCGTTCTCAGGCCCCTGTCCCCTCCAAAAAAATCTTTTCCTCCAAAATTTGTTTTTTTTTTTTGGAAATAGTCAAAACATTTTAATACAAAAAATAAAATAACGTCTTTTTTGTTGGGACAATGTTTTAATGATCACATATAATAGGTAAGTTCAGGGCATTTATGAACTGAAAATAATTTATTACTAAAATACTAAAATTGTATTTTTAATTAATTCCACCTTGGTTCCAGAAAAATTATAATTATTGTCAAAGAAAGAATATATAACAAAAATAAAACATATATAAATAAATATCATGTAGAATTGAAAAAAAACCGCCAAAAATTCTACGCTGCCATCAGGTCTCGAACCAAGGTTCCTATGCATAGAACGCAAAGACTAAACCAACTGCGCTATAGGTGGCAGTGTGTACACGGTCGTTTTTATGATATAAGTATGTTGCGAATTCTTACGTAAAATTGCGAACGCTTCACATTTTTTCATTACCCAGGCAAAGAGTGCCTAACACGCCTAAAGGTACGTGCAGTACGCAGCTGGGATTCTAGACGGTAGCGTAGATCATAGCAGGGCTTGCTTAAATTAATGCATTGTTATATATGCGAGCGTATCACAACGAAGCAGTGAGTGTAGCAGGTATAAGCGCTGTTATAAGAGCTGGTAGATTCAAGAATGTATGTCGCCATTCTTTCAGCGCGCTGACTACTACAATCAACGTGTGACAACTGTCAAATGGCCGTTACAAGTTTCGCAATGGATGTGTTTAATAAATGAAATTTTGCCAGTTTTTATTTAATTTGTTTTGAATTTTTTCTAAGACGTATTTAAAAGGTTCCATACGTAAATATTCAAAAAACCGGTTTGGGTAAAATTTTAATTCTTGGTATAATAACGATGAAATTCGCCATGTTTAGATCGTTTTCTATTAATAGGGTGGACATGATAGCTACTACCCAAATTTGTATTTAAAATATACCACTCTGTAGCAGAAGAACACAAATATTCGTCTTCGCTATCTGACATTTCAAACGCGATTTAAGCTTGTATCAATCTAGTATCAAAGTTTCGTTGTGCAAACCTATAAGCGCTTATAATTTCAGCCACCATCTACCATACATGCTACCATCTAGAATCCCAGCTGCGTACTGCACGTACCTTAAGGAAGTTTTCACTTTAAAAATCTTTGTTGGGACAACAAAAATGATTTCATAACGATAACTAAATGAATTCGGGACAACTAGATTGTTGTTAGGACAATAAAGTTTCTTTGATTAGTAGGTAGTATATGCACTAAGTTATTGATTTGATTAGTCCCCTTAGAAAAAAAAACCTTGAGGGCGTGTTTACGCGGTATGCGATAAAAGTCAAAGACGCATATTTTATGGACGCACAAAAGATAAGAGAAAAAGAAAAGCTTGTAAATTTATTTTTCTTAGCTGCGTGTGGCCATAATAATGTTTCTCGAATGTGCATTCGATTGAAAACAGCACACAAAGATCAAACATGTCTTCTTCTTCTTTTTGTGGTAAAGATGTAAGACCGTAACTTCCTAATTTGCAGACAATGCCTTAAAAGTGCCGACTTGGTTCACAATAGTAGATTGTATTTCTAGTGTCGTAATGGGTTACATTACTGACGAGTTGTGACAGTATGTAAAAACGAACAATAGCCAGTGCCGTCTATACCATAAGGCAGGGGTCGGCAACCTGCGGCTCACGAGCCGCTTCCGGCTCTTATGATGTCAAGATGCGGCTCTCCAGTTCCATGCGCAAATATTAATAAATTTTATTTTCAAAACTCATAAAAAATATTATACTGCAAAAAAAACTTTAAACAGGATAAAAACACTCTTAACAGAGAACAGCGAGAATAGATGGAGCAGAGAGTATACGGACAGCTGACATTTTTTAAATGTGGCAACACGGTTCTGTTTGTTTAGTTATTGGTGCACTGCATAGCTAGCTAAAATACTTTAATATGTTTTGTGCGAAACATTTGTATGTTTTTATATGAATAAATATTATTTCATATTTAAAGCTATTATTTTAAATCAAAAATCAAATTTATATACCTAATCCTAATCAAATACCATAATATGACATAAAAATGTTAGTGGCTCTTTGAAAACTGGGAAATTTTGTAAATTGTAACTTTTGGCTCTTCCGTCTCAAAAGGTTGCCGACCCCTGCGGCATAAGGGCATGTGGGGCACGAGCCCAGGGCCCCCGGCCTGATGGGGGCCCCGAAATGCTGAAACCAATAAAGTCACTAAACAAAGGTACATTTTGATGTATTCATTCACGTTTTTTTTTTTTGCTTTCTAAAAGGGCCACCAAACTCTGTGTGCCCAAGGGCCCCTGCATACCCTAAGACGGCCCTGACGATAGCTAGTTTTTACAATATCACACGAGTCATAATACCATTTACGCACGAGATATACACCGTGTCCCAGATTGATGTACTTATACTACATAGAGAATTTAGCATTGGGACAAAATGAATGGATCAGAATAAGCCATGATATTCTTCTTTGCCAAAGCCTACTTGTGACAAAACTTTCTTCTTCTGGAAAAACCATGTAAAATTTTTATTTATTTATTGTAGATTATAGACGCGTCGACAACTCAGGTCATTAGCGTCTTCAACACAACAAATAACATATTATATGTGTATTAAAATCCGCCAGCCGACATACACAAACCGACTGGTACGAGCTCGGGTCCCTGGGAGCGCTAATTCCCAAAGAACATTGGAATTCAATTGCGATAACAACTACATCCCAATGTTCCCCCTGAGGGGGTAAAATTTTTACACGTACTTATATCGTATATAATATGTGTACATCAAAATGGGACACCCTGCATATGGTATTTTTTGTCATTCCCACTATAAAATAGCTACCTTTCACATCATTTCAGTATTTTCAAAAAAACTTTGACAGTTCATATGCGTCGCCATCTTTACATTTACAGCAAGCCGTGAGTAGGTAATAGCTGGCGGATCAGAGCGAATAAACATACATCACTTTAGAAACTGTTTATTTTCCACACTAGTGTTTTGAAAACACTTTCAACACACCTGTCTGTTAACTGACCCAGTCCATGCATACATACACGCATGTAACGTAGCTATTTTATAGTGGGTATGGCAAAAAAAATTTATAAGTATATACAATAAAAGATGGTAGAAAAACTCTGGTAAGGCATATTGCCTTAAAAATAAACGCTGTTAATATAAGTTACTAGAGACATCTATCGTCAAACAAGAAATTTATAGCACAACAACAGAAAAACAGATGAACAGCAAAATCAACAATGTTGGAACAGCTGCGTGTAGAGTGCAGCATTCTCTCTTATATTCTAAGAAGCAAACGAATTGGTTTTGTTGAAATTCTTGTAGATGGCGGTTTACTTTTTTTGTTTTTGTACGTCTGTTATCTGTTTATTACCGTTCCAAAAATAGCCAATCAATTTTTTTTTAATATTTAAAACAGGTAGTCATATATTGCAAACTTGAGCTGATTTTTAGACAATTTTGGAAATTCGATCAGATCCTTTTCAAATTTGGTATACTCATAAACAACGGACGGCACGATGAATTCAACGAGAACATTCTCAAGTGCGTACATGTTTCAATACTTCTTTTTGGAATTCACTTATTAGCTTCTACCGACAGCGAAAAAGATTATTTTAATAAATAAAACACACAAAAACTGGCTATAGCCGACCAACTTTATTTTATAAGAGACCCTTTACAAAGGGTCTCTTATAACAGACCGAAACGTAGTACTTAAAAATAAAGTTGGACAGCTATACCCAGTTTTTGTGAGCTTTATTAATTATTAAAGTAATTTCTTTTTAGAGTTTAAAAGATACAGGCGACATCGAACGGAATTTTATCGAAGTTAATAGTTCACCCATGTTTGGCGCTGTTGTTTGTTTTTAATTTTGATTGTTCAAACACGCAAGCAGTTTTATTCAGAAATAAAATTAACAATGTCTTAAAAATTCCTTCTGAGCTTTTACTTTTTTTGTTAATCTAAGCCCTAAGCCGTTTCGAAACAAAAAATGAGTTTTTGTCATATTGTGTAAGAATTCGACGGTTTTGCCTAATGGCATCTCTTGGAATTGTGTTTTAAAGACCACCAACAGCTAAGGTTATTTGGGCCTAGCACCAATTCACATTTTCAATTCATTATTTTTTTTTTTAATAACAAATTGAAAATCCAACTGACACTTTTACCAGCTCTCGGGCTAGAACCCGGGACTGGGACTTGTAATAGAGGAACACCATAGCAACGCCATGTAAACAACAGCACTGCTACACGCTCAGCCATTCTCAAGCCGGGCATCTCTTGGATCCTTTTAAAACCTGATATATAGAAAACGGCAGGCTAAATTCAACGATCCATCTGGAGCTCTGTGTCTACTGTCTCGGTGTATTTCGGAGATCGAGGGAGAACAGTGTGGTCGAGTGGTTAGCGTCGCGGCCTTTGGATCAAACTATGTGGGTTCGAATCCCGCCCCCGCTCATGGATGTTTTGTGATGTCATTTAGTTTTAAGTGAGTTGTTATTTAATGTAATCAAAACGCTAATGACCTAAGTTGTCGACTCGTCTATAATTTACAATTAAATTAAAAAAAAATTGGAGGGATTACAAGAAGGCAAGTGTGTGCCTCAACCACATAAACGCACGGTTGAAGTTATACTTCTTTCGAATTTAAATAAATAAATTAGTAATTATAATATAAACATATTTCATTTTTTCGATTTATTATCTTTAATAACAAATAAAGAAAAAAACACTAAATTTAATTTTTTATTTTACTCCAAGCTGACGTCAACCTGTGATCTAATAATTGGTACAGTAATGCGTTTCTCCACATAGATTTACGTAGGGACAACCCTAAAGCCCCGCAAGGGGGGAAAAGATCATAAGTGTCCCATTGCATAAATGAAAAATTTTGAAACCTGGCTTGGTGTTGGGGACTGTTGTGGAGTTTCGTACGTCACTGCATAGGAAAATCTCAAATGACAAAATATACACACAAAAAAAAAACATTATTTTTATGCATCTCCAAAAAATATATATTTCAAATATTTAAAAAAATATTTATTACAAAAATTGTTTAGTTATAACTACTTATAATAATAATTTATAGGTACAATGCATTTTTAAACAGTTTTATTTAGCTTGACCCCGTATATTTGTTTGTTTGTTACTATCTTTGTTTCAAATCTTGCGACAGCTTTTTCAACTACTTCTACTTAACCGTTTCTTATGAAACTTTGCACACACATTGAGTTCCCGTGGCAATACAATATTATGATAACTTCAACTTGGTAACGAGGCTCTGATGATGGAATCAGGAGGTGGACAGTTGAAAGGATGAGGAGTTTGCATAATGATACGGGCCAGAAACTAGAAAATAAAAATAGGTAAAAAACTTAGTTGAACGGTTTTATTATAAATCATCAGCTGTACAAAAAGCTAGAAAATAATTAGGACACAAACCAAGGGGCACTTTGTGTCGCTGCGTCAGCGGAATAAGTAATAAAAACGTGGGGCGCATTTGAAATATTTCTGTTGGTGGGCTTGGAAGCACATTTTTCTAGACAAGCCGTTCTTATTTAATAATTATACAGTCGTTATACAGATTTTTATGCGCCCCACGTTTTTATTACTTATTCCGTTGACACAGCGACACAAAGTGCACCTTGGTTTGTGTCCTAATTATTTTCTAGTTTTTGGTACAGCTGATGATTTAAAATAAAACCGTTTAACTTAAAAGTTTTTTTACCTATTTTTATTTATAATTTTTACCATTGGCCCATACGGAATTACAAGCGAGTGAGTAGTCTATTAATTAATAGTATTATAATAATTATTAATTAATTCAACAATAAATTTTTAATCCACAAGACATCCACTAGGTAATAAATACTATTCACTACCTAGTGGATGCCTTGTGGATTAAAAATTCATTGTTGAATTGATTAATAATTATTATATTGTTGTCCACAATTACCTAACTCATATATTGTTATTTAATATTATAAATTCGAACGACCAAACGAGTGCACCCGGATGAAGCCGGGCAGGGTATCTATAGTCAATAATTTAAAAAAATGCACTGTATAATGCTTACAACTAAATATTATAAGAAATTATTATTTTGACACACCCACTATAAAACAGCTGCTTTACATGCATGTCTGTACCTATGTATGGAAAGTGACTTTTGACAGGCCGGTGTACGGTAACGTATCTTTCACACACTAGTGTGGGAAAGCAAACCATTACCATAGTGATTTATGTTCATTCACTGTGGTCCGCCCGCTATTACCTACTGACAGCTACTCTCGGCCTACTATAGAAGTGAAGTTGGCGACACAAAATGAACTGTCAAAATTTTTTGAAAATATTGAAAATGAAGTGAAAAGCAGCTATTTTTTAGTCGGCATGGCAAAACATATCGTATATATCTCGTTCGTAATGACATTATTATTCGTTGAGACTGTTAAACTCGCTGTGCTCGTTTTAAGATAATGTCACTACTCGTCAGTAATATATCTCATTACGCAACTAGATATACAATCTACTATTACATAATATTAGAAAGACACTGGTAGGTAATATAAAATATATCTATTAAGTATATTATGTGTAATAATAGCAACAATCACATTATCAAAGTTTATTTTTAAATAAAATGTCAGAATTCTAAATAATTATAAGTATTTGTAACAGAACAAGCTTTCGAGTTCAAAGAAAAAAATCAAATAAAAAGTGCAACTTTAAAACTCAAAACTCAAGAACCACTAAACCTATTTGAAAAATTCTTTCATTATTTAAAAACTCACTGCTTGACGAGTCGCATATTACATTATGTCAAAGAGTAGGTTAGACGCTTATGACCTCAGTTGTTGAGCGTCTATAATTTACAATTCATTCATTCATTCAAAGGGTAGGGGAGAGAGCAATGAGTGAAAAGCTACATCGTCATACTAAACGGTATTGTCATAATAAACGGTAGACATAATAATCAGATGATGAAAGTACTTCATAATAAGCGGCTGGTCCATCATATGCGTAGTCATAATAAACGGACTCCCCTTTATTATTAATAATAAAATGTATTTTTTTACGGCTCGGCCAACTGTTGGAAAAATATCTGAAATCCAAAAACATTTTAAAATTCGAAATAACTGATTGTTTCATTTCTTTAAAAAAGTAAACTTTTACATAAAAAACAAATTACTTATAATTGTGTGTTTTAAAGACCGCCAATAGCTAAGGTTATTTGGGCCTAGCACCAATTCACATTTTCAATTCATTATTATTTTTTTTTTAATAATAAATTTAAAATCCAATTGACACTTTTACCAGCTCTCGAGCTAGAACCCGGGAACTGGGGACTTGTAATAGAGGAACCATAGCAACACGCCATCTAAACAACAGCATTGCTACACGCTCGGCTATTCTCGAGCCCAAATATTACTTATAAAATTATGAATATGAAATCTTACAAAATAAAATATATATTTTTTTTATCACAAACGTTACATTAAAGCTTCATTAGTTCCTATACAGTGGATTACTATGATGAATAAAGCTGAATTTTAAATACATAAAGGTCCACTGTACATTAATATAAATAATATTTTCTTATCACAAAATATAAAGCTTACCGAAAAAATTCTTAAAACTACATTAAAAATAGAAAAATTGAAAAACAGTGAGTCGCCGGTTAAATATCAAGAGTTCTGAAAACATTCAGAACTGAATTATAAGCAGCACTGAAGCTGAAGCCAAAGAAGCTGATTTATTTTTCAAACCGTTTACCTACATTACAGTAATTTTGGAAACTTCTTTTGTATTTTTAAATTATTTTTCTAAGAAATGTTACAAGGGCCTAATAAACCGTGAGCTAAGGACAATTTTTTTGTGGTATTTCTGCAAGACCTTATTTTTGAGAAGGTGTTGAGGGAGGCATATTAAAATGCCCTGTGTAAGGGATTTTGCTAGATAGCGGTATGGGAGGGATGCAGACCGCCCTCAACATGTAACAAAAAAATGGTCACAATTATTATTGCTTCAAGGCTGAAATTGTTTGTACAGCTTGTCGGTGACCCAATAATGCCGTTATAATATTTGCAGATCGATTGGTCAGTATTAAAGGAGAGACAGATCACCCTAAACGTGTCATGTACCCGACGAAATTTATGTTATTAGTTGAAGGTTCAAATTTTAATATGTTGATAATACCGACATCTTGTTCTGCAAATTGAAATATATGCTTAAAACAGTCGCCGTAACAACGTATTAAAATTTGAACCTTGAACTAATAATATAAATTTCGTCGGGTACATGACACTTTTAGGGTGATCTGCCACCCCTTTAATCGATCTACAAATATTATAATGGCATTATTGGGTCACCGACAAGCTATACAAACAATTTCAGCCTTGAAGCAATAATAATTGTGAACATTTTTTTGTTACATGTTGAGGGCGGTCTGCATCCCTCCCATACCGCTATCTAGCAAAATCCTTTACTCAAGGTACTTTATTATGCCTCCCTCAACATCTTCACAAAAATAAGGCCTTGAATAAATAACACCAAAAAATTGTCACTAGCTCTCTCTATAAGGAAAATTATACGGTAATTGCTTAATTTTATTTTAGGAAACTGAGAAATAACCAGCGCTCATCTGTTTCTAACCTACAACTAATAAACATTTGCAATTATAAAATCTTAAAATATAACAAGAGATCAATGGATTTTTAACATCTAAGTTCCAAAAAGTATTTAAAATTCAAAATACGAATTGAAAATATGTAAAACTATTAAAGCTACCGAAATCAAAAACAGTAAAATATTTTATTTTTAAAAATAAAAATGTCATGTCATCAAATAAAATGCAATGATACAACTAGAGTCGGGCCGCTTAACAGATGGAGTGATCACGTGAAAAGCACATGAATAGCTTGCGCTGTAGGCGTGGCTTTCGCATATAGTTTCGCTCCCGAACGTTCAAGCAACCAATCAGGTACTTTGCACGCGGCATTTTCATTGCTCCATCTGTTAAGCGGCCCGACTATATATATTCATTTCGCTGCGATTTAAAATCAAAATTCAAAATGTATATCACAATAAAATTTTGTGTTGCAGCAGATTTAAATGTTCGGACTTTTTTTAAAGTTTTCCAATTTCCCAAAAGCATGTCTAAACATAGCTTATAAATTTCCGAATTATGATCCAAACAAAATGGAAGTTACAATATGATTTAAAACATGAAAATGAAAATGAAAAAAAAAATTGTAAAAAAAGCTATCTGAAATTAGACTTCCATGAAGGCTTTTCCTGCAGTGGCGGCGCTAGGATTTTTTGTTAGGGTGGGCAAGACTTGTGCATGATGTTCTGAAGGTGGGCCAATAACATTTCTTCCCAAAATTTCACTGCTCGTCAAAATTTTAACCCAGATTACTTGCTATACAATTTACAAGAAAATTTGTTGAAATTTCGAGAGTTAAAAACGTATTTGAAAGATAAACTAGAGATTGGGGATTATTTCAGGGTGGGCCAAGAGAGTTTAAGGTCGGCCATGGCCTACTCTCTAACGCCGCCACTGTTTTCCTGGTCATTAAAAAAATATCCGAATATTTGGCAACACTAATTATTAGGGTGGGTCAAAAATATCAATTATTTTTTTTACATGTGACACGGAAAAATAGGTTGCTAGACACCTTAAAAAAATTCTCACCAAATATGAGCTCTTAATTTTAATAGGAAGATCCTCCGCATCACAGTTTTTTATTTTTTTCTCAGTCCAATAGAAAAAAATTTATACCTCATCATTAATTGATTGTACAGAAAAATGTTTTAAGAGAATTTTGTAGGAAATTTAATGCTCTACAAAAAATATATTTTACATTTTTTCCGCAAACCTCACCATTTGAAAGATATTGAAGATTTAAGTTTGATTATTTTAAGACAAATTTCATTTTTGTTTATGAATTTTATAACTCGACAATAAATGACTATTATAAATCTTCAATATCTTTCAAATGGTGAGGTTTGCGGAAAAAATATAAGATACCTTTTTTGTAGAGTATTAAATTTCCTACAAAATTATCTTAAAACATTTTTCTGTACAATCAATTAATGATGAGGTATGAATTTTTTTCTATTGGACTGAGAAAAAAATAAAAAACTGTGATGCGGAGGATCTTCCTATTAAAATTAAGAGCTCATATTTGGTGAGAATTTTTTTAAGGTGTCTAGCAACCTATTTTTCCGTGTCACTTGTAAAAAAAAAAAATAATTGATTTTTTTGACCCACTCTACTAATTATTCTATCAGTTTATTGCAGAAAATTCAATCAAAACTTTACCAAGGCCTCCACATTTCATCATCTTCAACATTTTCAATATCGATTTCAATTCCATCGTCGCCATCTTGATTTTTAACCGTTTCCGGTATCCGCTTCGGCGCATGTCTCATAACCGAACGTCCATCAACAATCACAGAGGGCATTTCTTCACCATAACCGGACATAACTGCTTTTTTACGTTTCAAAATACTGTTTCTCAAAACATCTTTAGTGTTAATTTCAGTAACACTACGTTTCGGAACCGGCATCAACAATCCAGTCATCGGTTTCGAAAGATCCTGTACACTCGGAGTCGAACTCAGTGCGTTTTGAATCGGTGACGGTTTGTACGCCGGTGTAGGTGGCGACACTGGCGGCGAGTAGCATAAACGGTTCGGAACTTGGACGGTTAGTGGTCCGTTTCCGATAGACGCACCTAAATGTTTCAGAAGATTGTGACCGACGCGAGTGTCGACACCTGGTAGCGAGAGGAGAAACTGACAAGCTTCCGCTGCGCACTGACCGAAACCGGCCTGGAATCGTTGAGCGTCTTCGACGGCGTCTCTGGGTTGATGAAGGCGCTGAAGATGGCGCACTGTTAATTCCAAGATGTCGGCTTTTTCCAGTTTTGAAATGTTTTCGCCTTCTGCCTGAAAAAAAAAACAATTTGATTTTATTTTTCAACCGACTTCAAAAAAAGGAGGTTTCTCTTCGACCGTATATATTTTTTATGTTTTATGTATGTTCGCGGATAACTTCGTCGTTTATGAACCGATTTTGAAAAATATTTTTTTATTTGAAAGGGTATACTTTCGGATTGGTCCCATAGAAATTTCATCAAAATCGGTTCAGTAGTTCAACTGATTTTAATAAAAGTAAGTAACGGCGTGTGATTCCTTAAGGTTAATGTTACTTTTTGATACTAAAAAGTAAAAAATAAAAAACTTTTTAACAAAAAAAAAACCTCCTTCAAAAAGGCACTAAAAAGAGGAAAATAATGAAATTTTGAGGTCTGTGCCAATTAAAATATGAAGTCGGTTAAAAAGTATAGTATAGTGATTAATATATCTTCTTTTTAACCAACTTCATATTTTAATTGGCACAGACCTCAAAATTTCATTATTTTCCTCTTTTTAGTGCCTTTTTGAAGGAGATTTTTTTTTGTTAAAAAGTTTTTTTTTAATGTCATTTGGAAAAATCAAATTTTTAACTTCCCATTGGAAGTTGTAATGGGTCCGAAAATCGAAATCAAAAAGGAAAAAAAATTTTTATGTTTCAAGGTCACTACACTATTTTTACACTACTTTTAGAAAGATGTCTGTGTGTGTGTATGTGTGTGTGTGTGTGTACGTATGTACGTACGTACGTACGTATGTATGTATCCATTTCTTTCTAAGACGAAATCTCGAGAATGAAAAATGATATCGACTACGTTAGGGTGCCAATCGACGCGTATTAACGTAAATATGATCTGAAAGAAATTTTTTCAAAATCGGTTCAGCCGTTCTTTTTTCTTAACCAAATAACCCCCAAAAAAGTAGATTTTACACAATATCTCGCGAATAAAAAATTATATCGACTTCGTAAGGGTGTCAATCGAGGCGTGTTAACGTCATTTTGATCCGACATAAATTTTATAAAAATCGGTTCAGCCGTTTTTTTTTTTTTTTTAATTATTGTTAAAAATAAATAGTAATTATGTTTTAATGATTAAAATGATTACTTTTCTGTGTAATATCTAATTTAATTATTATTATTAAATATTTATCAAACTGGGAAGTTCGTCGTGTGGACCTCAAGGATCGCACTTTAGTCCTAATAAACGACCCACCTCACGGCTTGTTTATATTAATTTTACAAATAAATAGCTTACGTTGGCAAATTACTGTTAAAAAACACCTATTGTTGGACGTAGCGTTACAATGCATATTAGAATTTTTTTACAAGCTTTTATTTAACTTGCAATATAGGTTTGTTAGTTAGTTTGTTTGTGTGCTTGTTTGTTTGTTTGGGTCAAATCTTGCAAGTCGGACGAACGGGTGGGCAGGCGGACGGATAGACGAACAGACAGACAGACATCGGAGTACTGAGCCTCCGATGTCTATCTGTCTCTAAAAAAGTTTGTGGTTGTGTTTGAATTATTTTTTTATCCTCCGAAATAATTTTAAATTGATTTTTTATTTGTTCGAAAAAATTAAATGCTTTTATGCAAGAACAATTCCATGAAATTGTAAACAAAAAAGAATAACAAAATCATGAGAACCTGAAAGATTTCAATTCACAATAAGAACATGAACTGCTTTATAAGTAGCATCAAAAAAGTAAACAGTATTATTTAATTTTTTTTTCGTTTCCACGAAGAAAAAAGTCATTCATCCGCGCTTTGAAATGACGAATTGTAATTTATTATTATTATAAAAACAAGGATTGTAATCTTAAAAACGTTTTGTAATGGGAAAATAATTACGCTGGGAAAAACTAAATCGTTTTCATATAAAATAAAAAAATTAGGTGATTTATTTCTTACAACAGGGTTTTTTTTATCACTAATATATCGTAAACAATTTATCTACACGTATAGGTAAGTACCGGATATGTACGTTACTAAGTCAAAATTCGAGAACCATTGTCTGGGGTCGGCTCTTATAAACTATTTCCTTGAGATATCCGTATACAAAACGATAAATCAGGAAATCTTAATGGCCATTTTATGACCCCATATTTCCTAGTTAGAGTTATGCAGAATTTCCGAAATATGACTAGGACAATGATTGTCCTAGACCCTAGTCATATTTCGGAAATTTTAAGGTCTTCGAAAAACATCAGACATTATAAGTCAAAACGCTAATGACCTCAGTTGTCGAGCGTCTATAATTTACAATTCATAAAAGTCAAAACTATAATCAAAATGAGAGTGCCATTATAGGCATTATAGAAATATATATAGATTTCTGTTCCAGTAACCGGAGGCACGCTTCACGGTTGAACGTTCGTCCAATCTTCGTGCCTCCTCTGGTAAACCACAATACTTTAAAAAGAATAATTCAACACCGCAAACAGCACAAGAAACAAGATACGCCATCCTCTGCAGTACGTGTTTCTGAATGTAATATTGTTTTTGTTTTTTTCATTATAAATTCATTCATTGATTGAAAAAACAATATTAAAATAACGTCCGCAGTTGGAATTGTTATATAACACTCGTTTCAACCGATTTTTTATGACGCTGTCGATATTTTTTTTTACATCTGAAGAGATTTGTAGATTATAGACGCTCGACGGCTGAGGTTATTTCGTACAATAAAATAAATTAAATTATCAATTTCGTCCGTTAAATTTAAATGCATATACAAAACAAGTGAATTTTAACAATAATTACAGATGCTCTATATGGCAGAGACTCCATTGCTCGATCGAGCGGGAAACCAGCACCAAAATACTGAGTTGATTTTAATTTCGCTATTATCTCAACTGATAAATTGAAATTTATTATTGTGACCCAATTATTCAAGTAATAAAAATATTAAATAACAAAAATGAAGAATTATTGCGAAAACTCTATCGTATAAATGACTTTAATGCTCGATCAAACGGGATATTACTTATAGTAAAAAAATGCATGATGTTATTGTAAAATTGTAACATTTTTACAAGCTTTTATTTAACTTGCAATGTATGTTAGTTTGTTTGTGTAGGTCAAAACTTGCAAGTCAATTTTGAACGACTTCCACGTATCCGATCGATTTGAAATTTTGTACACATTATGTATTCCCGATGACAATACATGAATAAATCATTTTTAGAAATAAATTCATCCCTTAAGTGGTTCAAACGGGGATGTAGGGTTTTTTGACCAATCAACGCCCAGGCCAAATCGCTCAAGCTAGAAACTTGAAATTTGGACAGTTGGTTCCTTTTCTGACGTAAGCATCCAAGATTTCTCGAAATTCAACCTCTACGGGTTTCAAAGCGGTGTACAATTTTGAAAGACTAAAATGAACAAAATAAATATTAGTAAAAAAAACTTTTTAGAGACAAGCTTTTATTTAAATGCACTAAAAAGGAAAAAATAATTTTTAATAATTTAGGTTCATAATTATAAAAGCGTTGGTCGTGACTAATAAACTAGCATTGAGCTCACGACCCACGCTTTTATAATTATGAATCTAAATTATTAAAAATTATTTTTCCTTTTTAGTGCATTTAAATAAAAACTTGTCTCTAAAAAGTTTTTTTACTAATATTAATTTCTGTATATATCCAAATTTTAAATCTACAGGAAAAGAATAACATATTTTTTCTAAGTAGGTATAACTAAAAAGCAATACTCAGTAAAATATTTGTTTGTTTGTTTGTCCAGTACTTAACCGATTTAAAAAATTCTTTCACTGTTCAAAAGCTTACTTCTTCTCGAAAGACATAAGCTTTATAGTATTACGCTATGACAAAAGATGGTTGAGAAGGAGCAAAAATATAAAGTGGGCGTGCAGAGATTTCAATGCTGCATCAGATTACGAAACCGCGATATAAAAATTCATTGATAAAAACTTGTTTAGTTACTCATGCCGAACTTTATAATATATTTAATAAGTATAAGAATTTGTATTATTATAACAAGATTTCTTCGTAACCACATAATTGTTTATCAAGCATGAATGGTTTCCATAACTAACTATTGATATGAAAATTTGGTTAAACATAAAAAATAAACAATCGAGCAAAACGACTTAGTCAGACCAACTGGCACGCTTATTTTAAACAATGAACCTACTCTTATAGACAACAGTGTTTTTGCTAACGTTGGTCCGATTTTAATCAAATTTGCAAGGGAGATTTTAACTATAGGTACTTACGTAAGAATAGGTAAAGAGTTCTATTATTCTATACATGACGATATGAAATTTGCATTTCTATTTTTAAAGGCCACCAGCAGTTAGAGTTATTTAGATCCTGTACTACCTACCAATTTTCGATTTATATTTCTAGAACGTAAGTAGCTTAATAAAATATCAATTACTTAATAAAGTAAGACGCTAATGACCTGAGATGTCGACGCGTCTATAATCTACAATAAATAAATACCTAACTTAATTAAGTAACAATAAATTATCCTCGTTAATCAATTAATTAATTTAGGTACCTATAACTTATAAGTAAATGTTTGTTTAAAAAAATTCAAAATTCAATAATTAAATAAAACAATAGTTTAGACACTTCTTACCACAATAATTTTATTCGTGAATGTACATTTCAAGAGCTAAGCTCTCATCTTCAGCACATACTCAAGAATTAAGTCTTTCTGGCTTTCTTAATAAT
Source organism: Mongoloraphidia duomilia (assembly GCA_039654895.1). NCBI lineage: Eukaryota > Metazoa > Arthropoda > Insecta > Raphidioptera > Raphidiidae > Mongoloraphidia > Mongoloraphidia duomilia. Next base: position 1,896,243 of record CM077521.1, on the reverse strand, counting down.
TTAGAATTAAAAAAATAAATAATCAGCCCCCTTCAAACGTTTCGATTGTGCGCATTTGAACAAGGCTTCGAATGTGTCAAATTTCGTCTAAATTGGTGGACTCGCCATGTTACTGACGTCGCAGGACGTATATTTATTCAAAACCATTTTTAAAACACACAAACTATAGGGTCATATTCATTTAAATATTTTTGAGGACCCCCCGGTTTAGGCGCTATATTGATCAATTGAAAATTGATTTTAGTTATACAGAGGACAGTCTGATCCAGTTGTTAGCGTCGCGGCCTCTGGATCAAACTGGCCTGGTTTCGAATCCCGCCTCCGCTCATGGATGTTTTGTGATGTTATTTAGTTTTAGGGGAGTTGATATTTATAAATGTAATCAAGACGCTAATGATCTAAGTTGTTGACGCGTCTATAATTTACAATAAATAAAAATAAAGATTTTAGTTACACTAAACTATAGTTCATTCTGAAATAGTGCAGAGTAATAAATCATTGTTTTTGACAGATTCCAGTGGCGGCACCATATAGAATAGGTTCTCAAATTCAGATAAATTGACTTAATAAGAAGAAAAAAGAAAGAAGGCTGTATAGTATCAGCAGAATTTGTCGACAACAATATGATTTATTACTCTACACTATTTTAGGATGGACTATAATAAAGATATAAATATAGTACGTACATACAAATGAAATTCAAAAATAATTGTACAGGTACCAAGGTATAAAATATAATTTAAAAGCTTCTGCATTAAAATTGAAAAAATGAAAAAAATTATTAAACTACAAAAAAATAAAAGTTATTAACTTACCTCTAAAGCTCCGACCATCAGATCTTTAAGTTCGTCTAAACATCGATTTATCCGAGCCCGCCTCTTGCGTTCCAGGAGTGGCTTAGTAATTTTTTTATATTGTGCCGTTCGCGACATCGGCGGTGATTGCATATCCGATAACATTATCAAAAAAACAAACAAACCGCGCGAAAATAAAACAAATGAGAACAAACGATTGTCACAACGAACTCACATAAAAATGCGCGATTTTCAAAAAACTGACTTTTTGAAAAAAGCGCGAATTTTCAAAAACTGACTGTTTGAAAAAAGCGCGAATTTTCAAAAACTAGTCGCTTGAAAAAAAACTTGATGTACTTCAAAAAGGCGTCTGGAAGAAGACGCGTTAGAAAAGCGCGAGTTTAAAAAAAAGACGTTTGAAAAAAAAGCGCGATTTTTGAAAAGGGCGCGTGAAATTTTTTGCGAAATGTCAAAATCTCGTGTCAGCTCAACACGCGTGCGTTATTAGAAATGCCAGAACATGGTGAATGTATTTCAAGACCTTATGTACAACAAGTTTTGTGTACATAAAGGGAACTTAGCTGCCATATTATTCTAATTTTAACCTTTACATAATACAAGGTATCCCCCACCTGACACATAAACAACGATCGACACGCAAGCAAGACCTAAATATACCCAACTCTTGAATTTAGTATCGTTCTCTCTTTTTCTATAAACAAGCATTCGAAGCAATCGATAAAAGTGAGATAGTTATTTACCGTACCTGTGCAAAAGAACAACTGGAGTAACTCTAACTAGTTGAAAAGAGATGTAAAATGCGCGATTTAAACGACGCAAGTGAGACAGAACATTTTATACGCAATGTCTACTTAAAGAAAGAGACATTTTAAGTAATAGATGCGTATAGGTTAAATTAGATAGAAAAGGACGGAATTGTTGATGCGTGAATATGATATTGGTGGGAAAAGGATGGGTATGCGGTGCGTGGATGGTACACGTGGTCACACGACTAGTGTCCCCACCTGTACGGACAAAAGAAAAGATATTTGTAAAGAATGGGAAAATGTAGAAGCTTTACAAAAACTATTGGGTTACGGTTTCTTAATAACGGTTGCTCGAATCCCCGTTCGAATAAATAAATTTTATTTTGACAGCGGAAGTATGCAATTAAACAGAAAATACAAAGTTTATTTTTGAAGTGGGATATAATCATTTTTTTTAATCGCTGTAGCAATTAAATTCTTGGAACTCGAACTGTTGCAATTATTTTCATTAACGTATGATAATTCTAAAATGACGTGGAAATTCCATTATGAAGTTTAAATAAAACAAAGAAAGGCTAAATTAACCGCTACTCTATATAGGTACTCGGAGTTCGGATCAAAATCCTTTTGGAAGCGTCTGTGCGTCAGCGTATTGGCGCAGACCTTCAATTAAACTGTGTAAGGCTTTCGCGGCATTCGTTTAATCTGGACGAGTTTTTTGGGCTATTAGGCCGTCGTTCTTGACGTAGTAACTGTACATCGGAAAGGAGAACATCTTTTGAAAATCCCAACCACGCGTGTTGGCGAAACGTCAAGAACCAAAAACTTGAACAAACGACGGCCTAATAGCCCAAAAAACTCGTCAAGATTAGACCTTCAATTATTTCGAAAAAGTACTTCGATACTTTCTGAAAAGATCGGGAAAAACGTTCGAGGTTGTCGACTGCGGAATTCGAAACCGAATTTAGCTTCGTGTAACGATTAACGTACTGGCATTTGGACCAAACTGCCGTGGGTTCGAATTCCACTTTCGCTCATGGGTTTTGTGATGTCGTTTCATTTAATTTCATATAATTAGACGCTAATTACCTTAGTTGTCGAGCGTCTATATAATCTATAATAAATAAATAAAAGAACCCGGGTTTAATAAATGAATTTGAAGAACCACCGCTAGGGCAGACAATGAAATTTCCGTATCTTTCAAAATTCCGTCTCACTAGACCCATTTGTCATGTGATGTTAGCAGTAAGCGGCCATTGCGAAAAATAAACGGTTCGACACAATTCGAAGAGGAAGATTGTATACATTATATTATAGACGCTCAACAGACACAATTCGAACTAAATTTCCTAGATACATTAACTTAACCGTTTTTAGAGACACCTAATTTCATTTTTGTATTTGCTTTAAACAATTTTATTATTTCTACGTCCATTAATTTTCTAACTCTTCACCCAGAGCCACCCACTCTTCTTTTTCTAGGAGGAACAAGTCATGCCATCTGAGATCTCATACGGGTAGTTGGTACTAAAGGATTAACTAAGTGTTATTTTTTTTTTTTTTTGAGAAAAAAATATTTTGCAGTTTTTTACCGGGTTTTAGCAGGTCACTTCTCTCACATAATATGAGTTAGGACCGACTTTGCGATTTCGTTTCGATATATGAGTATGACCATCCTGAACGTAGTTTGATCAAGTTGTTTGGGTTCTATAGGTACGATCTGATTACAAACAAGACATTTTTAAAAGCCATCTTTTTGGGTTCACGAAAATTGAAAAAGTGTGATTTCACCAAAAACTCAAAACCGATTTTTTGCACGATCGCAAGATTTTTAGAGAGATTATAGATTTAGACGTTCGACAGCAAGGATCATCAGACTTCCCCTGTACTGGGTGTCCGGGATTTCCTAAACGGTAAGAGATTATAGAGATTTGGTTAAATGCGCAATCAAACGTTTCATATTTTGCTTGGCTTGCGACACAATTAAAAAACGAGATTTTCCCATTTTCGTTTTTTATTTATAACTCGCTTGTTAAGTAAGTTAAAAAAATATTTTCACTTTATTGAGGCACTTTTTTCATGAAGATTTCCAATCTCTGCACATTTTCTCTCATTTAACCAAATCTCTATCTCTTACCATTTAGGAAATCCCCATGCATTTCACGCATATCTTGGACACCGATAGTTTGGGTATGGGAAAGTAAAAAGGATTGAATTATCGAAGTATCGGAATGATTGTCACCTCTCGGCTCCCCTTTTTAACTTCCCCCTCATGAGTCGACAAGTCAGGTCACGTAGACGTGTCATAGCAACGACCTTCGTAAGCGCTACAACTCACCTAATAAATGCCATCATATTGTAGCGTACAGCTCTCAACGTGAATTGTATATATTATGTACATACTGATTAATTCCGCGGAATTCTAAAACCTCAGTGTCATCAAGCGCTTTATCGACCTCATCTCAGTGACTTGTAAATCAAATGAATAACATGATAATTCTTTAGCTCAATAGAAACATCAGGTCAACCTATTCGCAATGTCAGCAATTGTAATATAAATAGAAAATATTGTCTTAAAAGGTCAGAATCTCCAACTCAATAATATGTCTTAATCTACCAACGATATCGAGTTAGATTTTAACCTTCCTTCACCGTTTTTTGAGTCAGTTACTGCTAAACCAAAATATTGTCTTAAAAGGTCAGAATCTCCAACTCAAATATGCCTCAATCTACCAACCATATCGAGTTAGATTTTAGCCTTCCTTCACCGTTTTTTGAGTCAGTTACTGCTAAACCAAAATAACTTGGAACTTAGAGTCTTATCTGGTTGATTAGGTTGGTTTTTAGTATTCTATTTACTAGAAGGTTTTTAAAAGTTAAAATCCCGGACGTCAACCAAAAAAGTTTCCTCATTCGGAAGTGGCTGATTCAAAGAATAAAGACGAAGTCTTAAGTTATGATTCAATTCGGAAAGTTCTTTAGCAACTTTCCTTGGTTTCTTTTGATTTTAAAGTTGAAGTAGATAGTAGCACAAAGGATTCTCTCAAAATCCTAGAGATAAATCAGACAAGTTTTCTTACTTCGGAAGTAACTAACCCAAACAATGAAGAGGGGCTATCATAGAAGAAGATTCTTGGTAATGATTTCCTCACAATAAGCTAACGTCTAAAAGATTAGGCAAGGCCACTTACTGCGGGAGTAAATAACTCAAATAATAAAGTATTAATCTTAATTAGTGATTCAGATCGAGAAGATTCTTGGTATTGCTTACCTCTTATTGAGCTAAACTTTAAAATTGTAAAAATAAACTAGATATCTTTTCTTATTTCGGAAGCAACTAACCCAAACCAATGACGAAGAATGATAGATTGTAGACGCTCAACAGTTGAGATCATCAGCGTCTATAGGAGGCAACTTTCAATTCGTTAATCATTTTCACTTTTGGTATCGCTTACTCTCCGATTCCATTGAGTTGAATGTTAAAAACCCTTGTCGATGATGTTTGTCGGCGGCGGCAGTGCACGAGCTTGGCAGCGTACACATGGTAGCTCGCGCCAAACAGCGCGCGGCACATCGTATAGAGAAAGAGAGAGATGCTGCCTTTTCCCTCGTCCCCCGCTGGCGTGCGCCCGTCATTCTCTTTCTACCGTGGGAAAACGTCGACACGTCCAGTTCCCACACTATACGCTCACAACACAAACACATAGATATGGGGCTGCCGCTTAACGGCTGCCTGCTTGCACGGGTGTATCGTCGTCCGGGCGTGCGTCACTTCCTTTTAAGGATGGTGATTGCCAAAAGGCGGTTACCATCTGCCGTATTCAATGGAATTCAGATTGATGATGATTATAGTCAGACTGATGCAGAAACTGAAGCTGAAATAAAAAATTTGAAGGAGAACTTCTCCGAAAGGATGTACGACTTTGTCAAAATTTCAATGAGTTTCGGATTGACGCAGAAATTAAATTTAAAAATAAATTATCTGTTATTAAATGATTGATGGAAGAATTCACTGAAATGATGCTGACGGTGTTATCAAAAATATCTAGATATGGTAGAATTTTCTTAGATCTCTTATAGATAATTTTTTGAAGAGTTCTTTGAAAGAATAGATCAATCTTCCGAATACTGTACGTAGTGGCGATATTGGAAAAATGATCAGTTACCATCTGCCGTTTTTAGTACGAGGATGATTATAGTCAAACTGAATTGATGATTATAGTCAAACTGAATCTGCAATAAATGATCTCTCATGAATAATTGAAGGAGAACTTCCCCTAAAAGTATGTAAGACATTGTCAAAATTATATAAATATGGTAGAAACTAAGCAGAACTGTCTAAGATCTCTTATGGATAATTTTCTGAAGAGTTCTTCAGAAGAGAAAAAAGATCAATCTCTCGATGATGAGGATGATTTCAGTTAGATTGATGCAGAAACTGAATCTAAAATAAATGATCTCTTATGAACGGTGAATAATTGGAGGAAAAGTTCACCAAAAGGATGTAAGACATTGTCAAAATTAACTAAATATGGTATAGAAACTAAGCAGAGTTTTCTAAGATCTCTTATGGATAATTTTCTGAAGAGCTCTTCGAAAGAGAAAAAAGATCAATCTCTCGATGACGAGAATGATTTCAGATAGATTGAAGAAGAAACTTTTAGGTAAGCGCCAGCTAAGACAATTTATTGGAACAACGCCTTTTCAATATTTTTTTACTGTCACCCAAGCGCAGACTGGTCAGAGGCGCTGGGCTCTGAAGCATCCCGGGCCCGCGAAGTTGGAGAAGACCCGGACCCTCCCAAATTACTCATGTCTCTCCCTCGGGTCCCTACAAAAGTTAGCGTCCCTGAAAAAATACAGCCAATCCGCGCCTAGGCTGTCATCTACCGCAACAAGTTAACTAATTCCACGATTGTATTCCTTTCTCCTAACCCTCACTAGTAATTCATTCACGCTTTTTCCATGTTCGATCGGAATCACCTTTATCTACCACTTCAAAAATTACTATATAAAACTATATCCGGTGTCATAACATATGATGACATCTTCCAACTCCCAATTTCCAGTTCAGCCTGTTGTCCCACTCTCCATCTTCAATTCCTCGGCTTTCTATTGCCTCTGTAACTCCAGAATTCCAACTTTTGCGTGGTCTACCTCTCCTTCTTCGTTCCTCCGTTATCCTTTCGTCACCCATTCTTTTTATCAGTTGTTTGCTTTGTATAATATGGTCTTTAATACCCTTTTGGTCTTGAATCTTCGATTTTTCTTCGACAGTGCTGTTCCTTACTGACTGATGAAAACTAAAAATATCCGTCCGAAAGGAGATGTTCGGAGCGAAACTTTTAGATACCGCTGGTTGTTTGTGCCTACGGTCCGCATTTGCAGTTATGTCTGTTTATCTATTGGTGCATACCAACACACTCACACACGTGCACACAAATACATTGATAAAATGTCTGCACAATAAGGCATTCATTCGTTCAAAAGCCTTTTTGTGTCGGATGTGTGCTATACGACGTGATGCTTTTGTTTGGGGAATCCACGTCAGGAGGAGCGGTCAACCTGTTGATTGAACTGCCCCAACACAACCCCAATCTATACCCTAATTCCTGTACATCGGCCATCGTTGATTAGAGACCGGAAAGTCAGGTCTCTTAACCACTAAATGCTGTTCTGAAATTTGAGGTACAGTTGTAGTTTGGTATGCGAAGCACTTTTCGATAAGCCTTTAAAACAAAGAGGACAGTGTGGTGTAACGGTTAGCGTAGCGGCCTTTGGATCACACTGTCGTGGGGTCGAATCCCACCTCCGCTCATGGATGTTTTGTGATGTCTTTTAGTTTTAAGTGAGAATTGTTATTTAATGTATTTATAAGACGCTAATGACCTAAGTTGTAGACACGTCTATAATTTACAATAAATAAATAAATTTAAAACAAATCGAAAAAAGTTACTGTTTCCAGCCAATACTCAGTTGATTATAGACCGGATAGTCAGGTTTCTTAACCCCTAAAATTTGAGAGGTCCTGTCCTAGGTTTGTATGTGGGTGCCCTGTTTTAGTTCGATATACGAGACCTTTAAAACGAAGCCGGAAAAAATTTAATATTTCATACCTACTTATAAGCTTTTTTTGTATTTATTATTATAGACGCGTCGACAACTTAGGTCATTAGCGTCTTGATTACATTAAATAACAACTCTCATTTAAAACTAAATTACATCACAAAACATTCATGAGCGAAGGCGGGATTCGAACCCACGACAGTCTAATCCAGAGGCCGCGACGCTAAAATGTAAGTAAAATTAATAATAATTGATTAAGGGGGAATATTCCCAATTCATGTTACCTGCGTGGGTTACCTAGGTTCGGAATATGTTCGACAACACTATAGATGACTCGTCTATTACAAGCCCCCAGTTTCGAAGTAATAATCTGATATCTGGTTTAAGGATCAATTTAGCATTTTCAATTTACTATTTATTAACCGTACCCGCGATACAGACACTATTTTTTTTTCTATCTATAGATGAAAAGAGTTAACATGTTATGTTTTTTCTTGAACAATAATATGCAAATTATATTCCATAATTAGTTTCAAGAACGACATCAATAAAATTTATCGACTGAGCATCCCAGGACCCAGCGTTGAGCTCACTCAACGGCCTTTCAGTCTCCCAGGAAGAAATAACGATTTAAGTTCTTTTGCAATCTTTAAGTACCTTGAACTATATGAATAACTCCGAAAAAACTGACATACATATTGTAAATTACGCATTAAGATTTACAAAAACAAACCAATTAGTGAGAGCTTTAAAAAAAGTCAATCAACAAGAGTTGAGGATATATCTAGGTACTTATTTAGTGTATTCCATTAGGGTGTTTGAAATAATTTTCACTTTCATGATGAGCTCTCGCTAGTACGAAGATTCACTTCTACAACCTAGCTATATTGAATTAACACTCGCATGTAGTGAAAATCAATTGATTCCGAAGCATATAAGGAGAATGTTAGATTAGTAATCATGTCACGGTTGAGTAATTGTCAGCTCATTCCGCCACGAAAGTGGAAAGGTTCACGTTAGAATCCTGACTGTGACTATGGTTGGTAAAATGAATTTTTCCGATATGTTTGTAAACAATTGTATAATTGGCTGCTTTCCAACAAAAATTTTCAAGAGTTGAGGATCTTCCACGTTTTTCATAATAAATTTTAATGCGAAAAATTACAGTGGAAGCAAAAAACTCCATATAGCGGATACAGCCATATTTGTTAAATAGGTACAAAATACGCACAAAATTTTGTCTTTAAGACTTGGCTTTATTAAATGAGCCATTTTCCTGAGAGTAGTTCTTTCAATTATCCACGAGAGGCAGCACTTGTGGCAGGTACAAACATTATTTATTCCACATTAGTGTCGTGTCAATTTAGTTGCATAACTTAATTAGTTATAAATTATTAATATCATTAAACTAATTAAATAATTAAGTTAGGTATACCACTAAAATGACACGACGCTAATGGGAAATAAATAATGCTTGTACCTATCACAAGTGTTGCCTCTCGTGGATAATTGAAGGAACTACTCTCAGGAAAATGGCTCATTGCATAAAATTGTTTGATACTCTCGTCTACCCACATTTAAATCTTCTAAACTTTTGTTGACGCATTTGTTAATAAATATGGTGTAATATTGCACATGGAAGTTTCCTTGGGCAAAAAAGATGATATAAGATTTTCATGTTGTGATGACACTTTTAAAACTTTCACGTTCTCAGATATGTTACGTAACATTTGGTAATTTATGATACCTAGATGAAATTTATCTGTCAGATATTTCATATCGTATCTACATTATACTTACATAAAGAAGAACTATAATGTACATATAATGGTCCATATTTTATGATTTTCGTAGCAGAGAAAATATGATCCCAGGCATTTTCTTGTAAATTTATTTATTTTAGATTATAGACGCTCGACATCTAAGGTAATTCGCGTCTAATTACATCAAATTAGATTAAATTACATCACAAAACATTCATGCAAGCGGATGTGGGATTTGTTTAGCAATTCAATATTACCTACGTAGCCATTTTGATAATTTCTTGGACTTACATTTCAAAACTTTCAAAAAGCGTTTAAAAGAAAAATTAAAAACTCTCACCCCAACTGTTTAATAAGCTTCACAACTAGGTTGAAATAACCTGAAAAAAAACAATATATTAAATAATGAAATTACATTACAATATTTATAGGAATGTTTTGTTAAATGCCGCAACACGTAACAAGCAAGGGCGTACGCAGAATTTTGTGCAGGGGTGGGCAAGAGTTACAGGAGTAAACCGATATTTTCGATATATCGGTTTTTAACTTTGTCTGCACGAATTGTTGATGTGAAACATCTTATGTCGGGCTGTGAACAGCCGCGTGAGGGAAAATATGCAACGAAATATTCAGTCCGCTCCTTCGCTGCTGTTCTCCCCACCACTGCGGCACTCTCTCTCTCTCTCTCTCGGCTTCCGCGCGCTCGGGCAACCGCGTGTGTTGGATGGATGGATTGTAGATTATAGACGCTCGACAACAGAGGTCATTAGCGTCACCGCGTGTGTTACAGTGCAGTATAATATAAAATTACGCCAGCATAACAGTTAGTTGCTGCTTTTGAAAAAATATATACTACATAAAGAATACCACCGAGTTCAATAACGTTTTCTTTGTTTTTACCTGTAATTGAACAATAATGTCTGTTGGTAAATAAATAAATTATTATTATTATTATTATTATATGAATTCATCAATAGATCGATTTTATTGATTGATATTTTTTTTAATATCGGTATACTTTGGATAATGTTTAAATATCGCCCACCCCTATCCAAAACGAAATGTGCGCGCCTAAAAAACGCTGTATTTATTTATAAAAGAAACAATTATATCGCAAACAGTAATAAAAACCTATTAAGAATAGCGGCAGACTTTATTATAAAAAAAGACACTTCACATCGGGAGCGAAGGTCAAAAGTTTAAAATAAATCATCATAAGTTGTTAAATTAGCAGCGTCCATTAATTAAAAGTTTTTGCAAATTGGATGTTAAATAATTAATATTTCTTCCGACTCTTCGGCTAGAAAATTTTACTCGCCAAATTGATTATCTATTTTATCTATTAAAAAAATATGTAAAAAACTTTTAAGTTAAATGGTTTTATTAACTTCCCATTGCGGAAGTTATTGTAATGGGTCCGAAAATCGAAATCAAAATGTATAACAAATTTTTATGTTTCAAGGTCACTACACTATTTTTACACTTTTTTTAGAAAGATGTCTGTGTGTGTGTGTGTTTTTACGTACGTATGTGTCCATTTATTTCTAAGACGAAATCTCGAGAATGAAAAATGATATCGACTACGTTAGGGTGCCAATCGATGCGTATTAACGTAAATATGATCTGAAAGAAATTTTTTCAAAATCGGTTCAGCCGTTCTTTTTTCTTAACCAAATAGACTCCAAAAAAGTAGATTTTACACAATATCTCGCGAATAAAAAATTATATCGACATCGTAAGTGTTGTCAATCGAGGCGTGTTAACGTCATTTTGATCCGACATAAATTTTATAAAAATCGGTTCAGCCGTTTTTTTTCTTTTTTTAATTATTGTTAAAAATAAATAATAATTATGTTTTAATGATAAAAATGATTACTTTTCTGTGTAATATCTAATTTAATTATTATTATTAAATATTTATCAAACTAGGAAGTTCGTCGTGTGGACCTCAAGGGTCGCACTTTAGACCTAATAAACGACCCACCTCACGGCTTGTTTTAAATCATCAGCTGTATCAAAAACTAGAAAATAATTAGGACACAAACCAAGGGGCACTTTGTGTCGCTGCGTCAGCGGAATAAGTAATAAAAACGTGGGGCGCATTTGAAATATTTCTGTTGGTGGGCTTGGAAACACATTTTTCTAGACAAGCCGTTCTTATTTAATAATTATACAGTCGTTATACAGATTTTTATGCGCCCCACGCTTTTATTACTTATTCCGCTGACAAGTCTGGTCTTGTCTAGACGGCAACACTAAGTCAAAGGCTAAAGGCTGCTTGAAAACATAAGGTGAAATCCATATGGAAAACAAGATCCGTATCATGAACCAATTAAATCGTATTTTTTGGCAAACGGTAACGATTCGTCAGACAAAAAACATGACAGGTTCGAAATTAATAAAATTAAAAATCTACATATAATCAAACTGACAGATGCCGAGAATTATTAATACTCAAATGGCACGCAACAAACAACAATGCAACCGAAAATATTGACAGTTCCTAACCAAAGGCAGTGCAACTCGACCTACCCATAACAAAAAAAAGCATCATCGAATAATTTTATTCTTGCTTATACAGGTTCGGATTCAATCGTATCACAGGATTCAGAAAATTAATGAGTGCAACAAGGAAAACATAAACAAAATGAAGGCGCACAACAATAGTATATTGCATTACAAAGGACGAAACACAGCGTTTGCAACTAGTGTGAAGTTTGCTTCTCGAGGAACGAGGGCAGCAATTCACACGCGTTGCATTCGCTGTTGTCCGTTCCGTGAAGAGTCGAGGATACATAATGGGAGAGTATTATTAAGGTTAGACATAAAATCACCACACAGCGCCTACGTAGAATGTGCGTGTATGGTTTGTTTACTGCTTTGTTTGTATACAAATGACAGTGGCGACGCATAATTAAGGGCACAAAAATAAAAAAGGTTTTTAATTTCAATCCTGAATACGCTGGCCTCCCATCAAAACGTGGCAACATGGCTGTAGTAGAAGAAAACGATGATTTAACGGAGTGTCATTTTCTAGGTTCCTGTTTCATTCCAAAATCCAATCATACTTACTAATTCTAAACAAAATATTAGATTTTAAGTTAAAAGTATTTAAAAGTTATAGTATATTGTGCGACTAGTGGGAGAAAGAGGAGATTCCTCGAGTGTTGATTTTGCCGCACGAGCGTAGCGAGTGCGGTAAAACACACGAGTGGAATCTTCTCTTTCGACCAATAGTCGCACACAATATTTTGTTCAACTACCGCAAGAAATATGTCATTTCGTGGCTCTGCTGAGCGTGGGCGAAATAATGGGTGACCTGATTGATTGACGAAACTATCAACACTTGCGTAAACGTTCCCCGTAATGAGCGTGGGCGAAATGCTATTTCGCCCACTCTCTACGTCTACAGTCAGAGAATTCATTATTTCGCCCACTCTCAGTAAAGCCACAAAATTACATATTTCTTGCGGGTGTTGAACAAAAAATATTATTAATTATGTTTGTGATATTTACTGAATTAAGTATATTTGTTTTTAAAAAAAATATAGTTATTTTGGAAAAAATGGGATTTATTTTTTTTAAAAGGGTATCAGAGTAATTCCTGTACCAATCACTTTTTGTTCCGTGATTCCATTCAATGATTTCAGACAAGAGCGTGTCCAGAATTTAGTTTAGTATCTAGAAAGAGGGGGGAGCAAGAGTTACGGGAGTAAACATGGACAACGCGGTTACCATACTGCAATTAAACGATATTCCAAATTTTCGAAGTGTAATTCAGCCAAACTTTAAAAATGGGAAATAAAACAAATTAGTATGAAGTAAGGTCCATGAATTTTCACGCTTTATTCTATTATTCCAGATTCTTGCGTATTTCCATGATTCCAGATAGTGTTGCCGTCTAGACAAGACAAGACAAGACAAGACTTAGTGAAGTCTTGTCTTGAAATATCAAGACTTCACTAAGTCTAAGTCTAGATTAAAAGACTCTTGTCTTGTCTTGAAAATTTCTATCCAAGACTTTTGCAAGTCTTGTCTTGAAAATCTAGACAAGACAAGACAAGAGTCTAGAAAGTCTAGATCTAGACGGCAGCACTAATTCCAGATAAATATCGAGACAGTTCCAATAGCGATTACCTGCCGAACTACTACACTCACAAACTTTGCCTACTTTATCCGAATTTCCTATAATTCCTCCACTCACACATTCCAAACGGGAAAGCAGTAAACGGCAGATAGTAATAGTGTGAGTTGCGTCTGTTAAGACCAAGAAAACCAAATTATTATAATTTGTGTGTTGGACGCAGAACGAGCCGTCAATGATGCGAGAGGTGTCTATATTATTATGTATGTATATTATAGCCGCGGGATGGTCGATCCATGGCTGGAAAAAACAGCTCCCATCAGCTTCTTCAGTAACCTGTAATTATTTCCTGTCCAGTGATACCGCTGCAGCCTGTGGATCAAACGAAAACAACTGAATGATTTGGTAGCACTGTATTGCCTTCTCTTCTTATCTCACTTGTTTCCCATTTGATCTTTGTTATTTCTTTTTATAAACAGTAAGGTGTTAAAGTTCCTTACTTATTATCGAACATACAAGAAAAATCTTATTCAGAAATCACTTGACACTTGGGAAGTACAGTTGAACTTCTCTTTTTAACATTGGAAATGTTTATGTTCGTATATATGGGGGCAGAGTTACGAGTTTTCGTTCAAGGCCAAAAGACAACGGTGTCGCGATCAAGTGAGGAGCAATCATGCAAAATTAAACAAGTGCAATTTTTTCGAAATGTGTTTTATATCATGTCTAGTTAATTGAGAGGTATTTGCGACGATCTGCGGTGTTATTTTTGAGCAAATGTTAATAAATACTGTAGAAAAATCCATTTAAAAGTTAAGTAATCAAGCAAAAGTGCGAACGCGTATATAACAGAAGAATAATAGGGTTATTCCTGACAAAACAGTGCATTGATAAATATTGTGTGTATAATAAACAGTTAATTATGTTTCATATATGCTGTTATCATTTCCAATGTCCTCGATGGTTGCAAGGATTGCGAAATCTGTGAATTTTTTCAGAAATCAGTTGACACTTGGGAAGTACAGTTGAATATTTCTCTAAGTCGACTCTCAACGGAAATTTGAGTTAAGGAAACATCAATATTCGTGGTAAAAATAATTATTATGGGAGTTAGGCTTAGGAAAGTTCTTGGATCGATCCCAAGTGATTTAATGGGTGTAATCAATTGGAACTTGGGAAGCAGTTTGGAATTCACGTCATATGATTGATTCCAGCTTCGTCTGACACCAATCTAACCCATTCATTATTTTTATGGGACCAGAACAGTTTTCGATTGGCGCTTGGAAACTTATTTGGATTCGATCCAAGTGATCTAAGAACCGTAACTGATCGGTTAGGAAGACTCTTGGAATAAAAAACTTAAGTGATCTGATTGATTCTGTTTTTCATTGGAATCCAGTAATATCTTCTTCTCCTGTTTTTACGTCATTCTGATTTAATTTTATTGGGACTTGGGGAAAAATTGTATTTTTAAAGACCACCAACAGTTAAGGTTATTTGAGCCAAACACCAATTCAAATTTTAATTCATTACTTTTTTAATAATAAATTGAAAATTCAATTGACACTTTTACCAGCTCTCGGGTTAGAACCCGGGGACTTGTAATAGAGGAACCATAGCAACGCCATGTAAACAACAAAATTGCTAAACGCTCGGCCATTCTCAAGCCCGCGGGATTTGGGGAAGTAACATGATGACTTTAGGGGAAGAGGTTGGTCGATTACCCAAACCGTCAGACCCGAACGGGCTACAGAAGCCAAGATTATTTTTTTGAATGGTAACTTTTGATTCACCAATATCCAACAAAAACAAAGACTAATTAAGTGAAGGTATCGGCTGGGTGTAGAACGCGGCCGTTATGGTTGTTTCCATGAATGAAATATACGGATTATCGGAGAGGTAACTGCCGACCCGATATCGGTGTCTTTTAAATACTTTAAAGTTGATAGCAAACTGGTCACAAATCACTATAACATCTGGAGTTTGCGTAATGCTATAATCGTACACTAAGTACATTATAGACGATCACAAAAATATATTGTGTTTTAAAGACCACCAACAGCTAAGGTTATTTGGGCCTAGCACCAATTCATATTTTTAATTTATTATTTATTTTTAATAATAAATTGAAAATCCAATTGACACTTTTACCAGCTCTCGGGCTAGAACCGGGAAACTGGGGACTTGTAATAGAGGAACCATATCAACGTCATGTAAATAACAGCATTGCTACACTCTCGGCTATTCTCAAGCCCCACAAAAATATAACATACCTTGTAGTAGGTATGTTATATTTTTGTGGGGCTTGTGATATACTAATGAGCAAATTAGAGCGCAGAAACTGAGGGCTGTGTAGCCTAGTGGATAGCGTATTTGGTTTCACAGCTTTTAGACTAGACTGTCGTGGGTTCGAATCCCATTTGCGCTCATGGATGTTTTGTGATGTCATTTATTTTTAAGAAAGTTGTTATTTAGTGTAGTTGAAAGACGCTAATGATCTGAGATGTCGACGCGTCTATAATTTACAATAAATAAATAAATAGAGCAGAAACGACCCAGAGGTAGAAAAAGAATATCGTGGCTAGATAACATTACAAAATAGCTTTAAATAAAGTGTTTTACAATCTAATTTAATTAAAAATCTATGTAGAAATTTCTCTTCTTTCGTTTAAAACTGACTTTAATTCAGCGAACTATATCTAAGCAAAAAATACCGTGTTTTTTAATTTGTATGACTGATACAAAAAGTAAAGTAAAGTAAGCTTAATTTTTACGCTGCATGGCGACTCTATAATATATATCCTCTTTGCTATAATGTACAAGCATCTATATAATATATACCGGCTGTTGTAGAAAAATATTCACTGAATAGACTATGTGTATTATTTATTTTTTGTCATTTTTGCTCAGGTAAGAACTTTTCTACCAACCATTTTGAATATCTTGATTGAAACACAACGAAATCTTTACATTATGAGGTAATCATCTGGTGACAGGTAATAATAAAAACGCATTACCTAACGATAACCCTTCATAAACCTATACCTGATTTAAATCCAAAAACAGATTTTCCCTAATTTTCAGTATAAATCATATTTCATTTTCATCCTTTCGGACTTTCCACAATTAAGAAATACCTACTATATTTATTAATAATTAGAAATATTTTAAAAATAATTACCAATAACCCCCAATAAAATTGTTACCTGATTTAAGTTCAAAAAAAAGATTTTTCCTAATTTACAGATGTATATTTTATTTTCATCTTTTTGAACTTTCAACAATTTTATTTATTTATTGTAGATTATAGACGCTCAACAACTAAAGTCTAATTAACAAATGATGTACGTCAAATTAAAACGACATCACAAAACATCTGTGAGCGATAGCGGGATTCGAACTCACAACATTTTGATTCAAAGGCCATAGCACGCTATCCATTACACCAAGCCTCTTTCCACAAACAAGAAATTAGAAAAAATAAATAGCAGAATTTGAACATTTTGTTTTTGAAATTTGAGTAAAACGAAGGGCAGTAATGCCTTACGCCCCGTGTAAAATATCTATTTAATACAAGACAAATAAATAAATAATAGTTTTATACGGCTGAAATGCAATTGAAAAATTTTTTCGTTGGAGAGCAGCCAATTATGTAATTGCTTCGAAACATATTGAAAAAAATCCTTTTACCAACCAGTGGTCACAGTCAGGATTCTAACCTGAACCTTTCCAATTTCGCGGAGGAATGAGCTTACAATACTCAACGGTGATATGATTGCTAAATTAACATTCTCCTTATATATGCTTCAGAATCAATAGATTTTCACTACATGCGAGTGTCAATTCATATATGCTAATTCAATAGCTATGATATGAAGTGAATCCTCGTACCAGCGAGAGCCCAACATGAAAGTGAAAATTATTTTTACAAGACAAATTATTTTTGTGAACACTGTATAATTTACATTGACAACCTATTATCACCAAACAAAAGATAGTTGAGACAGTTGAATTTATTTACCATTTCTTTGTAAATACACATGTTATTTTTATAGGCCTTATATATTTTAATAGGATCTGATTAAACTATTTTCTAGAGTAAAATTAATTGTTTAAAGTTATACGCAGCGATTTATGGCTACTATAAAATACGATACATTTGTAAATGATAAAAAATATCATCAATACATACAGGGTGTAAAACGGTTTTACACATACGGCAAATAACATTGAGAAAATTTACCATTTTGTAGCAGGTTATGAGCTATAAGATCTACGGCCTCCCCTTTTCGATATCACGTTATTGAGTTTTTGATGTGAAACATCTTATGTCGGGCTGTGAACAGCCGCGTGAGGGGAAATATGCAACGAAATATCAATGCAACGAAATGTTCTCCTTCGCTGCTGTTCTCCCCACCACTGCGGCACTTATATTGTACTGGATAAATAATTTATAAATTAATTGTCCGGGTATATTAAGTTATACATATATCAGTAACAAGGGCTGTCTAGATAAGTTCATCCGCAGACTAGTGGTACCACGTTAGCCTTCTATGCATGGGGACTTGAGTTCGGAAACTCATGGCGTCGTACAATTTTTGACGTTTTTTTTCTAAATTCTACATGATATTTATTTATAAAATTTTTTATTTTTGTTATATTCTTTCTTTGACAATAATTATAATTTTTTGAAATTTCATGACACCAAAAACTAATTTTTTTGTTTTTTTTTTAAAAAACGAAAATTTGGGTAAATTAGGGTATTTAGGGTAAATTAGAGTAAATTGGGGTAACTTAAGGCAAAGGGGGCTAAATAAGAGTAAATTAGGGTATTTAGGGAAAACTAGGGTAAATTCAAGAAATTATACTAGGGTAAATTTGGGTAAACGAGGGAAAATTAGGGTAAATTGTGTTAAATTGTAAATTCTTATCTCTCGAATTACTGAACCGATTCTAAAAATTCTTTCACTTATTATCTTCGCAGGGGGAGAATATGTCTCGCGGCG
Source organism: Mongoloraphidia duomilia (assembly GCA_039654895.1). Lineage (NCBI taxonomy): Eukaryota > Metazoa > Arthropoda > Insecta > Raphidioptera > Raphidiidae > Mongoloraphidia > Mongoloraphidia duomilia. The sequence continues at coordinate 1,877,763 of CM077521.1, read as the reverse complement.
TTGTAATAAATCATAAATTATTATATCTGGAACTATTGAACCGATTTAAAAAATTCTTTTACTAATAGAAAGCTACACTATCCCTAAGTGATATAGGCTAGATTTTATTTTGATAAATTTGTCAAGTTCAATAAATAAAAGATTCAAGCTATAAAAATGTTTCACATCTGCCAGGCGTCCCGCGACGGCTCACATTTTTTTAATGGCATCTCCTCGTTTTTTGCAGGTTTGGATCGATTATCAAATTCTGATTACCCATAACCCATTATTTGACATTTCCACTGACAGTTCCCGAGATATTAATTGTTAAAAGTAAATACAAAAATTCGAGGGAACCCAATTTGAACACTTAATTCGCCTTTTTTTAACTAATATTTTATTTATTTCGCAGTCCGTGCCTAAAATTTAATAGACAACAAAACGTTGGTAGCAAACAGGTTAAATGAATAAGCCTCGGGTTGATTACAATAATCAGTAAGCAAGAGCAGGTAAGGGTAAACAGGTGAATTGACTGAATATGGCTGAAAGGCGTAGGAGTGGTCCAACAGTACAAAAAGAAAGCTGCATATAATTAGAACGATTTATTATGGTTCACAGAATCTACAGGTTGTTCGATGATTACACTGTGTCCAGGAATGGATCAAGTTACGAGCGAGTCCCTTTAGTTGTCGGCACTTTACTGCTTTCGGCAGTCCCTATTTTTGTGTGCCACGATCCAAATTATGTTTTTCAAGCGTGTATCAAGAGCAAGAAATCATAATTAGTCAAATATCTCTTTAATACTCCATCCTACCACAAAATTATTTATTATCAAAAATAAAGTAAATAAAAATATCTACAAAAAATGTTCTATATATTTTTTTTGTGAAAGCAACGAATGTTAGACGATTGACGCTAAAGATTTGCACTTTATTAGTTTGATTACTTTTATTATATTGTAATATAGAAATATTTATTTGTACCTGTTGGGTTAATTTATATTTATAATTAGCGGCCCGGTCCGGCTTTGCTCGGGTGCTTTAAATTTATGATTTTTAATACATTTTTAATACATTCGTTCGCTTGAATAATAGTATAAAACAAAGTCGCTGTCTGCCTATGTCTGTTTCTCCGCTTACATCTAAACCATGCAATGGATTTTGAAACGGTTTTCACTAATAGAAAGAGCGATAAACGAGGAAGGTTTGTGTAACGCCATGATACGAGTGCATAATAAATTACCAAATCATTTGAAAAATATAAAAAATTGCAAAAAATTTAACTACGACCTAAAAAAAATATTTGCTGTCAAAAAACTTATATAGCCTAAATGAATATTAATTTTAATCTTTTGTATGACTAATGTAATAGACTTCGGTCTCTCCTACAGCTAAATATATTATTATTATATAATTTGTAAATATTTATAGCACCTGGGAGCGAACGAGCGAAACGAGTGAGTAATATATAACAAAATCATAAATTCATAGCACCCGGGCGAAGCTGCTAGTTAACTTATAAAGTACGTCCAGTATAAAACTGAATAAAAATACAGTAGGTACAATAATTCTGTAATTACACAGGGGGAACTAATAGGTAAATCCATAGGAAATAGGTAAATTCAACCAACAAAATTTGACTTAAAATGGTTCTTTTGACCATAAATTAATTTAAATAAAGGTCCTTTCATTTATGGCATTAATCTCTTAAGTGTTGGTATCTCTGTTAAATTTAATGGTTAATAAGTTATTAAGAAAGAATCGATCACATTTTTGTCCAAAGCCATTCAAACTTTGACAAAGATCAAAGTAGTCAGAATTAGTTCTTCTTTGAGGAAGGCTAAAAAGTGTACACGTTTGTTGTCGAGCGTCTATAAGTGAATAGTTCAGTTATTGTGAAAAATTATTGTTTCAAAAAAATAAATTTGAACGTTTTTGATTAAAATGGGTGCAAATGTGTTGGATGAGCTCCCATCTTTAAAAAAATTATCCACTAATGCAGTGGCCTCGTCGTTATGGAATTCAAAAGAAATAAAAAATCGGCAAATTTTGCTTCTTAATTACGAACCAGAAGCAAAAAATTTAAGTGAGATGCTGTGTTCATATATTGATAGCATTCGAATGCCAAAGGAACTCAAAGCCGACGTTCAATTTGTTATAAAACAAATGAAAGGACACATATTTTTTTTCCGTTATGCGATTCTTTTTGGACAAATTAAATCTTTGCTTAGTAGATTACCGGGGAACTCTGGTGATGATGCTGTATTAAATTTATTAAAATATCTACACGTTGGTGATATTTGCTGGACAATGCATGGTACGGTGAACAGTCGAAAAACAATAAAAAACGTTTTAACAAATGAATTAATTGATGTCGAAATTCGATTACAATTAGCATGCGTCTTCTGTTGTAAAAATGAAATTTATGATTTAATTCATAGATTCAGTAAGAAAGAACTCATTCAGTTTTTTAAATATAACAGTGTCCATGATGTAGTAGAATTTTGGGAGGCAGTTTTAACAGGTACTACAACTATAGATGCTATTAAAAAAATATTATTAGATTATGATTACATTGAAAGTTTTGATTATTTCATTGATAAACTGTCACCAGAACAATTATCCGAAATTATAGATTTTCAATTTACTAACACATTAATGTTGAAGTTCGTTGATTGGAAAAGTCTGGAAGCCATTTTGAAAGAACGAAAAAATGGATGTGAAGTTTTATATTGGATACATAAAAGATACGACGTGCTTCATATTTTCACAAGGGTCATAAAATTAGTTTTAGAAACTAATTCAATCAGAATTGAAGATCTTCGAATGTTTCTTATTGATATAATTCGAATGATCGATGGAAAAAGTCCTCAAAGTTACATGTATGAAATAATTGTTAGAGAAACATTAGAATTGGAAGAATTTAAGAAACGCTTGCACAAAAATGATAGGCTTAGTCACGTGGTAAACGTATTTCATATGTTTATATACTCCATTGACAAATGGCGTTGGATATCACCATGGCTTTAGGATGACGTCTGTTGTCAAGCGTCTATAATTTACAATACGAATACCATCAGTTTTAGCGAATAGGGTGCGGCCTTACCTGTTGCTAGCTGCATTTGACGATCTACAATCAACTTAATCGCACAATCGTGATACAAAAAGTAGCATGTATGGCGCTTTAATTTATTTATTTTTGTATTATAATATCTTGAAAAAATATTTATATTAATTTTGATTATGTATGTATTTTTTGCCATACCCACTACAAAATAGCTACTTTCGATGCATGTATAGCGACCATTAATGACACATTTATCAAGCAGGTGTGCGAAAAATGCGGTTTACTTTCTGCACTAGCGCAAAAAATAACGGTTGCCATAGCAACTTCTGTTTATTCGCTCTATACGCCTGCGTGCGCCTGTCATTACTTACTTGCACGAACTTCGCGGCGCACTGTGGAAGGAAAGATGGCGACGCAAATAAGCTGTCAGAATTTTTTGAAAGTGACGTGAAAAATAGGTATTTTGTAGTGGGTGTGGCAAAAAATACCATATATGTCTCGTATACGTAATGGTATTACGGCTCGTGTGATTGTAAAAACTCGCTATCGCTCATTTTTACGTACTGCCATCACTCGCCGTAATATGCCCCATTACGTATCTAGACATACAATCTACTACTGTAATCTTATCGTTTACAAATATATTTTTAAATTAACCTACTAATAAAGATTTATTTTTAGAGCTGAATTATGTATTTTATTTCAACTTTTTTTCTCGAGTCTGTTTTCGACTCGTCACGTTGTCAATCGTTTTAACGAAAGCGTCGATCAATCGAGTCATCTCGAGACGACGCGACCGCGACGGTACGAAGTTGCCGAGACGATTTAACACATTTTTAGCAAGGGTTGTGAAAATAAAAAAATAAACCGACATATTAATAAATTGACTCAAAAAATTAATGAAACTATGACAGGGATAAAATGGCGCCAACGATTTGGATGAAATTTACTGAAAAGAGGTTTTGGGGGGCAAAAAATCGATCTAGCTTGGTCTAATTCCAGGAAAAATTCGTTTTATTATAGATTTTATAATTTTAGAAATCAATTTTTTGACGTTCCAAAATAGGGTAATATTGTAAGCAGTCTTTGGATACTTACGTCTGGGTAGATGTTATCCATGGTTTTTTTTTGAAAATTGTGTTTTAAAGACCACCAACAGTTAAGGTTATGTGGGCCTAGCACCAATTCATATTTTCAATTCATTATTTTTTTTTTAATAATAAATTGAAAATCCAATTGACACTCTCTCGGGGTAAAACCCGGGAACTGGGTACTTGTAATAGAGGAACCATAGCAACGCCATGTAAACAACAGCATTGCTACACGATCGGCCATTCTCAAGCCCTCCATGGTTCTTCATTATTAAAAAAAATAATGAATTGAAAAAATGCTATGTCCAAAATAAAAATTAAAAAATATAGTTAAAATTAAAAATGTCAAAACTTTCAACGGACCATGTTCTATTGAAAAATGAGTATAACTTTAGCCGTGCGCTTATGTGGGTGAAGCAAACAGTCCATTTTTTATTTATTTATTGTAAATTATAGACGCGTCGACAACTTAGGTCATTAGCGTCTTCATTACATTAAATAACAATTAACTTAAAACTAAATGACATCACAAAACATCCATGAGCGGAGGCGGGATTCGAACCCACGCCAGTCTGATCCAGAGGCCGCGACGTTAACCACTAGACTACTCTGTCCTCTCCATTTTTTTTTATTATTGAATATTAGATTCTTCTTTTGAACGAATATAAAATTAACAAAAAAAGTTTGTATTTTCGTTGCGTGCTATCAGCTAATTTTTCAAGACGAGTTAAGTCAATTGTGATGTACAGCTACGTATTTTAAACTAATATAACTTTTATAATAAAGAATAATAACTTGCAATTAAATTTCAACTTAAACGATGCAATCTCGGTCAGTCGCGTCAGGGTTGTATTCTGACGAAACGATTGGTTCCAAGCATGATTAAGTGCGTTCCCCAAAATGCCATACATTCAGCATCAAACTAATAATAAAACTATGTAATAGAATGAATGAATTGTGAATTACAGACGCTCGACAACAAGGGTCATTAGCGTCTATGTAAAAGGAGGTTGCATGTGGTCTGTCTGTCTCACTTCCATGTAGACCGAGCTAGCTAGTGACAATTTTTTGGTGTTATTTATTCAAGGCTTTATTTTTGGGAAGATGTTGAGGGAGGCATATTAAAGTGCCCTGAGTAAGGGATTTTGCTAGATAGCGGTATGGGAGGAATGCAGACTGCCCCCAACATGTAACAAATGGTCACAATTATTATTGCTTCTAGGCTGAAATTGTTTGTATAGCTTGTCGGTGACCCAATAATGCCATTATAACATTTGCAGATAGATTGGTCAGTATCAAAGGGGTGGCAGATCACCCTAAACTAGCCTAGGTGTTTATATCGTTCTGCAAGGGGGTTAATACCGACATTTTGTTCTGCGAATTGAAATATATGCTTAAAACAGTCGCCGTAACAACATATTAAAATTTGAACCTTGAACTAATAATATAAATTTAGTCGGGTACATGACACGTTTAGGGTGATCTGCAACCCCTTTAATACTGACCAATCGATCTGCAAATATTATAATGGCATTATTGGGTCACCGACAAGCTATACAAACAATTTCAGCCTTGAAGCAATAATAATTGTGACCATTTTTTTTTTGTTACATGTTGGGGGCGGTCTGCATCCCTCCCATACCGCTATCTAGCAAAATCCCTTACTCAGGGCACTTTAATATGTCTCCCTCAACATCTTCACAAAAATAAGTCCTTGAATAAATAACACCAAAAAATTGTCACTAAGACCACCAACAGCTAAGGTTATTTGGGCCTAGCATCAATTCATATTTTCAATTCATTATTTTTTAATAATAAATTGAAAATCCAATTGACACATTTGCCAGCTCTCGGGCTAGAACCCGGGAACTGGGGACTTGTAATAGAGGAACCATATAGCAACGCCATGTAATATAATGATGGATTGCATCCCTGCAAAGTTGTCCAAATGAACGATAATCGGCACAATCGGGTTTTTATGATAAACGCGATCTATTTTGAGAGTGGAGTCACGATGAGATTCCCACGCCAGATACACTCTCTCTTCCTGAGAGGGCACAGCCTCGAGGCACCCCGCCTTGGGCGTTCCTATTAAAGAAGACTAGGTATATACAATCTATATCTTCCTTCAGAGGGCAACATCCTGAAGTAGCGCACGCTTCTTTATAATTTGCGTTTAGAGGCGCCGATAGACTTTTATTCGAAGTTCACGGAAAGTAATTTCCAATATCAAATTTTTTATTACTTGATGAAAATACAGATAATAGAGAAGTATTAATTATTTACAATATATCACCGGCTGCCTTGAAATTTTTGTTTTTGCATACCTGCAGACCTCATATTGAACATTTTCCAGGAATGCCAATTGCCAGGTATGCAAAAAAAATTGTAAGGCAGACAATAAAATTACTTTATTATTCAACGAAAACTTCAAAGAATATATAGAGTCTTAATTATTATTTATTAGATTCTAATTCTAAAAATTAGAAAACATAAAAAACTACTTTTTACCAACCATAGTCACAGTCAGGACTCTAACCTGAACCTTTCCACTTTCGCGGCGGAATAAGCTTACATTTACTCAACCGTGACAAGGTTACTAATCTAACATTCCCCTTATATGCTTCGGAATCAATTGATTTTTACTACATGCGAGAGTTAATTTATTATAGTTAGGTAGTAGGTAGTAACTGTGGAGAGTAGCTAAAATGTAACCTAAAAGTATGGAAACTGGGTCGCAGCACTCACACGTCCGACACATTGCCCGACAATGCGACGACAGTCGCAATGTGTTGACGGTATCATCCACAAAATTATCGCAGTCGGCAGGCCAACACAACTCACACGTGCGATTTTCCAGCGACACACCAACAACAGCTGCCGGCAGTCTGTGTTGTGTCAACGCAGACTGACTGTCTGCCCTGCAAGTTTGGTGTGTATTGTCGACAAAGCGATCTACTCACACGTGCGATTCTCCAGCGACACACCAACAACAGGCCGGCAGTCTGTGTTGTGTCAACGCAGACTGACTGTCTGCCCTGCAAGTTGGTGTGTATTGTCGACAAAGCGATCTACTCACACGTGCGATTCTCCAGCGACACACCAACAACAGGCCGGCAGTCTGTGTTGTGTCAACACAGACTGACTGTCTGCCCTGCAAGTTGGTGTGTATTGTCGACAAAGCGATCTACTCACACGTGCGATTCTCCAGCGACACACCAACAACAGGCCGGCAGTCTGTGTTGTGTCAACACAGACTGGCTGTCTGCCCTGCAAGTTGGTGTGTATTGTCGACAAAGCGATCTACTCACACGTGCGATTCTCCAGCGACACACCAACAACAGGCCGGCAGTCTGTGTTGTGTCAACGCAGACTGACTGTCTGCCCTGCAAGTTGGTGTGTATTGTCGACAAAGCGATCTACTCACACGTGCGATTCTCCAGCGACACACCAACAACAGGCCGGCAGTCTGTGTTGTGTCAACGCAGACTGACTGTCTGCCCTGCAAGTTGGTGTGTATTGTCGACAAAGCGATCTACTCACACGTGCGATTCTCCAGCGACACACCAACAACAGGCCGGCAGTCTGTGTTGTGTCAACACAGACTGGCTGTCTGCCCTGCAAGTTGGTGTGTATTGTCGACAAAGCGATCTACTCACACGTGCGATTCTCCAGCAACACACCAACAACAGGCCGGCAGTCTGTGTTGTGTCAACACAGACTGACTGTTTGCCCTGCAAGTTGGTGTGTATTGTCGACAAAGCGATTTACTCACACGTGCGATTCTCCAGCAACACACTAACAACAGGCCGGTAGTCTGTGCTGTGTCAACACAGACTGACTGTCTGCCCTGCAAAAATGTGGTTGAAAAGTGGTCAATTGCTGCGACAACGTCTGCAACAGCGTAACCACAGAATGTCGTTGTATTGTGGTACGTGTGAGTTAAGCCTATAATTGTCTATACTAGGTAAGAAGTATAAGATTTTTATCGGTGAATCTAAGCCTTGTTATTTCTTAGACAATTTATGAACGCTGTGGAATCGTTTCGGTGGGCAGTTGGTGTCTTCAATTGAATCAATGCTCCCGCTACTATTTATAGATAGAGAACACAATTGATTCAAATTGAATTAGTTGAAAGTTAATCGGTGCCAGCCGTCGCGGTTAACTGACGACAAGGTAACTGTCTCCTCTATTTTGTGTTGGTTCATTTAACTAGCGGCATAAACAAAGCATTTGTACGTGATTTCGTTTTAATAAAGGGTTAGTAGAAGTGCCTTTGGTTAGAAGTTCACGACCTCAAAGTGAGGTTAAAATCATATGATATATCAAACTGTTTGGAATCAAGAGGGACGTATGTTAGTAAAATAGATTTTCTTCTCGATCTTGGTCACCTCCATTTTTAACTTCCCATTGGAAGTTATTGTAATGGGTCCGAAAATCGAAATCAAAATGTATAACAAATTTTTATGTTTCAAGGTCACTACACTATTTTTACACTAATTTTAGAAAGATGTCTGTGTGTGTATGTGTGTACGTATGTGTCCATTTCTTTCTAAGACGAAATCTCGAGAATGAAAAATGAAATCGACTACGTTAGGGTGCCAATCGACGCGTATTAACATAAATATGATCTGAAAGAAATTTTTTCAAAATCGGTTCAGCCGTTCTTTTTTCTTAACCAAATAGACTCCAAAAAAGTAGATTTTACACAATATCTCGCGAATAAAAAATTATATCGACTTCGTAAGGGTGTCAATCGAGGCGTGTTAAAGTCATTTTGATCCGACATAAATTTTATAAAAATCGGTTCAGCCGTTTTTTTTTTAATTATTGTTAAAAATAAATAATAATTATGTTTTAATGATTAAAATGATTACTTTTCTGTGTAATATATAATTTATTTATTATTATTAAATATTTATCAAACTGGGAAGTTCGTCGTGTGAACCTCAAAGGTCGCACTTTAGTCCTAATAAACGACCCACCTCACGGCTTGTTTCTAATCAGACCATATATAGATTTTTTTACGGAATCTTGTAGTCGTTATTGAGACGAATCTAACGACCTATGGTTATTGAAGGTCATAAATAAAGAAGTTCTGTAATATGAAAATAATTAATTTTTAATTATAAAGTAACTATCAAGTAGCTACAATTTAAAAATGTCAAATGTAAACAATCGAATTAAATGCCAAACAAGGACTGATTGATAGTAACGTTTTAATTACACAACTTCTTTATTTAATTACACAACTTCTTTATTTATGACTTTGAAGTGACTTTGAATAACCTCATGTCATAGGTCGTTGGATTCGTCTCAAGAACGGCTACAAGATTCCGTAAAAATCCACATGGTCTGATTAAAAAAAATGGAGGTGACCTTGACCCGAGCTCAGCATATCAATCGAGAAAAAAATCTATTTTACCAACATACGTTCCCTTTGATACCAAACAGTTTTTATCCAAAACTTTTTTTGCTACAACCAATATTTTCTCAGATATTAGTTTATCCATAAAAAGTAGTGGCGCTTCAGTCAGGTTGACGACTACTGTACTACTGATTAAGGTTCAACTATATTGACATTTCAACAAGGGGTATATACTACTCTAGCGGCGGAAAAAGCTGTGTTCTGGCGGCGATAGCTAGAACTAAACACAGCACGGCGACTTGTCTCTCTGGCAGGTTCGCACGGCGTTGAGGGTGGTAAGAGGGGACGGCGGGCGCAATGGCGTCGGCGTTTCTTAAGTAAACGGACAGGTGAAAATAATAGAAACAATATTATAGAATTTTCACTCTATTTGTGAATGAACTGTACAATTTAACAATGATTTGAATTTTTATTAAATCGCTTTGCCCTCCAAGGCGAGCGGGGTCACGAATGATGGAAAATTATGGTGTATGTATAATTGTCTTCCGAAAACAACGAACTGAAGAAGTAGGTGCACCAGCTTCGAGCAAACGTGACTTTGTAGCCGATGGTGCGGTCTCTGGGATCCGCCCGGGGCTACAATCAAATTATTTATTAGATATCATGCACTGTACGTTTTTTCTCTTGTTTTTTTTGAAAACAATATTTAAAAACACTTTTTCAGGTGATTTATGCGTTAACAATCACGCATTGGATTGGACAATGGGCAGGGGGGTCACTGCCCCCCCACTAGCTTTCGAAAAAAAAATAAATTAATTAAAATTATGAATTGGTGCTAGGCCAATATAACCAAAATAGATTATGGACGCTCGACAGCTAAGGTCATCATGTGTTTAGTTGTTGTTGGCTTTAAAAAAATTATGTACGGTACCCTCAGCGCATGAGGTACGTTAGGTAATGATTGACGGTTTTTTACAAGCTTTTATTTAACTTGCAATGTATGTTAGTGTGTTTGTTTGTGGGTTTGTTTAGGTCAAAACTTGCAAGTCAATTTTGAAAGACTTCCACGTATCCGATCGATTTAAAATTTGGTACACATATGCATTTCCGATGACAATACATGAATCAATTGTTTTTAGAAATAAATTCAACCCCTAAAGGCTTCAAACGGGGATGTAGGGTTTGACTATTCAACGCTCAGGCCAAATCGCTGAGACTTGAAATTTGGACAATTGGTTCCTTTTCTGACGTAAGCATTCACTAAGAAAGGATTTTTTGAAGTTCAACCCTTATGGGTGTCAAAGGGGGGTACAATTTTGAAAGACTAAAATGAACAAAATAAATATTAGTAAAAAAAACTTTTTAGAGACAAGCTTTTATTGAAATGTACTAAAAAGGAAAAAATAAAATTTAACAATTTTGGTTCATAATTATTATAAAAGCGGGGGTTGCGACTAATAAACTATCATAGAGATTACAACCCCCGCTTTTATAATAATTATGAACTATAATTATTATTAAATATTATTTTTTCCTTTTTAGTACATTTCAATAAAAGCTTGCCTTAAAAATGTTTTTTTTACTAATATTTTACTTTTTCTCTGAAGAATGAAATATATTAGAAAAAATTCTCACTCTTATAGAACGACCACACAAGAAGATATCATTAACCAAAAAATATACGAGATTGTTACTAAAAATTTTAATTATTAAGCTACCTATAATTCAAGCACACACTAACTAACTTTTGAATGATATATGACTATTTGAGTTAGATAAAGATGGAACACTATATGTAAATGCTGCAAGAAAGAGAGAAGAAAAATGCACCAGGAAGAACATAAAATTATTTAAACAGTTCCGTGAAGTACCAATTTTTCAGTTTTAATTTCTTTGTCAGCGTAAATTAAAAACAAAAATTTAATAGCTTTATAGTCATTTAATCTAAGAAACCGGTCAAGTACGAGTCAGACTCGCGCATCGAGGGTTCCGCACAATAATAAAAATAATGAGTTAGGCAGGGGTAAAAAACTAACAGTTTGTTTTTAAAAAGTTTTTTCTACTCATCTGCTGATGATTGAATAATTGAGTTGCGTTTTTAAAGACCACCAACAGCTAAGGTTATTTGGGCCTAGCACCAATTCACATTTTCAATTCATTATTTTTTTTAATAATAAATTGAAAATCCAATTGACACTTTTACCAGCTCTCGGGCTAGAACCCGGGAACTGGGGACTTGTAATAGAGGAACCATAGCAACGCCATGTAAACAACAGCATCGCTACACTCTCGGCTATTCTCAAGCCCAATAATTGAGTTGCATATGATTTTTGACCTTTGCATATATTTGCCAAATAAATTTTTGAAATTATTACAGACTTTAAAATGCAAAAAATATTCTGATCAATTTTGCAAACAGCTGCCTGTAACCTGTTTACATCTTAAAAGATTAGCGAAATACCAATAAATAAAGACAAATATCCCTAGTCTAGTATCTAATAAAAAACAACATTAGTTTCCCATTTGAGTTTTTTAATACATTTATAAAAACGAAACTGTATTTAAATATTTTTACATTTTTTTATCTGTAATTTATGTATTATCAATACCTAATATTTAAAGCACACAGTGCAAAGATTTTTTTTAATCGTCAAAGAAGCTGTAAAATAAAAATATATATATATATATGACTGTTTCCTATCAGAAAATCATTGACGTTTATTTCATTTCTATACGCTCATTGCTATCAATCAACTATCAATATATGGGACATGTATTAAATATATGGGCTGTAGAAGTAGGCCGTGATGTTCGGAGAAAATGACGTCATGCCGCTCGAAAGGAAAAATAGAGATGTGATTAATTTTAAATGTTTCATTATTTTAAATCACTTTCTGAATTTTTGGAATTAAGCAATCGTGTAGGACGCAGAGAAAATGGAACTGAAAGAGTGGCGGCAAATTGTCTTTGCCGCAAATTTTAAAATACGGCCCTGACTAACTGTGCAAATAAAAAATACTGTATAAAATTTGCTCTCAATCTGTATGTATATTTTCTTGTTATTGATACAGTTGTTTCTTTCTTTAATCAAAATTGATGATCGATTCAATTTGTTTTTTCTGCGTTCACAAATTCAAGTAATGCATGCAACGTTACAGATGTCTTTTTTAGGGTGCCGTACTTCCGAGCTTACGATGTCTGTCCTCTTGTCACAAGGCTTTATCTCACAAACGTTAAGAGGATAGCTAGTTGAAATTTTCACAGACTGTGTCTTATTACTTCCCATCTCTACTATGGTAGGGAAGTAATGGATTTAGTCCGAAAAAAATATTTCGAGATTTTAACAGATTTTCACGTTTTGAGACCCTAGCAATCGTTTAAGATCATTTTCTGACTGATGTCTGTCTGTATGTGTGTGTGTGTGAGTTTGTGTTCAATTTTTCGCCTTCGATATCGTAAAAACGGAACAACATACGGCAACGCCGATTATTCTATTGTGTTTATCAGCCTTTAACTTAGATCTGATTAGATTTTGAGTCAAATCGGTTCAGTGAATCCTGAGATATTAAAAAAAAACGTTCTCAATGTCACGTATTAACATAGGTAAAAAAAATATAAATGAATTCTAGATGTTATAATATGAAAAAAATGTAAATATTTTTTTTCTCTAAAATGTATAGTTTTCGAGAAAAAAAATATTTTACTAAAAAAAATAAAAATTGTACGTAAATCAAGGTAACCATGATGTTTGCTATATTAGGCTAGCCATCAGTAGATCACCAAACAAAAAAGATGGCCATGCTTTTTTTCAAAGAATAAAAAAGGGATGTTTATTTTTTGCAAATATTTACTAGGTAGGAAGTATAGGACTGGTTCATCAGTCGAATTTTTTATTTTACTACAACACTGAATCCAGTCGTACTGCTATACTGTACGATGAGTTTGTAACAACATCGATCGACTGGCTCAGTTAGTAGAGCACGCGTTCGACTGAAAATCTAGAGGTCCCTGGTTCGATCCCGGGTTTCGGACCGTAACATGTTTATTTTTTTTTTCATCAAATATTCTGTTAATATATTTTCTTTACTTTAAAAATTAATTTAATTAAATTTGATACGGAAAAATATTGAAACAATAAAAAGAACAAAATAAAATATAGGTAAAAACAAGCTCAAATAAATAAATATATGTTATTATTTTACCCCTACCTAACTTTATTTTTATCAAATTCAATACGGTTCATGCGGGTTCTTGGATTAAAATAAATTGTTATTGTTATTGTTTAAGCCAAGAACCCATGAACCGTATTGAATTTATTAAAAAATGGATATGAACCGAGTGAATTGTTTATTTTTATCATTGTACGAAACAACGGAACCCTCGTTGTGCGAGTATGACTCGCACTTGGCCGGTTTTTTTATCGACTGATTTTATTTTGATACCTGCAAATGTAAATTTTTATTTATATATCTCATATTTCCATCTCAATGAAAAAACCAATTACTGCAGTTCACGGACGATACTGCAGTTTGCTTTCTTTTATTAAGCCGGCTCTAGACAACATGGCCAACGTATGCCAATGTTGGCGAAAGTATTTGCTGCCTCCCCCAGACCTGGACTAATTTGTAACTATGTTAAGTGACAGTTCCACAAGTCACAAGACGTGCTTAGCGGTGACCATCATAACATTTTACTGGTTCATTTAAAATCAATCAAACAAAAAAAACATTTTACATTAGTTTAGCTAATTTAGTGCCTGATCGCAGTTTTTTTTCAAAATAAACAAAATGGTAGTCTCTGATTATTTTTTAGCGGATTTTCAAGGAAAAAAGTAAAGTTAAATATAAACTAGTGTACCCGTGCAAAACTTTTTTGCGACGACTTAACACTGTCTTCAAAGAACAATGGTTTAGTAAAGGCTATCGCCAAAAAACAATGTTTGCCAATATACATCTTTATTGTTTAATTTTAAATACTTTTGGAAATTTTGTCAATATAACCCTATTAAAATCTGGGCTCTAAAAATTAAAATGTACAAGTGTCAAGATGTTTCATTGTTTATTGTTTGCATAGCCTATCCACGACATGCGTACATATTTGCATTTCTCTCACACTCATATGTATCGTGAACGCCGATGGATTTTCTCTGTTTACGTTTCTCTTCACCCCACTGCCCCCCTCGTGATTTTTACTATTATCGCTTGAAATCACCCCTTTTAAAGAAATTTCACCAAAAAAAACAAAAAAAGCGATAACATATCTGTGGACTAAAGGCCTCAGTTTAAAAAAAAAATTATGTCAATCAGTTGAGCAGGGGTTGCTGGCGGATTGTCTAGAGAAATAGGGCTTGTGTTTTAAATATATAGATTATTTACCTACAGGAAATTGTCTGCTTGCTAAATGACCATACAGGCCGGTATACAGTTATACATGTATGGAAAGTAGCTATTTTGTAGTGGGTATAGCAAAAATGATTATTTGTCGCAAATGTGTATTTAATTCGTCACATTCAGATATTTATTTCAACTATAACTGTACAATTTGCATTCAATCTACATTTTAAAGCATAATTAAAATAAATGAGCTACATATTTTTTTGAATATTTAATCTGTACTTAATATTAAGGCGTTAACGCGAAAAAAAAGACTTATCAGAATCTTTCACCCACTCATAATATGTAAAAGGTTTGTCTCTACTGCAGACAACCACGAATTTGTCACCGTCAGCTTTCTGATTTTATCATTGCGCACGCGCTAAGTATGATCATTGAAAACTAGTTAGTTTGTTGGAACAGGCTGGCCCAACATACTGGTCCCACAGGCTGGCCCAACATACTGGTCCCACAGGCTGGTCCAACATACTGGTCCCACAGGCTGGCCCAACATACTGGTCCCACAGGCTGTCCCAACAGGCTGGCCCAACATACTGGTCCCACAGGCTGGCCCAACATACTGGTCCCACAGGCTGGCCCAACATACTGGCCCCACAGGCTGGCCCAACATACTGTCCCACAGGCTGTCCCAACAGGCTGGCCCAACATACTGGTCCCACAGGCTGTCCCAACATACTGGTCCCACAGGCTGGCCCAACATACTGATCCCACAGGCTGGTCCAACATACTGGTCCCACAGGCTGGCCCAACGTGTAGAGGCGGTTAAGACACGAGCGCGGCTGTTGGAACAATGAAAATTTCGCTGGGACGTTTTTGAATTTCTATCTAGGAGCAATTTATTTATTTGTAACTTATAGACGCGTCGACAACTTAGGTCATTAGCGTCTTGATTACATTAAATAACAATTAACTGACATCACAAAAAATCCATGAGCGGAGGCGGGATTCGAACCCACGACAGTCTGATCCAGAGCCAGCGACGCTAAGTCGCTAACCACTGGACCACACTGTTTATTTATTGTAAATTATAGATGCGTCGATAACTTAGGTCATTACATTAAATAACAATTAACTTAAAACTAAAGGACATCACAAAACATCCATGAGCGGAGGCGGGATTAGAACCCACGACAGTCTGATCCAGAGCCAGCGACGCTAAGTCGCTAACCACTGGACCACACTGTCCTCTCTATAGGAACAAACCTAAAGTTAACGTGGCATTAAGACTTATATAGTTATCTCTATCTGTTTATCGTCTTTGTCGATCATCTCGGACTGTGGGAAAATACGGCAGGTGTTTCAAGAAACCAATCCTCCTGCATGCTATGTTAAAAGTGAGTAAGTATATAATATGCAGTAGTTGAGAGTACACTGTACCCACTCAAGGTAGAAATGCAAGGCTCTTGTGCTCATAGAAAAAGACCAATTTACACTATCGAAAATCGAAACCAATATAAAAGTACGAATTTTGTTTTTAGAATCTCAATATTGAAGTGCTGTGGGTTCATTGGACCCTCTAATATTATTTTTCAAAACAGTATAGCAAAGGTTTGGTGTTTAATCTCAAAGTTGTACAGTTTTCGAGAAAAAAATTCGTCTGATGACCAGTCCTATACTTCCCACGTAGTAAATATTTGCAAAAAATAAACACTCTTGTGTAGCGGTGCTGTTGTTTACATGGGTTCTAGCCCGAGAGCTGGTAAAAGTGTCAATTGGATTTTCAATTTATTATTAAAAAAAAAATAATGAATTGAAAATATTAATTGGCGCTAGGCCCAAATAACCTTAGCTGTTGGTGGTCTTTAAAAAACAATTTACAATTTAACACTCTTTTTTTATTCTTTGAAAAAAGCATGGCCCTCTTTTTACTTCCCACCTCTATTATGGTAGGGAAGTAATGGATTTAGTCCGAAAAAAATATTTCGAGATTTTAACAGATTTTCACGTTTTGAGACCCTAGCAATCGTTTAAGATCATTTTCTGACTGATGTCTGTATGTGTGTGGTGTGTGTGTGTGTGTGTGTGTGTGTGTGTGTGTGTGTATGTGTGTGTGTGTGTGTGTGTATGTGTGTATGTGTGTATGTGTGTGTATGTGGTCAATTTTTCGCCTTCGATATCTTAAGAACGGAACAACATACGGGCATGCCGATTGTTCTATTGTGTTTATCAGCCTTTAACTTAGATCTGATTAGATTTTGAGTCAAATCGGTTCAGTGGATCCTGAGATATTCAAAAAAACGTCCTCAATGTCACCTATTAACATAGGTAAAAAAAAATATAAATGAATTCTAGATGTTATAATATGAAAAAAATGTAAATATTTTTTTTCTCTAAAGTGTATAGTTTTCGAGAAAAAAAATATTTTACTAAAAAAAATAAAATTTGTACGTAAATCAAGGTAACCATGATTTTTGCTATATTAAGTTAGCCATCAGTAGATCACCAAACAAAAAAGAGGGCCATGCTTTTTTCAAAGAATAAAAATTAAATTGTGTTTTAAAGACCACCAACAGCTAAGGTTATTTGGGCCTAGTCAAAGAATAAAAAAAAAAGTGTTTATTTTTTGCAAATATTTACTAGGTGGGAAGTATAGTATGTGTCGAATGAAATTGGTCCGTAGTCGATATCATTATTTGTTCTCGAGATATGCGAGCCGAAAAAAAGTTCACCAACGAACGAACGAACGTACACACACACAGAGAGACATCTCTCTAAAAACAGTAGATTCGGATTCTAGGGACCTCAACACGTCCAGATATGTCAAAATTTTTCATTCGCAAAGTCGGACCCATTACAATAACTTCCAATAGGAAGTTGGGCTTGAGAATAGCTGAGCGTTTAGCAATGCTGTTGTTTACATGGCGTTGCTATGGTTCCTCTATTAAAAGTCCACAGTTCCCGGGTTCTAGCCCGAGAGCTGGTAAAAGTGTCATTTGGATTTTCAATTTATTATTTAAAAAAATAATGAATTGAAAATATGAATTGGTGCTAGGCCCAAATAGCCTTAGCTGTTGGTGGTCTTTAAAAAACACACACTCCAATAGGAAGTTAAAAATTGTATAAAACTTTTCCAAGTGTTTGTGTATTTATATTTATTAAACTACTTGCGGCCCGGACCGGTTTCGCCCGGGTGCTATAAATTTATGATTCATTAATGCATTACTCACTCGCTTCGCTCGTTCATTACAGTTATTATAACCTATGCCTTAAAGTAATCGAAGAGTGAAAAAAAATATTTAAATCGATCTTCTCAGATTCTCCCCGATTTTCACCCGGGCGAAGCGGGGTCGGCCAGTTTCAATTATACATCTAAACCTTCCTCGTGAATCAATCTATCTAATCGTGAAAATCCGTTCAGTATAGTTATGGAGAAATCGATCTTCTAAGACTACTGTCGATTTTCACCCGGGCGAAGCCGGGCCGGTTAGTTATTATAGCCTATGTTCATCTGCATTGCGGAAGCTACCCGTGTGCAAAATTTCACAGAAATTGGTTGAGTAGTTGAGGCGTGAAAGCGGAAGAAATAAACAAACTTACTTTCGCATATATAATATTAGTTAGGATTATTCAATCATAGTGTAGCGAACTCCAAGATGTTACGCCACTGCTTCCAAAAGAAACCACGCGAAAGAAAGGTCACAGTAGTAAAGCGTGGAATGGTATCGAAGATTCCAGACAACGCTAGAGGATACGAGGACGCACTGAGTGTACACCGCACGCAGGTATATAAACAGGAGTATGTCGTGTTGAATCGGTCAGTGAATGGTGAGTCGTGCCATCAGTCAGTACAGTGAAATAAATATTGATCATTCAACGGGAATCAGTCAGTGTAATTTGTACTGTGACAGTGTTAAACAGCGAAATAAATCTGATATAAATACCGTGACATAAATAATTACAAATAAATAATCCTTGTATATATAGTTATTTTTTAAGTGTTATTTAAGTGGCTCGTTTAGTTCAATAATTACCGTTTAAGTTTTTTTATTGTTACAATTGACTTTTCGTTGTTGCATTTATTGTCATTGTATTTATAATTATTGTAAATAAATATTTATTCCGCCAACTCAGAAAACAGTTTCGTAACAATATTGTTCTACCAAGAGGTATTCTAATTATTTGAATCAGATTCATCTCTTTAGAATACTTTCGAAAGTGTAAACCATGCTTTAGCACAGGTAATAACCATATTTGCCATTATACGTTGAGAGGTATGGGCATCACATACATTAATTTAATACACAAACCTTTGCTATTATGCAGCGGTTCGGTAACAGAATGTGGGATAGGCTTTACCAATTGCAGCACGTGCCTTTCATCAACATGAAAAAAATAAAAAAAACTGGTTGTGTTCATCGTGACCACTTAAAAAAAGAGAACACGTCATGTTCTCGTTTCACTTTAATCTCTGATGATTGATAACAATAGGAACATTGCCTAATTAAATTAATTTTATAACCTATAAAAAAGTGGTTACCTATATGTGATTACGTTCTGATAATTTAAACAGTCCTTCACAAGATTTACTTTCCCATATACATGAGTAGGCATAGGAAAGGTAGATAGATTGTAGATTATAGACGCTCGACAGTTGAGGTCTATTGTAGGTATATAGGAGCAGGCCAATACACTTACATATCATCCCCACAGCGTCTGACTCTGTATTTTCTGGGAGGAACTAGTCATGCCATTTCCTTGTTGTTAGATCGAAAAACAAGATGATTAATTAATTAATTGTAGATTATAGACGCGTCGACAACTCAGGTCATTAGCGTCTTCAACACATCAATAGTCCATTTGTATATTAGAATCCGCCAGCCGGCATACACAAACCGACTGGTACGAGCTCGAGTCCCTGAGAGCGCTAATTCCTAAAGAACATTGAAATGCAATATTTGCGATAGCAACCACATTCCAATGTCCCCCTGGGGAAAAAAACAAGATGGATTATTAAAGAATTTGAGTTAAACCTTGAGCTCCATATTGGAATGATATCCTATACTGCAGCGGTTCCTAATCTTTTTCAGCCGCGGACCCCCAAGGAAATCAAACATAATGCCAAGGACCCCTGAGTGAAAAAAGGTGCAATTTTCGGGCGCGTGGCAGTGCGGTGGGGTGGGGGGAAAAGCCATTTAGGTACGGCCCGCGCCCGGCGCGCTTGCACTGTACATTTCAGTCAATCTCGGGCAATGCCCACTCGCGCTCGTTTGCCGCGCTCAGTAAGCGTAATAATTACGAGATGTTTGGCGTAGGTAATTTATTTATTTTTGTTAATGCTCTAAGTAAGATAGATGCGTATAGGACCGCGGACCACCAAACATATGCTCGCGGACCCCCAGGGGTCCACGGACCACAGATTAGGAAACAGTGTCCTATAGGACACTTGGAGGGTCAAGACTGTTCTAAGGATACTTCATTTATCCAAATCGGTCCACCAGTTTCAGATCTAGAGCTTAACATCTGGACATACTTACATACATAGTCTGATGAACACAATATACCCTTCCTTGACGTTTCGCAGTCGGGTAAAAAGGAATCGCAGACCAATACAGTCGACATCCCTACAACCTCCGACCCTGCATTTTCTGGGAAGAACTAGTCATACCATTTCAATTTAAGGTTGCCAGATTGAAAATCAAGATGGATTATTCAAGAATTTTAGTTAAATCTTAGCCGCCATATTGGAATATTCGTGACGTCATATATATCATAGGATACTCGGACGGTCAAGACTATTCTAACAATTCCTCATTTGTCCAAATCGGTTTATCCGTTCCAGCTCTAGAGCGTATAACATCCGGACATAGTCACATAAATAATTTGATAAACACAAAAGAACTCTTCCTTGGCGTGTCACGCCCGGATAATAAAAAGGAAATCTTCACACAACGTGTCGCTTAATTTATATGTTTATGCTCTAGACTTCAATCCAAACCGATTTGATGATGTTTTGTTTATTTAATTCAAAGTCGACCAGATCTAAAGTTACACAATAGTGTGAATAAGTGTATTGTGACGTAGTGATGCGCGATACGAGATGTTTTAGTCGACTGTCTCGATGGTTTGTCATTTGGATTCGATTGTTGTTGTTTCTTACTTCACTGAGACCGAGTCGCATAGTACTGAATCGTACTGTCGAGAGTCACATAATATACAAACGTTCATCACTCAACAACTGTGGTCGAGTCGATGGTCGATTGTGCAATAATCGCGTAATACGAATTCAATAGTGAAAAGATCACAGAGTAGTGAGTACTGAATGAACAGTGAACAATCAACGTGTCGCGTGAACGTCAGTCGACTAGCATATAACCTTGAATCACGAGTATATGTATTCTCATTCGCTGCTATTGCTATAACCTATGTGGCAAATAATCGACTTGAACAATCGAACATTTCGATTATAAAATCAAACTCCGAGTCGATTGTGGACTCGATTGTTATTTAGAACGATTGCAATTGTTTCGATTGTAAAAACATCTCGATGACTCTCGATGGTTGACACTTGGACTCGATTGTTGTTGTTTCTTACTTCACTGAGACCGAGTCGCATAGTACTGAATCGTACTGTCGAGAGTCACATAATATACAAACGTTCATCACTCAACAACTGTGGTCGAGTCGATGGTCGATTGTGCAGCAATCGTGTAATACGAATTCAATAGTGAAAAGATTACAGAGTAGTGAGTACCGAATGAACAGTGAACAATCAACGTGTCGCGTGAACGTCAGTCGACTAGCATATAATCTTGAATCGCGATTATATGTATTCTCATTCGCTGCTATTGCTATAAGCTATGTGGCAAATAATCGAGTTGAACAATCGAACATTTCGATTGTAAAATCAAACTCCGAGTCGATTGTGGACTCGATTGTTATTTAGAACGATTGCAATTGTTTCGATTGTAAAAACATCTCGATGACTCTCGATGGTTGACACTTGGACTCGATTGTTGTTGTTTCTTACTTCACTGAGACCGAGTCGCATAGTACTGAATCGTACTGTCGAGAGTCACATAATATACAAATGTTCATCACTCAACAACTGTGGTCGAGTCGATGGTCGATTGTGCAGCAATCGTGTAATAATAATAATAATAATAATAATAATGATCTTTATTATAGGTGCAAGAATGGCCGAAGCCGTTTTCATCTTGTCCTAAAAAACATATAAATATACAATAATAAGCACGTACATCATTAAAACATTGATAAAATACCATAAAAATACAAAAATATTAAAATTTAAATTAAAATACAAGAAACATGTCTGCTGATGTTACTTTTAAGAATAATTAATATATTTTTATTTAAATAAGAAATGTTCACATACGCATGGGAAAATTTAGCCATAATTAATAGAGCTTAGCAATAGCTTTTTTAAGTTGCTTTTAAAATTGCCGTATCTCTGGGAACGTAGCGCTTCCGGCAACTTGTTCCATTCCCTTGGCCCGCTAACGACGATGGATGTTGCGCCAACTGAAGTATATGTCCTGGGTATGATCAAGTCACTTGTATGCCTAGTGTTGTGTTGATGATGCGTCTGCAGGTAATCAACTTTCAGCGAAGACAACATGGAATCATCTGTCATTAGTCGTCGATACAGAAAACACAAAAGGTGAAAGAGTCTCTGATCAGCCATATCCAGTAGCCCCAGGTTTTTTAAAATAGGATGTATTCGCTGATAGCGGCTTGTGTTACACACAAATCGTACGCATGAATTCTGCACCTTTTGGATCATATACGCAGTACGATTCAAAATACCATAATATACAACATCTGCGTATGAGAAAACAGATAATACAAGTGATTCAATCAACCTGAACTTAACTTTTGCGCTTAGCACATATTTAAATTTGTAGAGATACGACAATTTTCTATAACCCTTTTTACACATCGAGTTCACATGCGGCTCCCAAGTAAGCGTGCTATCTATAATGACACCTAAATCTTTAGCCTCAAAAACAAACGGTATAATAGTTCCATCAATGGAAATTTTAGGGGTGTTGTCGCTATGAAAAATCCTTAAGTTATTTTTATTGGCCAATGGCACAACTACTGTTTTCTGTGAATTTAATAGTAAACAGTGAACAGCTGACCAGACATTCAGGGATGAGATATCACTATTTATGTTAGCTATTGCATTACTCAGTTCAGTCTTAGGGAACATTAGCAGCAGTTGTGTATCATCTGCGTATTGAAATACCGAGCAGTGACTTACAGTAGATGATAAATCTCTCGCATACAAATTAAATAGCATAGGAGCCAAAATGCTGCCTTGAGGCACTCCACTGCACAAACTTACACAATCAGACATCACATTGTTGCCACCTTTATTAATTTGAGTACACTGGGAGCGATCAGCTAAATAATTTTTAAACCATTTCAAAGAAAACTCGGAAAAACCCAAATTAGACAATTTAGCGATCAGCAATCTATGGTTCAGAGAATCAAAAGCACTGGAAAAGTCCAACAATGTTAAAATTCCTATAAAACCATTATCTAGACCTTGTTTTGCTTCAGTTACAACGGAGGATAATGCAAATGTTGTGCTACCATTCTTGCGGAATCCAAACTGAGTTTTATTTAAAATATCTTCATCTTGTAGAAATGCACTAGTTTGTAAATATATTACTCGTTCAAGAATTTTTGAGAAAACAGGAAGTATGCTTATAGGACGCAGATCTTTTAAATTATTTGGATTTTTAACTTTCGGAATTGGCAGCACTACTGCATTTTTCCAAGTGTTTGGAATTGTACCGGACATGATAGAGTAATTGACTACTTGTGTTAATGCGCTTAAACAGTACGGCAGGCATAATAGCAGTTCTTTTATATTCAGGCCATCATTTCCTCGAGCTTTAGTTTCAATGGCTAAAGCAGCAGCTAAGACTTCAGTTTCATCGACACAGTGTATTTGAAAATTATTAATATTTGCAGGAAACTCCGTTAGCCTTTGAATTTCAGCTTCTGTTATATTTCCCACAGGAATATTATTATTTTTACTACTGAAAAACATATTTATTTCGTCTACAGATAGCTGCGAAGGAATAGCTTGTTTTTTCCTATTAGAGTGTACGTCAAGCTTATCTAATTCCTTCCATAATGAACGTGAATCAGTAGCACTATTTATGTGGTTTTCAGCATATTCTTGCTTGGCTACTTTAATGCAATGTTTGGCCTCATTTCTTAATGTCACGTAGTAATTCCAGTGTTCTTGGTTGTTAGTTTGCTTAAATCGTAACCATGCATTGTTTTTACGGCGAATTGTAATAAGAATTTCTCGCGTCATCCACGGACTGCGTATTTTTTAATCTCCTTATTTATCATTGGTGCATGTGCATCAAGCAATTGCTTAATACAAGAACTAAGATAGTGCGCCTTTGAATCGATATCAGCGAAGTTATTCACACCTAGCCAATTGATGTTAGTTGCGGTCAGATTAAAGTTTTGAATATTGATACTGCGTAAGTCTCTATATGATATATAACGTTTTTCAGAAGATTTAGCAGGTACTTCACACTCGAATTGTATTAGCCTGTGATCAGATTGTCCAACAGGTGAACCTATTTGTACATCCTTGATATCAATAGTATTTGTTGTGTATAAATGATCAATTAGTGTACGCGATGTTGTAGTGATGCGTGTAGGTTCAGTTATCAACTGATTAAAGCTTGTTTTGAATATATCTAGTATTGGTGGGCCCGTTCTGTTGATCAAATCTATATTAAAGTCTCCGACGCAAATAATATTTTTATATTGTAAATACAGGTTGCTAATATTGTCCTCTAACTGCCTGAGATCCTCCACAGCCGTATGCGGTGGTCTGTAAATGACTCCTATTACTACTGTGAATTTATTTATATTCAATCTTAGCCATAATTGTTCAATGGTATTACAAGGCACTGTCAGTACCACCGCATGAATATTATCTTTTATGTATATACCCAAACCACCGCCTCTTCCTGTCACTCTGTCCCTTCTATATAATTTATACCCACTTATATTAAGTTCTGCACTATCATAATCAGTCGAAAGCCAAGTCTCTGCTATCAAAAATAAATCAAACATATAGCTAGATAAAACTATTTTAACATTATCAATATTGCACACAATAGAACGAATATTCGTATATGCAATGCTTAAATATTTACTGATTTTGTTCGCAATTAGTTTTTTATTTTGACAATTGTTGGTACGCTGCGTATATATTTGATGGTAATGTCATTTTCACCTTTTCTTTTCCTCTCCTCTAATGTAGATCGTAAATTACGTAAGTGATCACGTTGTTTGACAGTGAGATCGTTTTTAACACCAACTAAACTGTACTTAGTTTTACTTAGCTTATTTTTATTTACAAGAACCTTTTTGGCATCCTCTGGAGAGTTCAATATTATTTTTAGTGGACGCGCTCTATCTGACTGAACCTCCCGACCAAGTCGGAAAACCTGCAAGTTATCAAGATTAGCATTGCAGTTTAATTGACTTAATATGCTTACTACTTCATCGATATCTTCACTATTGCGAAGTTCTTGGGTCGCTTCTTGACTTTCAGGAACATTATACATTATAACATTGTTCTGTCGAACCATTCTTTCATTAATTTCCACTACTATCTCTTCGAAATCTATAGATGACTTACTTTCTTTTAAATTTGCAATTTTCTCCGAGAGTTGAGACACTTGTTGTTCCAAACTCTTAATGATATTGGTCAGGGAAATAAGATCATAAATTTTCGTTTGACAATCATTGCATTCCCATTTCAACATTCTTCTTCCTGAACGTAATATCCTTATTTCTGCTTGTGTTATATCCACGCACGTATTATGATATTCACTTTTACAATTATCACATGTTACCAAAGCTGCATCATCTATGGCTTTGTTGCAATTAATTTTGCTACAGAGTTTATTAGACATTTCGTTTTAGCTATTTTTAGTCTGAACGCACACTATCGCACACTATCACTCTCAACTTTCTATGTTCAGCTACTCAAAATGCAAAAAAGAGTTATATTTAGGAAGTTAATACGTAATTAGCAACAACAGCTAGCTAACTAACACTAATGTACCTTTATAAATGTGTACAAACTTTTCAAAAATTCCTAAAAATATAAAACTCCGAAAAAGTACAAAAATACTAAGAGCACAAAAGACACGTGTTTATTAACATTACATATGTTCAATTACATATGTACATATGTAATACGAATTCAATAGTGAAAAGATTACAGAGTAGTGAGTACCGAATGAACAGTGAACAATCAACGTGTCGCGTGAACGTCAGTCGACTAGCATATAATCTTGAATCGCGATTATATGTATTCTCATTCGCTGCTATTGCTATAAGCTATGTGGCAAATAATCGACTTGAACAATCGAACATTTCGATTGTAAAATCAAACTCAGAGTCGATTGTGGACTCGATTGTTATTTAGAACGATTGCAATTGTTTCGATTGTAAAAACATCTCGTATCGCCCATCACTATTGTGACGCAGTCGCGTGATGGCTGTTGATTCCAACAACAATACCGAAGTGAGAAATCCCGATTACAAGATCAGATATAAAGAGCAAAACAAGTTCACATAATAATAAAGTAGCAAAAACACGAATAGACAGCGAGTACACGGCGTGCACGCGTGTTTTTAAACTGTTGGTACACAAGTCGATGCTGTTTTGTCGGCGACGATTGACTCGTGGCGTCATCTCTTATTGGCGTCCTAACTAACAATAACCCCCGACACTACAGATCGCAATTCCCGGACACTAGATCGCAATTCCCTGACACTAGGTCGCAAATTCCCAACACTAAGTCAGATATTATGATTTATAGGTTAAGATAGTTGTCGTGCTACAATAACATCCAAAAGTTTCGCTCATAATACGTTGTAAAACAATAAATAAGTATAGTGTTAAATGTAAAAACATTTTGTTAGAGATTGTACCTAAACTGTTGTTCACATAGTAACACATATTTCACTTAGTTTGTTCACTTGGATTATATAAAAATGTCAATCTTTTCTCATAAATTGTTGAACTTTGCGTTATTATATCTCAATAATAAAAAGGTCAATAATTTTTGGATTTTCTTTTTTAAACTCAGAACAAAAACATCAATAAACAGTTATTAGTTTTTTGAAAATTTCTGACTGTTACTTTTTATTTTTTAATTAAAAAACTTGTCAAAAACACTACCTTTCCTATGCTCTCCGTTTTAATTATCCGAACTTTAATTAAGTTTATCTCGAGTTATAGAGATGGTCAATCAACTTCAGATTTTAATGGTATTTGTATTATAGTATCCTTAATGAGTATACGAAAATTTAGAATTTTCTGACACTATGCCCATAGCACGACAACTACCTTAAGGCAAGTTTTAAATTTTTCAATAAAAATTTATATAAACGCTCATACCTTCTAAACTAAAAGAGATAGAGAGGCGTGGGTGGTCGAAATCGATTCAGCGTTATTTTTTCTATAAGTATACTTAATAATAAACAGATCGGAGCAAATTTATTTTTCTAGAATTTTGCGGTTTTTTTCCAAAGAGGGGGTCTTCGTACTTTTGCCATTTTTAATAAACGTAAAAAATCTCTCAGATACTGTTTAAATATAACTTGCACCTGAAGATATTCCTATAGGAAAAAATTACGCTGATCGATTTCAACCACAGACGCTAATGACCTCTGCTGTCGAGCGTCTATAATTCACAATTAATTCATTCATTCGATTTCAACCATCCGAAACATTGCATCTCTTTTATCAAGAATCGCAATTCCTCGACACTAGATCGCAAATCCCCGACAAGTAATAATAATGAGCCATTTTCCTAAGAGTATTTCTTTCAATTATCCACGAGAGGCAGCACTTGTGGTAGGGACAAACATTATTTATCCCCCATTAGTGTCGTGTCATTTTAGTGGTATAACTTAATTATAAAATTATTATTATTATTAAATTAATTAAATAATTAAGTTATACCACTGAAATGACACGACACTAACGGAGAATAAATAATGTTTGCACAAGTGCTGCCTGTCGTGGATAATTATTGAAAGAAATACTCTCAAGAAAATGGCTCATTCCAGGTTAATATTTACAGCTTGTTCAATTTTTGTGAAAAATATACAAATTTAAATAAAGTTATTTCGGGTTAATGCGAGTTGATATTTTGGATATTTGTACGCTGCCAGGTTTACAGCTTAGCGCGATAAAATGGACGCACTGTATATATTTTAGTAAACACATTATTTTACGCCACGATTTTTCGGAAAGCTGTAGAAATGTGTATATAACGATGTTCATTTGTTTTATATTGTTTCTATTGAGCTGAGCTTAGTGTGCGGCTTACAAATTGGCCAAACGCTGTTGATCCGGTATATAACACGCCTAAAGCTGAATTGAATCGGCTCGGTCGGCTCGGAACCAATCGTCGCTTTTAAAAAACACAAAAATCGTTGGCAAAAGAACCAAACTTAAACCCAATAAAAATATTTACAACAATATTTCATATAACTTTTGATTATCGAATGCAAATTTCAAATTCCTACGTCACGCAATTTTCGAGAAAAACGTCTGTGACAGACAGACAGACAGACAGACGGACACAAGAGTGATCTTTTAATCTCATAATGGTTCCGTTTTTCCTTATAAGGTACGAAATCCTAAAAATAAATAGGAAAAATTAAAAAAAAAACACATATACCTAAATATCATGACGAATGTGAAAAAATTGTAACAAAAAATCATGGTTTAGACCGGAATCGAACCGAAGACCTTCTGCGTATAAAGCTGACGCGATATTATGACGCGCGTGGCGGCGACGCATCCTTTTTAACCAAGTTAAAAAAAAACAGAGGTTATCAATTCGACATAGAATATTTTTTTATTGAAAATTTTTTTGGAAAGCCGATAATTATATAATTGATTCCAAACATATCGAAAAAAATCATTTTACCAACCATAGTCACAGTCAGGATTCTAACTTGTACCTTTCCACTTTCGCGGCGGAATGAGCTTACATTACTCAACCGTGACATGATTACTAATCTAACATTCTCTTTATATGCTTCGGAATCAATAGATTTTCACTACATGCGAGTGTTAATTCAATATGGCTAGGTTGTAGAATTGAACCTTCGTAGTAGCGAGAGCTCATCATGAAAGTGAAAATTATTTATTGGTAAAATGATTTTTTCCAATATGTTTGGAATCAATTATATAATTGGCTGCTTTCCAACAAAATTTTCAATTGCAATTCAGCCGTATAAAAAATCTATTAATGTATAATTTTTTATGTTTCTTCAACCATAACTTCTCGAGGTGTTGACCGATTTGAATAATTTCAACATCGTTGGATTCCGAATGTTTACGGAATAATTTCATATAATTTTTATTTAAATCGGTTCAGTAGTTTCTTTTTTTCTAGCAATCAGATTAATTTTTTAATTAATTATTAACTTCCCATTGGAAGTTACTGTAATGGGTCCAAAAATCGAAATCAAAATGTATAACAAATTTTTATGTTTCAAGGTCACTACACTATTTTTAGAAGGATATCTCTGTGTGTGTATGTGTGTACGTATGTGTCCATTTCTTTCTAAGACGAAATCTAGAGAATGAAAAATGATATCGACTACGTTACGGTGCCAATCGATGCGTATTAACGTAAATATGATTTGAAAGAATTGTTTTCAAAATCGGTTCAGCCGTTCTTTTTTCTTAACCAAATAGACTCCAAAAAAGTAGATTTTACACAATATCTCGCGAATAAAAAATTATATCGACTTCGTAAGGGTGTCAATCGAGGCGTGTTAACGGTTTTTGATCCGACATAAATTTTATAAAAATCGGTTCAGCCGTTTTTTTTTTAATTATTGTTAAAAATAAATAATAATTATGTTTTAATGATTAAAATGATTACTTTTCTGTGTAATATCTGATTTAATTATTATT
This sequence comes from Mongoloraphidia duomilia, assembly GCA_039654895.1. Classification (NCBI taxonomy): domain Eukaryota; kingdom Metazoa; phylum Arthropoda; class Insecta; order Raphidioptera; family Raphidiidae; genus Mongoloraphidia; species Mongoloraphidia duomilia. The sequence continues at coordinate 1,847,910 of CM077521.1, read as the reverse complement.
ATTAAATATTTATCAAACTGGGAAGTTCGTCGTGTGGACCTCAAGGGTCGCACTTTAGTCCGAATAAACAACCCACCTCACGGCTTGTTTAATGCAGAGCCCGAGCAGCATCGTGGCTGTCCAGAATTTGGTCGTACAGAGTTTGTCGGCGTGCTTTCATAACGTCGTAATAATAAGCGTTCGGCACGGAAGGGGCACGGCACGGCAGGGGCATGGCACGGTTAAAACACATGCCAAACATCAGCTCGCTCCGCGGAATCGCGTGGGAATCTGTCTTACGGCCTCTTGCCTCAAGTCCGGGGTTCATGACTTGCCGAAGGCATTAAAACAACACACGTACCTTTGCGTATCTCAGTACAGTATTCGATAGAAACGGCCCCTAAAACTTATGCACTGAATTACTAGTCAATTTTTGAAGTTATACTCCTTTAGCGAGGGCAGTGAATTGGAATAATCTCGAGTCAAAAATTACCGACTCAAAAATTAATGAAACGCTGACAGGGATAAAACGGTTCTAAATATTTTAATGAAATTTACTGAAAAAGGGATTTGGAGGGGGGGGGGGGCAAGAAACCGATCTTAGCTAGATCTCATCCCTGCAGGAAAAATTCGTTTTCTTAATTTTATAATTTTAAAAATCAATTTTTTACCGTTTCAAAATAGTGTAATATTGTAAGCAGGCTATGGATACTTATGTATAGATGTTATGATATCCATGGATTTTATATCAATAATAATTATTTATTAATTTTAAACTTGTTGGAAAGGGAAAAGCAAGAATGCAACTGTATGGAGTATAAGGAACTACTTTCGAGGGCAGTATAGCCTAGTGGTTAGCATGCTTGGCGCCGCAACCTCTAGACTGGACTGCCGTGGGTTCGAATCTCACCTGCGCTCATGGATGTTTCGTGATGTTATTTAAGTAGTTTTAAGTTAGTTGTTATTTAATGTAGTTGAAAGACGCTAATGACTTTAGATGTCGACGCGTCTATAATCTACAATAAATAAATAGGAATTACTTTCAGAAAAATGGCTCATTGAAAAAGATTTAACCCTTTTGAAATCGGTGCACTCTGCACGCACCCCCCTAAATAAGAAATTAAAACCACTGACTTGAAAAAAAACTGTTTTCGTTTTTTGAGTTGTTTTTGAAAAACTTCTTTTAGTTCATACTTTTCACCGCACGATATTCGAGCGCTGATGTCTTTATGAATTGTAAATTATAGACGCTCGACAACAGAGATCATTAGCGCTGATGTCTTAATTCATTCATTCATTGTAGATTATAGACGCGTCGACATCTAAGGTCATTAGCGTCTTTCAACTACACTAAATAACAACTAACTTAAAACTAAATAACATCACAAAACATCCATGAGCGCAGGTGGGATTCGTACCCACGGCAGTCCAGTCTAGAGGTTGCGGCGTCAAGCATGCTAACCACTAGGCTATACTGCCCCCGCTGATGTCTTAAAGTGATTGTATTAATTAAGTAGGTACTGCTCGCAGGAAATGGTGCTTCCAACTACACCGGTAAAAATATTAATTACAGATAATAATATAATCACGAGATGTTACAAAAACATGTACCATATATAAAATAAAACAACGTACTCGAATACGATAGGTAAAAGTTAATAGTTAATGATTAGAATTATTGCTTATTTCTTTTGGCAAGCCGTTCTGTTTGGTCTATTCAAAAAGCAATATGTAGTAATAGTCATTAACCGGTTACTAATAATAGTAATTCAACCAAAACAGTGTCAGAAGATTGTATAGACTATTTCGTTTGAGTGTTAAGTTACGGAATAAATTGTGAAATGTCTCTTAAGCCGGCTTAAGATAACATGGCCAACGTATGCCAATGTTGGCGAATGTATTGGCGACCAATGTTGGGCATGTGTGATCATATGAATATGTCCAGTATCTGTTTGGCCGGCGTTGGCCAAGCTTAGTACGATCCAATATTTAGGCAATATATACACCAACATTAAACGAAGTGGTTAGCGAAGATGACGCAATTATTGCAATTGCTTCAAATAATTTCTTATTCTGTTTTGCCAGCGTTGGTCAAACTTAGTATGACCCAATATTTAGCCAATATACACCAACATTAAACAAAATGGATAGCGAAGATGACGCAATTATTGCAGTTGCTTCAGATAATTTCTTATTCTGTTTTGCCAGCGTTGGCCAAGCTTAGTATCTACATCCAATGTTTTAGCCAATATACACCAACATTAAACAAAATGGATAGCGAAGATGACGCAATTATTGCAATTGCTTCAAATAATTTCTTATTCTGTTTTGCCAGCGTTGGCCAAGCTTAGTACGACCCAATGTTTAGCCAATATACACCAACATTAAACAAAATGGATAGCGAAGATGACGCAATTATTGCAATTGCTTCAAATAATTTCTTATTCTGTTTTGCCAGCGTTGGCCAAGCTTAGTACGACCCAATGTTTAGCCAATATACACCAACATAAAACAAAATGGATAGCGAAGAGGACGCAGATATTGCAATTGCTTCAAATAATTTCTTATTCTGTTTTGCCAGCGTTGGCCAAGCTTAGTATCTACACCCAATGTTAATTAGCCAATATACACCAACATTAAACGAAATGGATAGCGAAGATGACGCAATTATTGCAATTGCTTCAAATAATTTCTTATTCTATTTTGCCAGCGTTGGCCAAGCTTAGTATCTACACCCAATATACACCAACATTAAACAAAATGGATAGCGAAGATGACGCAGTTATTGCAATTGCTTCAAATAATTTCTTATTCTGTTTTGCCAGCGTTGGCCAAGCTTAGTACCTACACCCAATGTTAATTAGCCAATATACACCAACATTAAACAAAATTGATAGCGAAGATGACGCAATTATTGCAATTGCTTCAGATAATTTCTTGTACTCAGTGCTTAATACATGTTTCATACTACTTATTAATCACAATAATAAACACACACCTGATAAAAACCACGTAGTGAAAATTGTCCAGTCGTCTGGATGGAAACAAAGTCACATTTGCAAGTCGAGACCGACGTTGGCCAATCCCTTTGATGTGTGTTCAAAAATCCGCCCTCAAAGCGAATGTCTTTCAATGCCAACGTTGGTGACTGTTTGTTAAATATTGACCATATATGAAAGGTGTTTACACATTGCCCGAATGTCAACGTTGGTCGACATGTTGTCTGGAGCCGGCTTTAAGCAAAATGAACGCAGACTCCCAACACTTTTAGAAAATAGAAAACTAAACAGAAGTTTCCGAAAAATCTCCTCTGGTACATCATCTTTCATCTAAACGCCCTTCCATTCTGAAAGAAATGTAAATCACTCTCGCTCTTTTGACCGACGTTCTTTTGTTGGTCAAACTATAGATCGCGCCTAAAAAAGTGATGATTTCATAGCTCAAAACTCTCTTGAAAATGGTAATTAATGATCAACACTTCCGCGTAAGTTCCCCGCCATTTTGACAAGATAAAGTACTTTGTCTTTTTTTATGTAAAGAGCGATGGCCACACAAGCTATAAATAAATATTATAGGTATTATTTAGTGGGTAATTAGCTGAGTGATTGTTTTATTGGTTAATTAGTCGAACGCCGTTGCAGTCTTTTTACACTGTTCATCAGCCACCAACAAGTATCAGGTATGCTGCAGAGATGTTAATGACACTGAAAAATTTACACGAAGAACTGCCGTGTCGGCGATATTCAACAGTCCGATGATTGAATTCAGTAATGCCAACTTGATTTTGAATTTGATAATTAAACACAAATAATTGTATTCGTTGTCATGGAAATACATCCACTTTTATTTATCTTGTAAATTGTGTGTTTTAAAGACCACCAACAGCTAAGGTTATTTGGGCCTAGCGCCAATTCATATTTTCAATTCATTATTTTTTTTTTTAATAACAAATTGAAAATCCAATTGGCACTTTTACCAGCTCTCGGGCAAGAACCCGGGAACTGGGGACTTGTAATAGAGGAACCATAGCATGACGCCACGTAAACAACAGCATTGCTACACGCTCGGCTATTCTCAAGCCCAAGTTATCTTGTAAAATTAAATGTTCGTAAAATATAATAAATATATACTTAAATAGGTATTAGTAAAAAAACTTTTCAGAGACAAGCTTTTATTTAAATACACTAAAAAGGAAAAAATAATTTTTAATAATTTAGGTTCATAATAATTATAAAAGCGTAGGTCGTGAACTCTATGATAGTTTATTAGTCACGACCCACGCTTTTATAATTATGAAAAATTATTAAAAATTATTTTTTTCTTTTTAGTGCATTTAAACAAAAGCTTGTCTCTAAAAAGTTTTTTTACTAATATTTATTTTGTTCATTTTAATCTTTCAAAATTTTGCCTCCCTTTGACACCCGTAGGGGTTGAATTTCGAAAAATCCTTTCTTAGTGGATGCTTACGTCAGAAAAGGAACCAACTGTCCAAATTTCAAGTTTTTAGCTTCAGCGATTTGGCCTGGGCGTTGATTAGTCAAAAAAAACCTACATCCGCGTTTGAACCCCTCAGGGGTTGAATTTTTTTCTAAAAACGATTTATTCATGTATTGTCATCGGGAATACATATGTGTACAAAATTTCAAATCGATCGGATACGTGGAAGTCGTTCAAAATTGACTTGCAAGATTTGACCTAAACAAACAAACACACAAACTAACATACATTGCAAATTAAATAAAAACTTGTAAAAATAATTGCAATTTTATTTTTTTATATTTTAAAGTGTTATCTAATATACCTATATTTTCATTATTAAAAAAATAAACTTTAAAGGCTTTCGGGATTCGAACCTGGGCTTTGAGTTTGTAGGTACCTGTCGGTGAACTCGTACTTTTCCGTACGACCACGTAGCTTACTGAGACTTTCACATAATTATACATGCTGTGTTTTGTTCCTACTATTTCCGTTACATCTAATATTTCTAATATGCCATCCCAGTATGAGATGTTAGACGTTACTCACGTCAAAACGGACATCTAGTCAACATAACCTATAAAAAATAAGAATAATAAACATCCGAGTTCAATGCCACTGGCCTTGTAGCTACATTCATGTGCATCGCTAAAGCAGTAATTCTTAAATGCCATAACCTATTGTTTTATAATTGTTGTAAAAGAGAAAAAAACAATTTATGTGTCCACATAAAAAACCAGAAGTTCGTCGAAAAACAAAACATTTATATTTTTAACTTATAAACGTAATTACGGTCGTAATTTTATTTGACAAGTGACGATCTTTCAGAAACCCGCGAGATAATTATGACGACATTTTGTTGCATGTTTAATTGCTGAGGTTAAATGAAGCCGAGACGGTCAAAATTTTGTTGGAATATTTTTAACTATATACGATAAGTCAGTATCTCACGAACGTCGTTCTGCTAAATTAAATTTCACGTGAGGACAGTCGTGGTCCAGTGGTTAGCGTCGCTGCTTTTCTGAATCAGACTGTCGTGGGTTCGAATCCCACCTCCGCTCATGGATGTTTTGTGATGTCATTTAGTTTTAAGTGTGTTGTTATTTAACGTATAATCAAGACGCTAATGACCTAAGTTGTCGACGCGTCTATAATTTACAATAAATAAATAAAATAAATAAATTTCACGTTTCTGCTGAGGACAGTTTGGTGTAACGTTTAGCTTGCTGGCCTTTAACAGAAGTCATAAGCGTAGGTATTATCTAAGCTAATATTATAAATTCGTAATTCCCGCACTTTGTACAATACAAGCACTATTTACTGAGTATCGATCGATGTGTTTATATAGCAACGCGCCTACAAACTCCACATCATGCGAGAGTCATGTTTTTAATGATTTATACAGAAGTTAATAACTAAAAAAAAATAAACTAAATCGTAACTTAGTCTGTAATTGTAAAGTTTTAAGAACTCGAAGTGCGAATTTTCCGTTTTCATAATTTTTTTCCTGTTTTTCAAATCTATACTTAATAATATCTGTACATCCATGTCTGTCTGCACCACCGCTAACTCCTCCTAAACCACGCAACGGATTTTGATGCGGTTTTCACCATCAGTTAGATAATTTTTCACGGAAGGTTTATATATACCTATAGCGAACGAGCGTAGCGAGTGAGTAATGTAATTATAATATTCAAACGAACGAGCACCCGGGCTTTCTTAGCACCCGGGCGAAGCCGAACAGGGCTGCTAGTATTATATAAGAGGTCTATTGACAGACGGACGGATAGACACCGCAGCATCTCTAGAATAAAGAATGTAATTTTTTTTATTGTGTGTGATTTTTGTATTCCACAGATCAACATCGATTTTAGAAATTCGTGTTTTATTCGCTCTATTAAATTACAAACTTTTTTTGATGGTAAAAGAAAAGAACGATAAAGATATAAACGATTACAATGGTCAGAGCTGTTGATGAAACAGATCGTGGTGATCTATTGAAAACAAATGAATTGAATGCGCAGTAGGCATTACGCCACCGTGGCGACATTTTGATTGACAATAGAATGGTTCATTGCAATGTCCAATGGATTTTCACAGTCTGTCCATCAAGCATCCGGTCCATACTGAAGATACTCGAGGGCTGAGATAAAACTTTTTTTTATAATCCAAAGATAAAAATTCGACTGATGACCAGTCCTATACTTCCCACCTAGTAAATATTTGCAAAAAATAAACACTCTTTTTTTATTCTTTGAAAAAAAGCATGGCCATCTTTTTTGTTTGGTGATCTACTGATGGCTAGTATCTAATTTAGCAAAAATCATGGTTACCTTGATTTACGTACAATTTTCTTTTTTTAGTAAAATATTTTTTCTCTCGAAAACTATACATTTTAGAGAAAAAAAATATTTACATTTTTTTCATATTATAACATCTAGAATTCATTTATATTTTTTTTACCTATGTTAATACGTGACATTGAGAATGTTTTTTTTAATATCTCAGGATCCACTGAACCGATTTGACTCAAAATCTAATCAGATCTAAGTTAAAGGCTGATAAATACAATAGAACAATCGGCATGGCCGTATGTTGTTCCGTTTTTACGATATCGAAGGCGAAATATTGACCACACACACATACAGACTTCAGTCATAAAATGATCTTAAACGATTGCTAGGGTCTCAAAACGTGAAGATCTGTTAAAATCTCGAAATATTTTTTTCGGACTAAATCTATTACTTCCCTACCATAGTAGAGGTGGGAAGTAAAAATCATTAGTACATTACCCTCTGCATCTCCTACGCTTTACTGTTTGCAACCGTAACGAGTTCCCACCCGTGTACACAGAAAAACAAATGACTGATCTGCGTATAGAAAAATATCGTTTTTCAAGAGTATTGTAAAATCGCGACTGTCAGATTCGTCACTTAAGACACGCGTTACATACAATATTTTTTGCAACAACTGCTTCAAAAATTCAATTTAGTGACAACTGACATTATAACAAAATAATCTATAAAGTACTTTATTACGCACGTGTGTTATAAAGTAAAACAAAACAGTATTAAAATTATTAGGAGACTCCATTTTCCTCTTGCACTTGTTAAACAGTATTACTTTATAGAACGGAGTGCGTTAAAATTTACTTTAAACACTACCGTTCGAATGCAGTAGAAGCTTCCATAAAGAATCACTTTTCAAACGGTACACAGCCGTCTCAAATTGTACTTTTGATGCAAGTGTCGCAAAAAAAAAATATTATATCTATAAATCATATAACGAGGCAAAGATTGCGTTTTGAATTATATTTGGAGATAAAAAAAGTGTTAAATAATTGATTTAAGTACTTATATATTTTGGTATTTTTTAACCGACTTCAAAAAAAAGAGGTTACTCAATTCGACCGTATATATTTTTTATGTTTTATGTGGTTATGTTTTATGTTTGTTCGCGGATAACTTCGTCGTTTATGAACCGATTTTGAAAAATTTTATTTTAATTTGAAAGGGTATACTTTCAGATTGGTCCCATAGAAATTTCATCAAAATCGGTTCAGTAGTTCGGCTGATTTTAATAAAAAAGTAAGTAACGGCGTATATGATTCTTTAAGGTAAATGTTACTTTTTGACACTAAAAAGTAAAAAATAAAAAACTTTTTAACAAAAAAAACCTCCTTCAAAAAGGCACTAAAAAGAGGACAATAATGAAATTTTGAGGTCTGTGCCAATTAAAATATGAAGTCCGTTAAAAAGTATAGTATAGTGATTAATATCTTCTTTTTAACCGACTTCATATTTAAATTGGCACAGACCTCAAAATTTCATTATTTTCCTCTTTTTAGTGCCTTTTTGAAGGAGGTTTTTTGTTAAAAAGTTTTTTTAATAATCCATAATTTCTTTAAAAATACTTTTGATGCAAGTGCTGCAAAACAGTGTTCTCACCACTACGCTACCTCACTCGGTTTTTCCATCCCTGTGTAATATCCTGCTTTTTGTATCAACAAAATGACAATATTGTTGAACATTCAGAAACGTTACAAACTATGCAACCGCGCTTTTTTTTTGATCGATTCTGAGTATGGAATCGATGTAATGTGGCAGAGCAGCATCGTGTTCAATCAGTCGTGACGTAATAAACTCAATCGAATGGTGTAAATTAGTATTCAGAAAAAAATAATATCAATTGTACATGAAATGTGGATTTACTTGTTCTGCCTCTGAGAATAATAAAAACAATTGTATATCGAAAACAGAACAAGAAGATGTTTTTAACTTTTTGTTGAATCAATGAACAAAAATCTAGTTACATTTTTTTTATGAAAATCAAATCAGATATTGTGGTAACGAAATCATTGAGTGTAGTCTTTATTTATTTATTTATCAAAAATTAAAATTACGTAAATTTCTTGTACTTTACATAATGATATTTCGCTATTTCCATTATATAGCTAGTTCTGGAATAGGAGAAAATATTAAAAAATATTAGTAAAAAAACTTTTTAGAGACAAGCTTTTAATTAAATGCACTTAAAAGGAAAAAATATTTTGTTATAAGATTTTTATCAAAAAAATCTAAGTTCACATGATAGAGTCACAATGTATGAGTGAGCAAATACATTATTTTTTCGGCAGGGTTCTGTACTACGACCCGAGTTTTTTTAATCAATTGGTATGATATTCTTAACGTCGCATAAAAAAACGATTCATGAATAGCTTTAAACAACAAAAAATACATTGTCCCTTTACCAAGGCTGTATATTACATAATTGTATTCATGGATATGATTCATTATGTTCAAATTCATTCAATTGTAAATCTATTTTCAATCAATTTAGCCCAACCTGTTGCCTTGAAACCTTTGAAATAATTCATTAATCACTTTAGAGCTAAATAATTCAGTAAAATTAGACTTCGAAAAAATTCCGACCAAGCTGGATTTTTATGGAGACCTATTTTGATGTCCTAAGACTTTTTTTGACGAGATCTGGATTCGAATAAAATTCGGATTCATGGCAGAAGAAATTATCTTTTCTAAGCGAGACGTATAGAAACAAATTAGCATCGCACTTAACCCTGTTACCTTCAGATTGGAAGGCGTTTTGAAATTCATAGAAAAAATCTGAGTTTTTTTTTATCTGGCGCGGCGGTAGCTATATAGGATGATTTGGCAGTCGGCCATCTTTGCATGTACTTTTAGAGGTAGTAAGCAAGCGCTTTTTTGGCTTGTGCTGCCTAAACGGTTAAAAAATTATTGGGCATAAAAAGTTCTTCAAAAAAAAAAAATCCCCGACGGTATATAATTGGTACTTATATTTTAAGAATAGCCCAGAAATATTTAAAAAAAAATTCTGACTTTCAGGATTTCCAGTATACCTAAAATACAAATTTTCCCTGGCTTTTTTTTTCTCATAAATGAGTAGTAAGCAGTTAGTTTTTATCCGACTACGAAAAAAAAGAGTTATGATTTTAACAGTCTATTAATTGTGTTCACGATCCATTCTGATGTTACAGGTTAAAAGGATTAAACATTATTATGACCAAAAAACACACTAGTACAGCACTTAACCGCAAGAGCTCAAAGCACGTTAAAGTCGATGTACATTTGAATTAAAAAAATGTTTATTTTGATGTTTTTCTCTGAGTGAATTATTCCCTGTTTTTCTCATGGTTTTCCTGACCTATAAAGAATACCTTGATTTTTTCAAGTCTATAGTCACCCTGAATTTATTTAAATTTTGACGTTTTGATTCAAATATTATCCATTCTTGAATTATTCGTTTAAAAATGCCAAGAATTCAACTTAAAAATATTATTTAACTGTGAAAAAATTGTGAAGTTTTTTACAGTTTAATTTTGTCTTTGTATAGCTACTATACGTATATATTTTCCCTGAAAATTCCTGAAAATAAATGCTGATAATGAACATTTTTTGAATAACTGACTTTTTAAACGTTTCAAAAATCTACTAAAAAAGTTAACGCAATAATGACTAAGCTTTAAAATTCAGTTGATACAAAAAATGTCCATAAAATAAAAAGTAAACATGTTGTTTTTTTTAAATTCAATTTTATTTGAATAAATTCAAATCAATCAATGATATGTCAATATAAATTACAAAAATCGTACTTCGACGTTCGACATTCACCATTTCAGGTACAAATAACTATAATTAGATTTTATATTTACAATACTATCAAAAATTTATATCACAGTATTAAAGCTATATAAAAGTTCTCTAACTTAAATGATTCTATCAAAATTTTGAAACAGTAAAATAATTTACTATATTTGGAAAACATTTAATCAAAATACTAAAACACTACAAACTTGGAAGACACAACGATTTTGCTTCAAAAAGGCACTTGTGTGCAAAACAAAAAATAAACTCAAAAAAAAATGAAAATTATAGGAAAGCAACGATTTTAAAGCAAAATTATTTTAAAAACTTAACTAATAAATCTATCATTAAATTAATGAGATAATCAGTTATTTACACAGTCTTTTATCACCAAAAACAAAAAAAAACTAAACAAAAACAGTTGACAGTCTACCACGGCCTCCACATAGTCGCAGGCACCGTTGGTATTTTGTTTTCAACAGAGACGACCGTATCGGGACTCGTCGGGGGCGTATACTGTTGATTTTGTTGATAAAACTGTTGTTGAATTTGTTGTTGATGCGCCTGTTGAAGCGCCGCACTCGTTTCCAATCTCCTGATACACGTCCCGAGATGTTGAAGCAACTTGGCGCCGGCCACCGGATCGACCGAATCTTTCGGCGTCGTCAAAAAATGTGACACTTCGGCGGCACAATGTGTAAATCCTGCCCGGAATCTGTCGGCGTAGGCCTGTTCCGGAGTCGCAATCAACTGATGTTGACGCTTTAGACTGTGTAAGTGACGTACCGTCAATTCGAGAATATCGGCTTTTTCGAGTTTCGAAACATTTTCACCTTCCGATTGAAGCGCCGTTACCATCAGCTCTTTCAACTCGTCGAGACATCGGTTGATTCTTGCCCGACGTTTCCTTTCCAACATCGGTTTCATAACTTTTCGATACTGATAAGTTCTCGAAATCGGTTCTTCGTATTCACTTTGAACTATATAGGCACTTGTTGGAGCCATATTGTTAAAACACACGTGGTTTGTTAAGAGTTAAATTATATCAACGCACTGAACGAATATCAAATTTAGAATGACCTTAGCGTTAGGGGTGTGATAGGTTTTATAGGAATGGACAAGGTCGTAAGGGTGGGGGACCTTCTAGTGGGAGAAATAGTGTAGCTTGTGTTCATGCAATACCGTTGCTAGCTCACTCTAGTCGGTTGTAACGCGTCACTCTTATTGTTATTTTCAATTGCCCGCAAGGTATGAGGAACTTCTTAGGGTGCAATACGGTGGACAGACAAGGGTGCCACCCTTGATGATTGACCCCGTGTCTGCCTTGCTCCGTAAACCATGGGAATGTGCAACGATGCAATCAATTGAGAAGGTTTCCTTTATATGTTTCTTTTTTGTTGAAGAATTACATTATGCCATATGTATTGTTATTTTAATTTTTTTTTGACTTGTAAAATACAATATAGAACGTTTCGTTTTTTTATGAAATAGTCGCAATTTTTCTTTTAAAATTTCAAAAATTAATGATAAACTGTGTATAGATACTTGACAGAATATGATTTCAAATTGTTTTTTTATTAGACATTAATAATTATAATTTAGAAGTTCGATATTTCGGAACATTATTTTTCAAAACTTTCTGATGGTTCCTTTTGAGGACTAAATTTTGTCGTAGATATGTATTTTTTGAGTCTTTTTCTTAATAAATAAAAAATTAATTTACCTTCAAATTAATTTTCTTCTTAATTTTTAAATTTAAATCGTGGAGACCCCTACGAGAAAAACTGTGCGATACTGTCAACAAGGGAATTGGTTATTCAAATAGTTTTCCAGTGGCAACATAATACAGTAAGGTTACTACGAGCGAAGCTATGCTATACTGTCTCTAGCGAAGCCAGGAATATAGTGTTTTAAATAAAATCTAACGTACAATACAGTTTTTAGCTTCTCTCGCAGTGGACACCAAACCTGATACAAGCCGTGAGATGGGTCGTTTATTAGGACTAAAGTGCGACCCTTGAGGTCTACACGACAAACTTCGCAGTTTGATAAATATTTAATAATAATAATTAAATTAGATATTACACAGAAAAGTAATCATTTTAATCATTAAAACATAATTATTATTTATTTTTAACAATAATTAAAAAAAAAAACCGGCTAAACCGATTTTTATAAAATTTATGTCGGATCAAAATGACGTTAACACGCCTCGATTGACATCCTTACGAAGTCGATATAATTTTTTATTCGCGAGATATTGTGTAAAATCTACTTTTTATTGGAGTCTATTTGGTTAAGAAAAAAGAACGGCTGAACCGATTTTGAAAAAATTTCTTTCAGATCATATTTACGTTAATACGCGTCGATTGGCACCCTAACGTAGTCGATATCATTTTTCAATCTCGAAGAAATGAACACATACACAGAGACACACACACACATACATCTTTTCAAAAATAGTTTAAAAATAGTGTAGTGACTTTGAAACATAAAAATTTGTTGAAAATTTTGATTTCGATTTTCGGACCTATTACAATAACTTCCAATGGGAAGTTAATAATTACAATTAGATTTGAATATTTAGGTCAATAAAGATTTGTAATCTGATAAATTAAATAAAAAAAATATTGACCAATAGTGAAATATGTTTTTACTACGACATAAAAACAATCGCTAGATCTAGTTTCTGGAGGTGTAGTAATAAATCTTGTCTTATCGATCGAAAATAAAAAATCGTTTTACAAATTGGTATAAATTCCTTTTCTGCAATTAAATCAATTATTTTATATAAGCTAGATCGCAAGATATACGCCAAAAATATCGCATAAAATTAAAATAACCAATATTATGAGTTAAGAAATATGACTTAAATTTCTTTTTTAACATTCTTGGCGTTCTAAAATCTTATAAGCTAGAATGGCTTTTACCTGTATTTTATTTCTTTTATTCAAACATAAACATGTAACTGTATTTTATTTATTGTAGATTATAGACGCGTCGACAACTTAGGTCATTAGCGTCCATGTAACCGCGACAGTGTAAGATTCGGGTTTGATTTTTATTTATTTATTGTAGATTATAGACGCGTCGACATCTAAGGTCATTAGCGTCTTTCAACTACACTAAATAACAACTAACTTAAAATTAAATAACATCACAAAACATCCATGAGCGCAGGTGGGATTTGAACCCACGGCAGTCCAGTCTAGAGGTTACGGCACCAAGCATGCTAACCACTAGGCTATACTGCCCTCTGATTCGGGTTTGAGTCCCGACAGTTACATAGGTTGATAAAAAATGATTTTTTTATGTTGGCAATTGGCTGCTTTTCCAATAAAAAATCCTTAAAAAAATAATAATGTAATTTCCGCGGAAGCTTCTCGAATGATAAAAAATAACCGCCAAACATTTTGGAACGCTGGTTCCCAAATCATGTTCATATTTCTTGGATAATAAATCAGTTTTGATGAAAGATGACAATGATTATGACCATCAAAATTTATTTTTTATATTTTTAGATTGAAAATTAAAAAAAAAAACAACAATCTAAAATTGATATACATGGATAGAAAATTTGTTTTCAAAACCAAAGTTCTTTTTTAACCGACTTCAAAAAACGGAGGTTTCTCAATTCGACTGTATATATATATTTTTTATGTTTTATGTATATTCGCGGATAACTTCGTCGTTTATGAACCGATTTTGAAATTTTTTTTTATTTGAAAGGATATACTTTCAGATTGGTCCCATAGAAATTTCATCAAAATCGGTTCAGTAGTTCGGCTGATTTTAATAAAAGTAAGTAACGGCGTGTGATTCTTTAAGGTAAATGTTATTTTTTGACACTAAAAAGTAAAAAATAAAAAACTTTTTAACAAAAAAAAAAACCTCCTTCAAAAAGGCACTAAAAAGAGGAAAATAATGAAATTTTGAGGTCTGTGCCAATTAAAATATGAAGTCGGTTATAAAGTACCTATAGTATAGTGATTAATATCTTCTTTTTAACCAACTTCATATTTTAATTGGCACAGACCTCAAAATTTTATTATTTTCCTCTTTTTAGTGCCTTTTTGAAGGAAGTTTTTTTTTTGTTAAAAAGTTTTTTTCCTTGGCTAGCAAAGCAACTTTGATAAACGAAAAAGTGTGGGTGACTGTACTTATATACGCGCGTTAGAAGTTATACGTCTTTGGTATTTATTGAAATAAAATAATAAAAGACAAGATTTGTTTAAATGGTAGAGTTTCTTTCAATAGGGTTCCTTTCTGGTACGGAACCCTAAAAATTAATAGATGACGTCAACTAAAAAAACGAGGATAATCATTCTTCAAAACGTTCTTTTAAATTGCATTATCTTCATAGTTCACACGCTCGTGCCTCATCCCTTTTTTCTTACCCAACTTTCGAGTCCCCTTGTTTAACTGCTATAATATACGCAAGTCCATTCTATTTCCTTACTTTGATATTCTTTAATGGGTACAATTTAAACAAGCAGTGTGTCCTGCACCAGGTGTGCGCGTGTGTTGTGTTCGTCAAAACACTGGGTTCGAATCCTGGCACGCACGCTGACAAAACAGTATAAGCATGCCATATACTGGATGTACGCAGAATCAGGACAGAAAAACTGTATACATAATTAAAAGCTAACAACGTTTTT
This sequence comes from Mongoloraphidia duomilia, assembly GCA_039654895.1. Lineage (NCBI taxonomy): Eukaryota > Metazoa > Arthropoda > Insecta > Raphidioptera > Raphidiidae > Mongoloraphidia > Mongoloraphidia duomilia. The sequence goes on along the minus strand of CM077521.1, from coordinate 1,832,675 downwards.
CAAGATTGTAACCACTCAGTGAAATACTGAGATTTTTCATTTTGGAAAGTTGGCAAGCTTTCTTCAGTGAAGATTAAATACGTTCATTTATGTAATAGTTCCAAGTCTAAAAAGAGGACGGTGTGGTCCAGTGGTTAGCGTCGCGGCCTCTGAATCAGACTGTCGTGGGTTCGAATCCCGCCTCCGTTCATGGATGTTTTGTGAAATACTGAGATTTTTACTTCCCACCTCTACTATGGTAGGGAAGTAATGGATTTAGTCCGAAAAAAATATTTCGAGATTTTAACAGATTTCACGTTTTGAGACCCTAGCAATCGTTTAAGATTATTTTCTGACTGATGTCTGTATGTGTGTGTATGTGGTCAATTTTTTGCCTTCGATATCTTAAGAACGGAACAACATACGGGCATAGCCGCCTATCATCAAAAATTAGATATATACTTTTGACACTGCTTTTATCAAGAATTTCCATTTGGAAACTTTACATTGCTCTAAGCCAAAGATTTCCAAAGTTTGAATGGAAATCCATTGGTGAGTTGCGGAGAAATTTCTTGCTGAATTTTTGTACGGGAACATTTTTTGAAGCAAAGGGGCAAAAGCCACCGCATCTTCAGCCGAAAGACTGAAAACCTTACAATCCTACAATCAAAATACTGTTGTCATTTCTGAAGAAATTATGGGATTTGAAAAATTATATAGTGAAGATTGAGATAATATAATCGGTAAGCTAAACTGTTGTCGAAGCTTGCAATAATTCGATTTATTTATTGTAGATTATAGACGCTCGACAGTTTTAGGTCATTATCGCCTTAAATATATTAAATAATATCATCAATCAAAACTAAGCGACATCAAAAAACATACACGAACTAGGTGGGATTCGAAAGCGACATCACAAAACATCCATGAGCAAGGTGGGATTCGAAAGCAACATCACAAAACATCCATGAGCAAAGTGGGATTCGAAAGCGACATCACAAAACATCAATTAGCGAGGTGGGATTCGAACCCACGACAGTTTGATCCAAAAACTAGCACGTTGACCATTACATCAAGCTGTCCTCTGCAATAATTCGAAGTATAAAAATTAGATGGTGCATTTTTCCGGTCACCCACTATGAAAGTCTAGAACTCCGGCAGCACATACTGTATAGGTATTGTAGCGTGGCATTCACTCACATGCAGATGTAACAAGCCCGTGGGAAAGGCCTTACCAACTACATTCCCACACTGCCCGGAGCTCATCGCCTGACAAAGACGCTTCAACAACTAACCGATAGGTTTGACAGAGATGACACGACAACCGCTGCCCCCAGCGATGTGTTAAACAGTGATGCCGATATATGACTGCGAGCTGAATGACGGAGAAGTGTTGATAATTTGCCTTTGATCAAGGATGGGACAGTTCATCTCCAAAGAAGAAGTACTTTGGATTAGCAGAAGTGTATTTTTAGAGATCTTCCGAACGTCTCAAGGAATAGAAGAATTTTTAGAAGCTCTTGTAATTTCACTTTACACTTAAGATTGTCTCAAAACGTGTTTTCGACGCTAATGACCTAAGTTGTCGACGCGTCTATAATTTACAATAAGAATAAATAAATACGTGTTTTCAGAAGTCTTCGAACGTTCTAAGTTAAGGGAGAAATGCTTCGTTTGTAATCTACCATTTCCATTTATGGAAGTTTTGGTAATCCAGCAACCTGAGTTACGATTAGATCGCCTTAGTAAGGGAGAAACGCTTCGTTTGTAATCTACCATTTCCATTTATGGAAGTTTTGGTAATCCAGCAACCTGACGTACGATTAGATCGCCTTATGTAATTACCATTTGTATGTAGACATTGAAATTAAATTCCCGAAAATGAATTGCTCGTAACTCAAGAACTAGTTTCATAAATTAATCGTATGACCTGAGCTGATATCCTGGAATTTTCATGCATATTGTGATGAAGTGGAGTAGAAAAATTGCGATATTATTTACTAGAAAAAGGCTAGCTGTATGAATTTTTTACTAAAGTAATCAAATTACTTGGGATATTCAAGGAATTTCGTTGAGACATTCAAAGGTTTTAATCGAGATGATGATAAAGTGGAGGAAAAAATTGCGATATTACTATTTACTAGAAAAAGGCCAAGTACGATTTTTTTACTAAAGTAATCAAATTACTTGGGATATCAAAGAGTTTTCCTCAATATTATCAAAGGTTTTCATCGAGATGATGACAAAGTGGAGGACAAAAATTACGATGTTACATTATGAAAGTTTCCTCAGTATTTTAAAGATCCTTTTTGATTTAAAAAAAAACTCATCCTTATAGAAGTTGATTCGAGTGGCTTTTACAGAAAGAAATAGCGTTTGGACACGTTCGGCATTAGTAAGACAAGGATGTAGCTATGTTCGTGTATTGTGTTTGTGATTTTGAGGTGCTTCTTTGGAAGTAAAGTGCGACAATTGAAGAGTGGACGTTCCTTACTTCTTTCTACCGTACGTTTAACTCGAATGCCTATTATTATCGTAATAATCATAACAATATGGCTCGTACGTTCGTTTCACAGACGCACGCAGGATCGATATTAATTGGTTTGAACCGAAAATTATTTAAAACAAAGGTCGATATGGAACGTATTTTAAAAAGCAATTTATTCAAAACCTCAATTTGAAGAGATATGGAAATTTTATTATTTTACTGAGTACTAAAAAAGTAACCACAAAACACTAACGCTTTTTCCGTCATATTTGAAAATATGAATTGGTACCAGGTCCTGATTAATCCGTCAGTGAGTGGTCTTAAATAATTTTACAAAAGGTCTCTCATTTTAAGTTTCAATAAAATTTTTACTCAATACAAATTCTGAAGAATTAAAAAACAGATACTGAAGTGGCGGCTCCAGAGGGTGGGTCGGGTGGGGTCCACCCCTTGGCCCACCCTGGCATAATTCCCAATCTCTAGGTTATCTTTTAAATATGTTTTTAACTCTCGAAATTTCAACAATTCTTCTTGTAAATTCTATAGCTCGAGCAACCTGGGTTAAAATTTTATCGAGCACCGAAATTTTGGGAATAAATGTTATTGGCCCACCTTCAGATCACCATACCCAACACTAGCCCACCCTAACAAAAAACCCTAGCGACGCTACTGAGTTATTGACTACTGAGTAACTACTTTATACTGCCCGGTAAATTACTTACAAGATTTAACACCGGAAGTCCAGGAGATTTGCATAAATCAAACACAAAGCACGCACATAGAAAAGTGCGTGTGTCTGAAATGACAATTTAGAGCTTCGCCTTTCGTAATTTTATAAATTACTAGCCTTTACCTGCGACATTAAATACGAGATCGTTTCAGACACAAGGTCATGACCAATAACCTAATTTAGTGCTTATCCATTTTACTCTAAATTTCTTATTTGAATCATAAAACCATTTACCAACGGAACAAATAAAACAATACAGAGGCAAAAAAATTTCGAACTCAGAAATTGGGTTCGAAATCCGGCGAGGGAAAATATGAAGACTGTCGAGGAAGTTATAGGAACGATTTCTGTATGGCCATCTCAACGGGGTTTTTTTATTTTGCCTCTTCCAGATAAATATCGAAATGGCTAACCTCGAGGAAGTTATAGGAACGATTTCTATATGGCCATCGATTTGGTTTTTTTTTTTTTATTTTGCCTCTTCCAGATAAATATCGAAATGGCTAACCTCAAGGAAGTTATAGGAACGATTTCTATATGGCTATCTCGTTGAGGTTTTTTTTATTTTGCCTCTTCCAGATAAATATCGAAATGGCTAACCTCGAGGAAGTTATAGGAACGATTTCTATATGGCCATCGATTTGGTTTTTTTTTTTTTTATTTTACCTCTTCCAGATAAATATCGAAATGGCTAACCTCAAGGAAGTTATAGGAACGATTTCTATATGGCTATCTCGTTGGGTTTTTTTTATTGTGCCTCTTCTAGATAAATATCGAGATGGCTAGCATTACTAAATGCTAGTGGAGAAAGTATAGGAAATTAGAACTTCGTGAGAACATAAGAGTTTGGTAGATAATCAGCCATGGCCTTGAATAAGAAACCATCTCGATATTCATCTGGAATTATTGACGGAAATCATGGAAAATCTCAACAAGATGTTTGGTACAGGAATTACCTCGGGCTCGACGAGAGGCCGTATACGAAAAATCCTTAGTCACATCTGCTTTCGTCGGGATTCGAACCCATTGCTCTCACCACTAGGCTAGTAACTAGTCGAAAGACGCTCTGTTATCGAGCGTCTATAATCTACAGCAGCAAACAATTTAGAAGCACACAAAAAAGACGAAATATCACATGCAATACGGCTTGGTGTAACGCCGCAACGGTTAGTCTTCGGATAAAACTGGCGTGGGTTCAAATCCCACCTCAGTTCAAGAATGTTTTGTGATGCCGTTTAATTTAATTTAATTAGACCCTAAGGACCCTAGTTGTGAAACGTCTATAATCTACAATAAATAACCAAAAATAATTAATAAACTGCATCAACCTATTTAGAAGTACGTTCACAAAAAAGATAAACAGATATCACATGCATTTAACGATTAGGTTGGTATTATTTACAATAACAGTGTTTGCATGGTGGACAGCAAAGTAACTAAACAATAATTACCGGAAGTGTGTTCAGCGCATTCGGTCGGCCGGCCGTCGCAGAGGTTTGAGGGGGGCGCAGCGCTACACATAAATGACATGACGCTGGCACGTTTGCCACGGTCACAATAAACGGGGCGCATGCAACACACATTCCCATATACAATGTATAGCCCTACGTTTAGGGATGGGGAAAATACATCAACAATTTTTTTACGCTGGCGTCAAAACATATTTTTGATAGTAGACCTCGCGCGGCGAAAGATGATGCCACCGCGTCATAGTAACGTGAATGCATTGCGCCGGCCTTCTAGCTTGCTATTGGCTGTTTTGGAGATCCAATAGCAGTTTGCCAAAATTGTACCTAACGTCATAAAACCCAATGTGCAGTTTTGTGTACACAGCACGGTCTGCGGGCAAGCAGGCGTTCACTAGCATATTATTGATGACGTGCCTGGCTTCATCTCTCACCGCGGGCACTCTAATAGGGAGGAAAATTATAAGTATTTACAAAACTTTATTACTGAATTTTTAGATTTCGTTCAACAGTTCTAAATAGTATAAACTAACAGGAATAAAATATCAACTTCCAAGTCCTCATGGTTTCCGGGCTTGTAGGCCGTGGTCCGGTGGTATTTCTACCTGACGTTTCGTCTACAACTGCGGTAGACATTCTCAAAGGCGATGTGGCAGCGGTCGAAGTGTCCTCCTTGGCGGGTCACATGTCAGCGTGTCAGTGACCGGTGTCCTCCCTTCTTTTATGCCTAGTGCCAGTGTGTTCTCTGTTCGGTCGTAGTCCGTTTCTCTGTAATTGGTCAACTGCACAGTGTGTAGTGGTGGGGGTGAGTTCTCTACTCGGTCGTATTCCGTCCTTGTACGATTGGTCATTGGTTTTGTATGTCGGAGTGCTGGTGTCCAGGTTTTACTGAGATTGAGGCCTTCATCTTTTCGGTTGAAATTCTGTGTGTGTTTTTGTACCTGTGAGCCGCCGCTGCCACATCGCCTTTGAGAATGTCTACCGCAGTTGTAGACGAAACGTCAGGTAGAAATACCACCGGACCACGGTCTACAAGCCCGGAAACCATGAAGACTTGGAACAATGCCGGCCGTGAAAGCTTGCACACCTGGATAAAATATCAACTGCTCGATATAGTACATATGCACTCTCATTCGGGAAATACTTATACTATGAACGTCAGTCGACCAGCATATTATAACCTTGAATCGTGATTATATGTATTCTCATTCGCTGCTATTGCTATAACCTATGTGGCAAATAATCGACTTGAACAATCGAACATTTCGATTGTAAAATCAAACTCCGAGTCGATTGTGGACTCGATTGTTATTATGAACGATTACAATTGTTTCGATTGTAAAAAACATCTCGTAATCGCCATCACTGGAATGCACCCTCCCCTGAACGGCTTCCCCCCTCGTCTATAAAGTGACAGTTTATACAGGGTTCGGCAGAAAGGACTTTACACTTTGACTTCGCTATAACAATTTATTGAAAATGTTTAGAACAAAAATAAAAATACATTAATAAACTACAAACTTAGGAAATTTATCGACCAAAAATTGAATCTCGCAAATGCCCTCCTCACTTTTCCACACACTCCTCTAAACGACCTACAAAATTATCCATTACAGACCGGAGCATAAGTGGGAAAATAGCGCGAATTTCAGTAATAATGTTCACTTTAAGTTCTTCTAAGTTCCTGGGCTTATTCTTGTAGACTTTGTCTTTCAAGTAGCCCCAAAGAAAAAAGTCCGGGGCGGCCGGATCGGGGGACCTAGGGGGACAATTTATGGTTCCATTACGTAAGATTAATCGCTGTGAAAACGTCTCTAGCAAAATTGTCATATTAATTCTTTCCGTATGAGATGTTGCACCGTCTTGCTGGAACCAATATTCCATATCTTGAACTCGTGGTATTATCCAGGAATAAATAGCAGGACGTGAAGGACTATCTCTGGCGTTAAATTCCGCTCTGAACCGTCTTTGAACGACGGTAATCGAGTTTGTATTGATAAATTGTTCTACACAAAAGACACGTTGTAGTATTGTCCACTGCATTCTTGAACAACTCAAATTCGACAATAAAATTTCCAAAGCCTCCTGTGTGATATGAAAAAAGAACCATCGCAATTTCTAATTTGGTTGCCTTGTAATTGAAAAAGAAAAGTGTAAAGTCCTTTCTGCCGGACCCTGTATTACATCCCCGGATTTCTATATCTATGACTGGCCCTGACCCAACCCTGACGCGCGACAAAATCGTGTGCGCGTAATATCGAGCAGTCGGTGTCGAATGACGCGTATCTCAGCATTTGAACATAAAAGCAGCGCGAAAAAGGCCACACCGCGCACCGCATTCGCATGCAATGAGGCACTGCAAGTCGGTTCCCACGGGTCGACCAGATGCCAAACCACTGACTGTTGTTATGGCGTCATGCGCTGATGAATTCCATTTAACTGCTTGCTCACTGGATGCATAATATAGTCACCAGCACTCTTTTTAGGGGTCCGTTTAGCCAAATGGCAAAAACGAAATCCTTATAATTTCGTCCTGTCTGTCTGTCACAAATCATCATAAATCTAGGGTACTTCCAATCGAGCTAGAGGTTTGAAATTTAGAATAATTGATAATTACAAGAAAAATCGAAAATAAAAAACTTTTTAACAAAAATGAAGTCGGTTAAAAAAGTGCCGATTTAATTAATGTCTACTTTTTAACAGACTTCATATTTTATTAAATTGGCGCAGACCTCAAAATTTCACTATTTTCCTCTTTTTAGTGGATTTTTGAAGGAGGTTTTTTTTGTTAAAAAGTTTTTTTTTTAACCGACTTCAAAAAAAGGAGGTGGTTCTCAATTCGGTTGTATGTTTTTTTTTTATGTTTGTTACCTCATAACTCAGTCATTTATAAACCGATTTTGAAATTTTTTTTTATTTGAAAGGATATACTTTCAGATTGATCCCATAGAAATTTCATCAAAATCGGTTCGGTAGTTCGGCTGATTTTAATAAAAATTAGTAACGGCGTGTGATTTCTTAAGGTAAATGTCACTTTTTGACACATCAGACAGCGTAAGAAAGTCGATTTAATAAAAGTGAGTGAGTAACGGCGTGTGATTCCTTTAAGGTAAATGCCACTTTTTGACACTAAAAAGTAAAAAATAAAAAACTTTTTAACAAAAAGAAAACCTCCTTCAAAAAACCACTAAAAAGAGGAAAATAATGAAATGTTGAGGTCTGCGCCAATTTAATAAAATATGAAGTCGGTTAAAAAGAAGATATTAATCACTATACTATACTTTTTAATCGACTTCATATTTTATTAAATTGGCGCAGACCTCAACATTTCATTATTTTCCTCTTTTAAGTGGCTTTTTGAAGGAGGTTTTTTTTTTTTTGTTAAAAAGTTTTTTTTAGCGTTCCGTACCAAAATTGGACAAACGGAACACTTATAGTCTTACTCTGCTGTCTGTCTGTCTGTCTGTCACAGGCTTCCAGAGCTAAACGATAGATCTCAACTATTGTAAAAAACAATAATTTTATAATATATTCGAGGATATTATTTTGTAATTATGTTGTTTTTTTTGCAAATGTGCAGTGTATAAAATCTGCATCGCAGTTGGCCTAGTTCCCAAAGCGTCAAGCGAAAACAGCTGCCGGGCGGTTTTATTTTAAATTGATCGGCCTAATCTCAGACTAATCGAATCAAAACTGGACAGTAAGACAGACACAGTGATATTTAAATAATTACAGTTTATTTCCTTGCTGCATTCACCAAGACCAGGAGTGGCAAACCTTTTTAGAATCGAGTCCGGAAACTAATGCAAAAAAAACACCGTTATTTTTTTAGAAGCAAAATTTAATTTGAAAAATTTGTGAAATTATAATTTTTTTTTCAAAATTCGTATAGTTTATATCGTTCTGTAAGGGGGTTAATACCGACATTTTGTTCTGCAAATTGAAATATATGTTTAAAACAGTCGTCGTAACAACATATTAAAATTTGAACCTTGACATAATAATATAAATTTCGTCGGGTACATGACACGTTTGGGGTGATCTGCCACCTCTTTAATACTGACCAATTGATCTGCAAATATTATAATGGCATTATTGGGTCACCGACAAGCTATACAAACAAATTCAGCCTTGAAGCAATAATAATTGTAACAATTTATTTTTGTTACATGTTGGGGGCGGTCTACATCCTTTACCTACTCAGGGCACTTTAATATACCTCCCTCAACATCTTTACAAAAATAAGGCCTTGAATAAATAACACCAAAAAATTGTCACTAGTTGTCGGTCTAATAGGTTTGCCACACCTAGCGCACGCGATGATGTCGATCAGATTTATTTTAAAGCGCGACAGTTTCTCACGGAAACAGTAATTAAATGTATTTACATAAATTTCAAATTTATCGCCTACAGCTGACAGAAAATAAAATAGACACGTTTCAAAATCATTTTTGCATCACCGATCGTTAAATCAGTTTGTCAATTTTAATTAGCATTATGCATTTTTTATTTAAGTACGTAGATATGTTTGAATTAATCGTTAAGTAAATATTTTTGCAAAAATAAATGGCTTTTTGAAGTTCTACAGTTTTGGATAAAACGGCTCTAACGCAGGCCCAGACTTGAAGACCCAGGGCCCAAGCCCAAAAAAGGGGGGAAAATGGAATTGGATGGAAATTTAGCAAAAAAAAGTCGCCAATTGGGTTATTCTACAACATTTTTGGGATATTTTTCTTTAATTTCCATCTCTGCCCTGGCCGGGGTCCCCACGGCGGCTGGACCCGTAGGCCGGTGCCTAATATTGCAAGAAGGCTTTGGATGATATCCATGGATTTGGTTAATAATAATTATTTATTAATGTCAAAAATGCTGAGAGGGGAAATGCAAAAATGTATGAAGTATAACTTCGACTGTGCGTTTATGTGAATGGTCAGCGGTTCTTTCGTCACAACGGAAGAAAAGAAAAATGAGCATCATTAATAACAATCATGATAAAAACTGTCAAATAATAAAATAAAATTACTTAACAGTAAGCTGTGAAAATCTCACGGGAACAAATTATTTGATCTTCTATAATTGGATCAAAAGAAATGAGTTCGCAAATCACTTAATCGATGTAATGCAAGAACGGTAGCTTGTCTTTAACGCCATATTAATAGGATATTATCTAAGCGCACGGAGTAAGCCGGCCAAGTTTTGCAGCAAATCCGACCCCCCGCGCACTGTGCAATATTTACCATTTCGAGCCCTTTTTCGACCCCCTCCTCTATCTCTGAGGCTAGTTACGTTTCAGGACTGAATTTTTACAAGAAGGTTAAAATTACTAAAAAGAAGCAGTATTCCAAATTTCATACGTCTAGATGGAATAGTTTCCAAGATACGATTGTCCAAAAATTACAATTTTTGGCACTCACTGACTGACTGACTGACTGACTCATAGATCATCAAAAAGCTAGGGTACTTCGAATCGAGCTAGAGCTTTGAAATTTAGAACATAGATAGTGTTTATAAGATGATAATTACGAGAAAAATCGAAAATTAATGAAAATCCAACATGGCGGATAAAAAATCCAACATGACGGATTCTGACACGAAATAAAATTTAGGATACTTCCAATCGAGCTAAAGTTTTGAAATTTGGAACATAGATAATGTTTATAAAGTGATAATTACGAGAAAAATCAAAAATTAATGAAAATCCAACATGGCGGATAAAAAATCTAAATGACGGATTCTGACATGAAATAAAATCTAGGATACTTTCAATCGAGCTAAAGTTTTGAAATTTGGAACATACATAGTGTTTAAGGTGATAAGTACGATAAAAATCGAAAATAAATGAAAATCCAACATGGCGGACTAAAAATCCAACATGGCGGATTCTGATACGAAATAAAATCTAGGGTACTTCCAATCGAGCTAGAGTTTTGAAATTTAGAACATAGATAGTGTTTAACATAATAATTACTAGAAAAATCGAAAATAAATGAAAATCCAACATGGCGGATTTTGACACGAAATAAAATCTAGGGTACTTCCAATCGAGCTAGAGCTTTGAAATGTGGAGCATAGATAGTGTTAAAATAGATAATTACGAGAAAAATCAAAAATCAATAAAAATCCAAGATGGAAGTGTAAAAATTCAACATGGCGGATTATGTTCGTAATGTTAGATAAATAATAAATAATTAAATCAAACGATTTAAAATTCCTATTATCCACACCGTAATCACTTAGGTACCAAATAGTGAATAACAATATTAAAATAATATATGTCAGACAGCAATGCGGCCATGATTGTTAGGCTATATCTAAGAAAAAATCAAAAGCCACTGCCGGGACTTGAACTCGAAACTCTCAGCGGATGCCGCACGGTTCTATTTTCCGACGGTCGAGAGGCGGCAGCCGCGCGGATTTATGATCCGCGCGGTTTATCAACCGCGCGGTTGGTCCACACAGATTCCACCGTGTCTGAACTAATGAACAACTTTAAAGTTATGTAACTCATTTATGTTAATTGCTGCAATGCTGACTATATAATTAAAGGATCATAATATTACTAAATCAAATCACAAAAAATATTGTGTTAAATTGTGTTTTAAAGACCACCAACAGCTAGGGTTATTTGGGCCTAGCACCAATTGATATTTTCAATTCATTATTTTTCTTTAATAATAAATTGAAAATCCAATAGACACTTTTACCAGCTCTCGGGCTAGAACCCGGGAACTGGGGACCGGTAATAGAGAAACCATAGCAACGCCATGTAATCAGCAGCATTGCTACACGCTCGGCTATTCTCAAGCCCAAACCACAAAACCACACGAACGACGCGACGGACAATATTTATTCTTGTTTCTTACAAATCAAGTTTAATTTCCCATTTCATATATTATTAGCTACTTTCCCACTGGCGTAATTATTATAATTGACGCTAGAGACAAACTATTAAATTTGACACCGACGTTTACATTGAAAAAAAAAACAAAATAGCATCGATAATAACAAAAAGCTGTCGATTAGTAGTGTGTGAAGATGACACGCAGTTGACTTGACGGCGATGAGGAAGCTGGAAGATGATGCTGATTGGACCACATGCAGACTGATCAAGTAAGTCATGAGTTGAAGGAGCAGCGTCAATTCACACGGCTATTATTTTATAAAAAGTATCAAGTGTGCGCCACGAACAAAACGCTGACCGGTTCTTCTTTGTACCATGGTAGCAAGAAGAAGACGTGTTGAAGCACTGTTAATCATTTTTATCAAAAAGGCACTAGAATATCTCTTTGAATTGAAACTTATTTAGCGAGACTAGTGAATCGGAATGAACTCGACACGAAAAAAACCGACACAAAAAATAGTGACACAAAAAATACCGACACGAAAAATCAAACATGCATCTATACTGTAACGTGCTCACGCATGACATATTTAGGGTGATCTGCCACCCCTTGAATACTCACCAATCGATCTGAAAATATTATAATGGATTATTGGGTCCCCGACAAGCTATACAAACAATTTCAGCCTTGAAGCAATAATAATTGTGATCATTTTTTTTGTTACATGTTGGGGGCGGTCTGCATCCCTCCCATACCGCTATCTAGCAAAATCCCTTACTCAGGGCACTTTAATATGCCTCCCTCAACATCTTCACAAAAATAAGGCTTGAATAAATAACACCAAAAAATTGTCACTAGCTCTCGGCCTATAGTAGGTACTACTAGCGACATCAGACAGGATTTGATATTACTATAAAGTATCATTGGAAGTTAGTTTGGTAGCATTGTTTTTTTTCAAGAAAAGTTAATTTTGATCAGGATTGTAGGTTCAACTAACGAGTTCATGGTGTCATGGGGGGCCGCGTGCATCTCAGTATAATTATTATACGGCTGCTTTAAAACGGCGGAAGCGTATAAATCACGCAATACCAGTGACGATGATTGGTTCACATCGACCTGATCTCTGCCATTATTCACTCACTGATTTTCAAAAGTATTTTCTACTCACAACTGCCAAATTAACTAACTGTATTCCGCCAATTCAATTTTGTTTTATTGCTCATAAAACGTTTGCTTTTAGCACTGAAGATGTTGCCAAATTAAAAGATAACATCTCCAGAATGTGTACTAAACTTCTTTTTAGTGGCTTTTTTAAAGGAGGTTTTTTTTAACCGACTTCAAAAAAAGGAGGTTTCTCAATTCGACCGTATATATTTTTTATGTTTTATGTGTGTTTAACTTGTTTATGAACCGATTTTAAAAAAAATTTTTAATTTGAAAGGATATACTTTCAGATCGGTTCCATAGAAATTTCATCAAAATCGGTTCAGTAGTTCGGCTGATTTTAATAAAAGTAAGTAACGGCGTGTGATTCTTTAAGGTAAATGTTACTTTTTGACACTAAAAAGTAAAAAATAAAAAACTTTTTAACAAAAAAAAAACTTCCTTCAAAAAGGCACTAAAAAGAGGAAAATAATGAAATTTTGAGGTCTGTGCCAATTAAAATATGAAATCGGTTAAAAAGTATAGTATAAGTAGTGATAATATCTTCTTTTTAACCTTAACTTAATATTTTAATTGGCACAGACCTCAAAATTTCATTATTTTCCTCTTTTTAGTGTCTTTTTGAAGGAGGTTTTTTTTGTTAAAAAGTTTTTTTTTGTTAAAAAGTTTTTTATTTTTTACTTTTACGTAGTTTGCACGTTATTAGTCGAAATTATTCTCTTGATATTGATTACTAATCTAAATAAAAAGAAAACCACTGAATCGATTTTATTAAAATTTATGTGGAAATACCCTGAAGGTAGAGTGTCCGTGGTGAGAGATGAAGCCAGGCACGTCATCAATAATATGCTAGTGAACGCCTGCTTGCTCGCAGACAGTGCCATGTACACAAAACTGCACATTGGGTTTTATGACGTTAGGTACAATTTTGGCAAACCGCTCATAGATCTCCAAAACAGTCAATAGCAAGCTAGAAGGCGGGCGCAATGTATTCACGTTACTATGACGCGGTGGCTTCATCTTTCGCCACGCGAGGTCTATTCCCTATTAAATACAACAAGAATCGTCAAAAGCGGTTCACAAATTGAAGAAATATGAGGAGACATACATACATATTTTAATTTAATAAAAAAAATTAGTCGAACTACTGAACCGTTTTAAGTAAAATTTATATGGGACTAATCCGATGGTTTGCCCTATTGAATAAAACAATAATTATCAAATGTTCCTTAACTTAAAAATGGATTTGTTATATTTATTTTCACAGAAGCAAATAGTAATTTAAATATTTAGTTCCAGCAGAGTGTGTCGATGGAAGCATTCCAAACGATTATACGCAGATTAGATGCTCATCGAATCGTAGCAAATAAACCGTTTCCCATTTAAAACTAGATGTGTTTGTGTAGGGTTAACTAATCATAAACACGTTTTTATAACTACATAATTACAGACAGGTCGTTAAAAACATGTTCGGATATTTTACTCATTATAATCTCCAAAAGTCAAAACTAAAAAAACCTCTTTCAAAAAGCCACTAAAAAGAGGAAAATAATGACATTTTGAGGTCTGCGCCAATTTAATAAGATATGAAGTCGATTAAAAAGTATAGTATAGTGATTAATATCTTCTTTTTAACCAACTTCATATTTTATTAAATTGGCGCAGACCTCAAAATTTCATTATTTTCCTCTTTTTAGTGGCTTTTTGAAGGAGGTTTTTTTTTTGTTAAAAAGTTTTTTATTTTTTAATTTTTAGTGTCAAAAAGTGACATTTACCTTAAAGGAATCACATGCCGTTACTCACTTATAATAAACCGACTTTCTTACGCTGTCTGATGTGTCAAAAAGTGACATTTACCTTAAGGAATCACACGCCGTTACTAACTTTTATTAAAATAAGCCGAACTACTGAACCGATTTTGATGAAATTTCTATGGGACCAATCTGAAAGTATATCCTTTCAAATAAAAAAAAAAATTCCAAATCGGTTTATAAATGACGGAGTTCTGAGGTAACAAACATAAAAAAAAAATACAACCGAATTGAGAACCACCTCCTTTTTTGGAAGTCGGTTAAAAAGAAATACAGAGATCTTACACTCTTTGTGAGATAACGCCTTGTGACAGACGCGAACAGACGGACGAACAAACATCATAGACTCAGTAATAGGGTTCCGTTCGGAGATACGGAACCCTAAAAATTCCAGAGATCGTATTTTGTGTGAAGCACCAATCGGTTTGTGAATTAATAATAATAATGCGTTTAACGCCCGTTTCTCGACATTATATCATAACAGGCGCCATTCGCACCATCACTATTTTCTATTTTACCACTTTCCCGTAGATTTCTACATTTTCTAAACTTCACCTTTTTTTTCTTTTTTTAATTAATAGCAATGTGCGAATGGAGGAATTATAGGACATTAGAATAAGGTAGGCAGCTTTGAGAGCATAGGAGTTTGACAGGTAATCGGCCATGGCCTTGAATAAGGAACCATCTCGATATTCATCTGGAATTATTGAGAGAAACCATGGTGACCCTCAAACAAGATGGCCGGTACAGGAATTACCGTTTCTCGGCGTGAGGCAGTAGGAAAAAGTCCTAGCCACATATGCCCCCGCCATAATTCGAACCCAGTACCTTCCCAATGCGAGTCTAGTGCTGTACCACTAAGCTATATCGCTGGGTTGGTTTGTGAATTAATCAAGATATTATTCTCGGAAAGAAATTGTAACTGTGAACTGTTTTTAAAATTGTGTAACCGCAATAATGTCGTGCGATAACGATTACTGATAAAACGGAGCGATTTTTGATCGCGCGTGCAACCACTCTGTTCCAGTTCCTTTAGGTTTAGCAGGATGTAGCTATATATACTAATTTCCATCTAAGATTCTACACTGTAAGAAATGAGAAAGCCGATTACATAGATTATCGATGGTCCATTTGTAGCCAGCGATTAATCTGGTTATAGGCACACAAAGAGACAATGGCGTCGCAAACAGGTATCGCCACATCGCGTAGATTCCATAAAAACGCATTGCGCATGCGTGGTTACTAATTTTACATTAATTTGTTTTGTATTCATCCATTTTATATATGTAACTATACATTTTATTTTGTAATTTTTACACACTTTATTGGAATATTAGACAAATTATGTAATTTAATTTATTTTATGTAAAAATCACAAATTTGTTTAACTTTACAATAAAAGTCCAAGTTTTTATGAAGTTTTCTGTGTAAAAATAAATAATAATGTAAAATCACTTAGAAAATCGAGCGAATTCTTCTTTAACTTTCAAAGTATTTTTACATCAATTTTTTAAAGTGTACGGTTACGGTGCATTATTCAGTATTGCCAACTGCGTAATAGAAAAAGTTCCTGTTCTCATTTTGGTATTAAACCGTTTTAAACAGTGTTAAACGTTTTATACGTGCTGTATAAAATAATAAAATACGCAGTATTAATATACCTATATAGTATAAAACTGGGGTACATTATTTTTTTTACATACCGTATAATACCGTTTTATACAAACGTTTTATACCGGAGTTTTATACGCATTTACATCACTACTCCCTATGTATCTAGGTACGATTCTTAGCTGAAAATTAGAGCGCGGACGAAGGATGCGGTTACATATTATATTTTATACATCGCACAAATTGATATGGCGGACGTGGTTTGTTGGAGAGTCGAACAGGTCGTGCGACTGTGAGAACCGCGTGCCCCGGAGATTGAGAAGGAAAATCCTCTTTAACGGCCAACTGCCACACAAATTACTCCAAACCATTGACTAAGCGATGCGACTGCGCAAAAGAGTGGAAAGATTTGTCGCGGTTCGGAAAAAAAATGAGTATGTCTGAATCGATGATACAGACAGATGACGTGAAAACCGGTTAAACACATACAATGAGCCATTTTCCTGCAGAGAGTATAGTCATTTCAATTATCCACGAGAAGGTGCAGCACTTGTGGTAGGGGCAAACATTATTTATTCCCCATTAGTGTCGTGTCATTTTATAGTGCTATAACTTAATTATTAAATTATTATTACTAAATTAATTAAATAATTAAGTTGTACCACTAAAATAACACCACATTAATGTGGATAATTGATGGAACTATACTCTCAGGAAATTGGCTCATTACACACCGTAAAAAAAAACCATGTAAAATTACTACATTTATAGTAGGCGAATAATAACCTACATTAAATGTGGTAATTATACATGGTGGTAGTAATTTTAAAATCCAAATGTGTTTTTACTTAGCGAATCTTATTATTACATGCTAAGATGGAATGTTACATGCAATAATGTAAATTTAAATTCTGTACTGTAAATTTAGGGATAACTGTGCATTTTTACAAATGTCATCTGTAATCTTACATTCCTTGCGTGTAAATTCACAAACACTGTTTTAAAATTACAAACCTCATTTGTAATTTTACAAAGACGTTTTTTACTTTTACATTACCGGTTTGTAAATTTAGAATTTGCTTTGTAATTTCTATTATTCTATTATTCTATAGAATAATAATTTACTTTTAGTAAATGTAATTTTACAGGTAACCGTTTTGTAATCTTACATTTAAATTAAGTAATGTTAAATGATTTTTTTTATAAAAAATCCTTCCAAAATAAAAAAAAAACAGTTACCTGCGAAATTACATTACATAGGTAGGTATAGGTAAAAGTATAGGGTGTCCCAGATCGATCGCCTACGGGCAGTACAGTATAAAATAAAGAAAATATTTCTGAACAGAAAAGTACTTGAGAGTTGAGATTCCGCTCAACTTATATTGGTGATATTTCACTGTACTACTGTCCGTAGGCGACCGATCTGGGACATCCTGTATATATAGAAAAAGTTTTTTAATGCAACAAAATTTTATTTAACAAAATGCTTATAATACTAACAAGATCATTATAGAAAAATAACAATATTCTTATAAATTTGTTATACAAAACTATTTTTTATGTCTGAAATCAGAAAAACTTTTTAAATTTGCAATGCCAGAAATTTAACGAAACTACAAACTACATACCCCCATTGTTTCTGCAGGTGCCCATTTCTGACCATTTGCAACTAAAATGAATATTTCATCGTGTAACAACTCAAGAACATCATCATCTACTTGTGTTCCGTCTTTGTCTAACACACGAGCTGGCTTCCATTAATATCCGTGATGCTAAAAATTAATATGAATTATTAAATATAAATTCTTTTAACACAAATTATTATAAAATTTAAAAAATATTTTTAAAAAATCTATAGAAGGAAAGAATTTTTAGAATCGGTTCAGTAGTTCCAAAGATAAGAATTTATGATTTATTAGCCCCCCCCTCGAGTAACCCCTCGCGAGAATCTCACCCCTGCGTAGCTTTCTATTAGTGAAAGAATTTTTAGAATCGGTTTAATAGTTCCAGAGATAAGAATTTATGATTTATTACCCCCCTCCCCGCGAGTACCCCCACGCGAGAATCTCTCCTCCTGCATAGCTTTCTATTAGTAAAAGAATTTTTAGAATCGGTTTAGTAGTTCCAGAGATAAGAATTTATGATTTATTACCCCCCCTCTAATTTTTTTGAAAATAAAATACAGGTCATGTTACTCGCTGATAATGTAGCTTCCTATAGGTGAAAGAATTTTTAAAATCAGTTATGTATTTTTCAGTTTATCCATCACAAACAAACGAACAAACATACAAAAAATCAAATCTTTTCTCTTTATACTTAATATTAGTTCAGAACTTCAGATAATAATAAGTAAGTTTTATCTATTCTAGAATTGATATACATACTATAATTAGATGAAAATATATTATGTTATACAGGATATTTCTTGAATACAAGTTGGAAGAATACACATTGATATGGGTGCCGTTAGATCTAAATAACTGCACTAATAAAATCAATATAAGAAAAATTCTTCATTTGGTGTTTATCCGAACCTTTTAGCTTTAAAAATACCGTCGGGAGAGCAATAACCATCTTTAGACGAGGGGAAAGGATTTGAGATGAAGAGTGCAGGGGTAACTTCCGGTATAGAATACTTGTTTATTTCACAACATATTCTGCTGTTCAGCAATTTGGGCAACAAAATATGTATTATTAATATCCCTAGATAGGTAAAAATGTTATAGCTTATATTCAGGTTACATAGAAAACTTATTTTATTTAATAATAATGATTAATAACTTACCTTAGCTATTCCGTGTTCACTAGGTTAACAAAATTACGTTACACTATAAAAAAACGAAACTGTTTTCCGTACAATGGTTTATTGGTTTATGACTAATGCGGGTAAATACCTTCTTTGATTCGGCCGCTACATGCAGACAAAGGAAAACCTACATCGAAAATGAACGGAAAATAACGAAGTTTACGAAGTCAAGGGATTTGCAATATAAATATGGTATTTTTACATATTTAATTCTAAAATTGGGTAACTTTACATTTCTTACATGTAATTTTGTTTGATTTGCGGTAAAAAAACTATAAAGTAGTAATTTTACAGAAACTGTGCAAAATTAGTTACTAAATGACAAAATTACATGAAAAAAAATTATAAATACATGATTTTAGTAATTTTACTTGTTAACTTGTTTTATTACTGGTCTAAAGTAAAAAAACATAATTTTCGAATTTACATGCCAGATTCAAGTAATATTACTATTTATAAAATTGTAAAAACACAGACTTTTTTTACAGTGCATGTATTTGTATTTCTAAAATACAAAAACACACACAGAATTTCAACCGAAAAGATGAAGGCTTCAATCTCAGTAAAACCTGGACACCAGCACTCCGACATAAAAAAACCAATGACCAAACAAGGACGGAATACGACCGAGTAGAGAACTCACCCCCACCACTACACGCTGCGCAGTTGACCAATTACAGAGAGACGGACTACGACCGAACAGAGAACACACTGGTACTAGGCATAAAAAAATGGAGGACACCAGTCACTGACACACTGACCTGTGAGCCGCCAAGGAGGACACTTCGACCGCTGCCACATCGCCTTTCAGAATGTCTACCGCAGTTGTAGATGAAACGTCAGGAAGAAATACCACCGGACCACGGCCTATAAGCCCGGAAACCATGACGACTTGATTTTCAAATTATTATGAAAAAAAAATAATAAATCGAAAATTTGAATTGGTACCAGGTCCAAATAACCCTAGTTGTGTTGATGGTTTCAAAATAAAAACAGCCACATAGCTTCTCTGTAAGTTCAGTTGCGTTGTCTATTCTCTAAATCAATGATTCCAACACACTCGCTCACTCTCTCTCTCACACACACACACGTGCGTGCGTCTATGTGTCGGTGTGTATAGCTGATTAGATAACCATTGCATCCACAATTCACATTACAACACATTGAGCTTAAAACTGAGTGACAACATAATTATTGTTTCTGCAACTGATTTTTATTTGCAATTTAGTCTGTGTGCTGTAGCTATGATTTCACTAAACAAAAAATTCGACTGATGACCAGTCCTATACTTCCCACCTAGTAAATATTTGCAAAAAATAAACACTCTTTTTTTATTCTTTGAGAAAAAGCATGGCCCTCTTTTTACTTCCCACCTCTACTATGGTAGGGAAGTAATGGATTTAGTCCGAAAAAAATATTTCGAGATTTTAACAGATCTTCACGTTTTGAGACCCTAGCAATCGTTTAAAATCATTTTCTGGCTGATGTCTGTATGTGTGTGTGTGTATGTGGTCAATTTTTCGCCTTCGATATCTTAAACACGGAACAACATACGGCCATGCCGATTATTCTATTGTGTTTATCAGCCTTTAACTTAGATCTGATTAGATTTTGAGTCAAATCGGTTCAGTGGATCCTGAGATATTAAAAAAAAACGTTCTCAATGTCACGTATTAACATATAGGTAAAAAAAATATAAATAAATTCTAGATGTTATAATATGAAAAAAATGTAAATATGTTTTTTCTCTAAAATGTATAGTTTTCGAGAAAAAAAATATTTTATTAAAAAAAAATAAAAATTATACGTAAATCAAGGTAACCATGATTTTTGCTATATTAAGCTATAGCCATCAAGATCACTAAACAAAAAATTCGACTGATGACCAGTCCTATACTTCCCACCTAGTAAATATTTGCAAAAAATAAACACCTTTTTAACTTCCCATTGGAAGTTATTGTAATGGGTCCGAAAATCGAAATCAAAAAGGAAAAAAAATTTTTATGTTTCAAGGTCACTACACTATTTTTACACTACTTTTAGAAAGATGTCTGTGTGTGTGTGTGTGTGTGTGTGTGTGTGTGTGTGTGTGTACGTATGTACGTACGTATGTATGTGTCAATTTCTTTCTAAGACGAAATCTCGAGAACGAAAAATGATATCGACTACGTTGGGGTGCCAATCGACGCGTATTAACGTAAATATGATCTGAAAGGAATTTTTTTAAAATCGGTTCAGCCGTTCTTTTTTCTTAACCAAATAACCTCCAAAAAAGTAGATTTTACACAATATCTCGCGAATAAAAAATTATATCGACTTCGTAAGGGTGTCAATCGAGGCGTGTTAACGTCATTTTGATCCGACATAAATTTTATAAAAATCGGTTCAGCCGTTTTTTTTTTTTTTTTTTTTTTTTTTTAATTATTGATGTTTTGATGATTAAAATGATTACTTTTCTGTGTAATATCTAATTTAATTATTATTATTAAATATTTATCAAACTGGGAAGTTCGTCGTGTGGACCTCAAGGGTCGCACTTTAGTCCTAATAAACGACCCACCTCACGGCTTGTTTTTATTATTTTTTTACTAGGCCCAAATAACCTTAGCTGTTGGTGGTCTTTAAAACACAATTTAATTTTTATTCTTTGAAAAAAGCATAGCCCTCTTTTTTGTTTGGTGATCTACTGATGGCTAGCTTAATATAGCAAAAATCATGGTTACCTTGATTTACGTACAATTTTTATTTTTTTAGTAAAATATTTTTTTTCTCAAAAACTGTACATTTTAGAGAAAAAAAATATTTACGTTTTTTTCATATTATAACATCTAGAATTCATTTATATTTTTTTTTACCTATGTTAATACGTTACATTGAGGACGTTTTTTTGAATATCTCAGGATCCACTGAACCGATTTGACTCAAAATCTAATCAGATCTAAGTTAAAGGCTGATAAACACAATAGAACAATCGGCATGCCCGTATGTTGTTCCGTTCTTAAGATATCGAAGGCGAAAAATTGACCACACACATACACACATACACACACATACACATACACATACACACACACACACATACAGACATCAGTCAGAAAATGATCTTAAACGATTGCTAGGGTCTCAAAACGTGAAAATCTGTTAAAATCTCGAAATATTGTTTTCGGACTGAATCCATTACTTCCCTACCATAGTAGAGGTGGGAAGTAAAAAGAGGCCCATGCTTTTTTTCAAAGAATAAAAAAAGAGTGTTTAAAAAAATTGTGTTTTAAAGACCACCAACAGGTAAGGTTATTTGGGCCTAGCACCAATTCATATTTTCAATTCATTATATTTTTTTTTAATAATAAATTGAAAATCCAATTGACACTTTTACCAGCTCTCAGGCTTGAACCCGGGAACTGGGGACTTGTATTAGAGTAACCATAGCAATGCCATGTAAACAACAGCACTGCTACACGCTCGGCTATTCTCAAGCCCAAAAGAGTGTTTATTTTTTGCATATATTTACTAGGTGGGAAGTATAGGACTGGTCATCAGTCGAATTTTTTGTTTAGTGATCTACTGATGGCTAGCTTAATATAGCAAAAATCATGGTTATATATATCTTATCTTATCTTATCTCATCCACGCTTCACGTTATGTCAGTACCCAGGCAAAAAGTGTCTAACGCGCCTAAGAAAGTTTTCACTTCAAAAATGCCTTACTCCGGACCTGTTCACAGCTCGCTTATACACAAGGCAACTGAACCAATAACTTGATGAATGTTAGCGAATGGACATGTGTCGTCAATCAGCTAGCGCCATGTTACCGGTTTGATATCCATCTGATAGCGAATCGTATCGCCACCGTTAGCGACATCGAAAATCTCAACAACTATTGGTTGAAGCAGGACAAACAATCGATGGCGATGTCGGTACAGAATTACCCGCTGGACATTTATTGTCATGTCGCTGGCGCCATGCGGCGTGAGAATGCTACCAAGGCGAAAAAAACTGTCTGACTTAAGAAAATTGTGACCGCTCGCAATATAGTATATCTTTTAGTAATTTAGAAGAGCTTGAGAATGGCCGAGCGTGTAGCAATGCTGTTGTTTACATGGCGTTGCTATGGTTCCTCTATTACAAGTCCTCAGTTCCCGGGTTCTAGCCCGAGAGCTGGTAAAAATGTCAATTAGATTTTCAATTTATTATTAAAAAAAAATAATGAATTGAAAATATGAATTGGTGCTAGGCCCAAAAAACCTTAGCTGTTGGTGGTCTTTAAAACACAAGTAATTTAGAAGTTATGGCATTTTAAATTTTTCAATAAAAATTTATAAAACCGCTCATATCTCCTAAATTAAAAAAGATACAGGGGTGCGGGTGGTTGGAATTGATTCAGAGTGATTTTTAACTTCCCATTGGAAGTTGTTGTAATGGATCCGATTTTGCGAATGAAAAATTTGGACATATCTGCACGTTTTGAGGTCCCAAAAAACAGTAGATTTGGACTCTTAGAAGTCCCAAGAGTCCGAATCTACTGTTTTTAGAGAGATGTCTCTGTGTGTGTATGTGTGTGTTCGTTCGTACGTTCGGTTCGCATATCTCGAGACCTAAGAATGATATCGACTCGGGGCAAATTTCATTAGAAGCATAAATTACATAATGAACACCTGATTAGGTTTGCAAGAAATTTCAATTAGAGGTTTTTTGTTTATAACCAAAAAAAACTACTGTAAAATTATTGGAAAATGTTTCTCGTCTCGCATATCTTAAGAACTAAGAATGATATCGACTCTGGACCAATTTCATTCGACGCATAATTGCATAATGAACACCACTGATAAGGTTTTAAAAAATTTGAATTGGCGGTTTTTTTTTTACAAAAAAACTACTGTAAAATTGTTGTAAAATGTTTATTGCAAATAGTTTCTCTAAGGGACCTAATGGGAAGTTAGCAGTTTGGTTTTACCCACACACCAAGCCTCTTTTTTCTATAATATGTGTACTAAATACCAAACGTATCCTAAAGCGTTTAGTGTTAAAAAAAGTTGCAGATTTACAAAACTCATGTAAACATGAGAAGAATAATTGCGGTATATGAAAAAGTATAAAAATATATTTGTTGTTAATGCGTCTTATAGAAAAAAAAGAAAAAAAGTTGTTGTCGAGCGTCTATAATTTACAATTCATTCATTTATTCATATAAAAAAGTACTCTGAATCGTTTAGACCTAATCACAAGTTAGTATCTCTTTTAGTTTAGGAGTTATGACGGTTTAATTATTGTATAATATCGTCAATATTTGACGAACTTTTTTGGTGTCGAGACACGTAACTTCCACCACATTTTCAAATGACCCGTCATCAGGCCATAATAAACTATGCACTTAAATATTTGATTTTTGACTTTATTCAAAAATATTTAACGAGCTTGACTTCTGTTTCCAGCAGGGTACCGACAAAGGGATAAATAATAGTGGAAAATAGTTAATTAGAATCAATAATGTTAATATTTTTATGTAAAAATTCATGGATAAATATTTTTTAATTACTAATATTTTCTTTTTGTAAAAGAAAGAATGTAGAAAAACATGATTTACACTGAAAACTAAAAAAAAAACAATTTTCTACCTGAATCCAGGGTCGGCTCTGTCTTTTTATCGTTTCAAGCAAGCAAATATTTACTGGCCTATTACAGAAAACGAAAATATACCTACATGATATTATTACCATTAGTATGCTTATGTATTGAAAAATATTTTTTGCCATACCCACTACAAAATAGCTACTTTCCATGCATGTATACCGGCCTGTATTGGGTCATTTAACAGGCAGGCGTGTGGAAAATGTTTTTCATAACATAACTAGTGCGGTAAGTAAACGGTTGCCATAGTAACTTATGTTTATTTGCTTTATCTTCCTGCGATTACATACTCACGGCCTGCTGTAAATGTAAAGATGTCGACGCAAATAAACTGTCAACATTTTTTGAAAATGAAGTGGAAAGTATGTATTTTGTAGTGGGTATGGCAAAAAATACCTTATGTTTCTCGTGCGCAATGGTATTATGACTCGTATATGAATGTTAAAACTCGCTATCGCTCGTTTTTACATACTGTCCCGCAACTCGTCAGTAATAAACCCCATTACGACACTAGAAATGCAATCTACTATTGGAAAACCGTGAAATTAGCTGTCTCGAGCGGGACATATAAATTAATTAATTGTAGATTATAAACGCGTCGACAACTCAGGTCATTAGCGTCTTCAACACAACAAATAATCCATTTGTGTATTAGAATCCGTCAGCCGGCATACACAAACCGACTGGTTACGAGCTCGGCTTCCTGGATGCGCTAATTCCCAAAAAACATTGAAATGCAATTTGCGATTAGTGATGAGCAAAGCAAGACCAAGACCAAGACTTGGACAGTCTTGGTCTTGCTGATTCAGTCTTGGCCTTGGTCTTGCTCAAATGTTTGGTCTTGGTCTTGGTCTTGCTTATTTAGTCTTGGTCTTGCGTATCAAGTCTTGGTCTTGCTCATTATTTTTGAAGTAAGAATTTTTAGTTTAGTCTTGTGTATTTGGCCTTGGTCTTGCATATTCAGTCTTGGTATTGGTCTTGTTCTTGTTCATTCGGTCTTGGTCTTGCTAATATAATGATAGTCTTGGTCTTGGTCTTGCTTTTTCGCAACAACATTCCAATGTCCCCCCTGGGGGGCATACATATTTGCTAAAATCGGGACATCTGGCCGACCTGTCACGAGTGAACGCTGGATATTCGTATATTGATTATGACGAGCCGCCACTGGTTGCACCTGATACTTTGTGCACACTGCAACAAGTAAGTAACTACAGGGATTTAATTAGACCGTTGTCCATCGTGTGACGTCACATCCGTTCTTGGCCGTGGGAATCAAAGGCAGGTGCGGAAGATATTATACAAACACACACACGTACAAACAACGACTGTCCGACGAAGCCGGTGTGCGATTTAAATGCAAAAGTGTGCGTTTCGTGCGCCGACGACTTGCAATATAACTGCCTATCGCGCTAACTCGACAGGGAACTCGCCCATGTCCGAATTATACTCGAACTTCAAGAGAAATGCTAAAAATTTGAGTTATGGAGTTTTTGACTTATCGAGGATTTTATTACATACATAAATAGTGCCGTGATATAAATAACCAAATTGACAAATAAATACGAGTGTAGTGGTAATAATTACGAATTATTGTATACAGTGTGTCCACAGACTCATCCTCAACATGGGGATCTCCGTTGTTATGGGAGATAGAGATTTGGTTAAATGAGACAAAATGTGCAGAATCTCCAGTACTACTACCCTGCGTAGTCAAACTTTCCATATTTTGCTTGGTTCGCGACCGACAGTTGAAAAACGAGATTTACCCATTTTCGTTTTTTGTTTATAACTCGCTTATTAAGTAAGTTAGAAAAAAAATATTTTCACTTTCTTAAGGCCCTTTTTTATGAATATTTCAAATCTCTTTTCATATTTTTATTTACTTTAATAGTTTTAAAGATACTTGTATTAACTTTGTTTTTTTAAATACACGTCAAAGATGGGCATGACACCATTCGAAAGAGATTTTTTTTCTCTTTAATTTGATATGAGGGTTGATGGATTTATTTTCAAAAATAACAGAGTTATACGTAAAACACTAATTTTTAATAGTAGGCTATGCTAAATTAATTGATAAAACAACAGAAGGCTTAGCAAACAGTTGAAATTCGAGTTGGCTTAGTAAACGGCTGTTTTGTTTTAGCTGTCAAAGTGTAGTTTGTTGCTAATTTGTCAGTTTACTAGGTGATTTATTAAATTTACTTTTGTTATCATGGAACCATTTTGTAACAATGAAAAATTTGATATGTTATCTTGTTACATTCTATGTCACAAAAATTCGACCAGAGCTGCAGAAATGTACTTCGATCAGTATCCAGAACGAAGACAACTTCATTCGTCTATTTACAGAAACTTACGAGTAAATTTAATAAACTATGGATCATTTAAAAAGCCGTTTACTAAGTCAACGCGAATAAGTGAAGAAGACAAAACTACTGTTTTACGATCAATTGTTGAAAATCGCTTATTTTTCATTGTTACAAAATGGTTCCATGATAACAAAAGTAAATTTAATAAATCACCTAGTAAACTGACAAATTAGCAACAAACTACACTTTGACAGCTAAAACAAAACAGCCGTTTACTAAGCCAACGCGAATTTCAACTGTTTGCTAAGCCTTCTGTTGTTTTATCAATTAATTTAGCATAGCCTACTATTAAAAATTAGTGTTTTACGTATAACTCTGTTATTTTTGAAAATAAATCCATCAACCCTCATATCAAATTAAAGAGAAAAAAAATCTCTTTCGAATGGTGTCATGGCCATCTTTGACGTGTATTTAAAAAAACAAAGATAATACAAGTATCTCTGAAACTATTAAAGTAAATAAAAATATGAAAAGAGATTTGAAATATTCATAAAAAAGGGCCTTAAGAAAGTGAAAATATTTTTTTTCTAACTTACTTAATAAGCGAGTTATAAACAAAAAACGAAAATGGATAAATCTCGTTTTTCAACTGTCGGTCGCGAACCAAGCAAAATACGGAAAGTTTGACTACGCAGTTTAGTAGTACTGGAGATTCTGCACATTTTGTCTCATTTAACCAAATCTCTATCTCCCATAACAACGGAGATCCCCATGTTGAGGATGAGTCTGTGGACACACTGTATAGTTGTTTTGTTTTGCTTTGTAATTACTGTTTAGTTATTGTTTACTTGTGTTGATTGTTAGAATTGACTTTTCGTTGTTGCGTTCATTATTGTGTTTTTAATTATTGTAAATAAATATTTATTCCGCCAACTCAGAAAACAGTTTTGTAACAATATATTATACGGGATTTTATATTAGGTACTGGGCATAAAAAAAGTCGAAATATCGTGAGCGGAGACACGGGTAACGGCTAGTCTTTATTATATAAGAAAGAAACTGCACACGCAGGAAACATGGATTAATTTCCAAGACAGGTCAATGAATTTTTTCACATATTAATTTGTTTAAAAAAAGCATGTTTTATTCTGTAGTAGTGTTTAGAAAAACAGTTGCGGCTAAGCCGACATGTTTTCTTGTACACGGTATACAAAATGAATGTTTTATTATAGCATACATGACATATATGGACAGTGAAACATGTAATGAAGTAGAAATAATTGTGATTTCCTCTCCCGTGATTGCGGCGGTCCGGCAGGTGCGTGCGGTAAAAACACACACACATACAGACAAATAAGATTTATTATGAATATGACTTTTTATGGAAATTTTATGGAAAACTGTATTTTTGATCAGTGGCACTTATTTTTACCGAACCGCGGCACGCCGCAAGGGTATTGTGTTTATGGGCCAAACAGAGGGGAAACAGGAGGGGCAGAGTCTCGCAATATAGGGGCCTCGCAACTCTTGGCAAATTCTGTTACAGTAAAATAAAAATGTATTAATCCAAAAAAAACCTATCATTCAGAGGACATTTTTAAAAAAAATTATTACATCTTTTTTACATCATTTATTAGAAACCCCCAAAAGTCCACCAGAAACCCCAAAGTCCACCAGAAACCCCCAAAAGTCCACCAGAAACCCCCAAACGTCCACCAGGAACCCCCAAACGTCCACCAGAAACCCCCAAACGTCCACCAGAAACCCCCAAAAGTCCACCAGAAACCCCCAAAAGTCCGCCAGAAACCCCCAAAAGTCCACCAGAAACCCCCAAAAGTCCACCAGAAACCCCCAAAAGTCCACCAAAAACGCCTAAGGGTCCACCAAAAACCCCTAAGGGTCCACCAGAAACCCCCAAAAGACCACCAGAAACCCCCAAAAGTCCACCAGAAACCCCAAAAGCCCACCAGAAACCCCCAAAATGCCACCAGAAACCCCCAAAAGTCCACCAGAAACCTCCAAAAGTCCACCAGAAATCCCCAAAAGTCCACCATAAACCCCCAAAAGTCCACCAGAAACCCCCAAACGTCCACCAGAAACCCCCAAAAGTTCACCAGAAACCCCCAAAAATCCACCAGAAACCCCCAAACGTCCACCAGAAACCCCCAAAAGTCCACCAGAAACCCCCAAAAAGATAATATTATTTAATGTTTTAGTACCTATGTGCAACTTGTTTTGTGCTTTTAAACAACCTACTTAGGTAGTCGTAATTTGGGTCAGAGGATTTTAAAATTTTTAATTTAATTATTTAATTATTAGTACCTGTTGATCTACTTTCGGGCTTTAAGTTTCGAGTGCCACTGGTTTATAGAAGTTAACGCTAATCATTTACCCAACCGGATACCTACGCACATTTTATAATTGTCAGCACTAAATCAACAAAATCAACCTAACACCGTGTTTTGTTATTTTTCTTTTGAAATTGTCGACAAAAAGAACGAGTTAGGAATCTGCCAACGCGAGCCACCTAAAAAAATTGAGCACGTATAAAAAGTTATTTATAGAACCATTAAAATATATTTAAACAAATATATCGGCCTATACTACGTTTGTAGGCAATTTTCTTCGAAAAACAAATGCGAGGAATCTAGCATTTTTTAGTGATGCGCGATACGAGATGTTTTAGTCGAATCTCTCATATACTGTTTATATCTTTGAAACTAAAAACGCGGGGTGTTGGAGTCGATTCAGCGTTATTTTTTCTATAAATAGAATTAATATCAAACGATTCGGGTCGAATTTTTTTTCAAAAATTTCGCAAATTTGTACAAAGAGGGGGCTTCTTACATTTGGCATTTTTAAGAAAACTCAAAAATCTCTCAGATACTGTTTATATCTTTGGAACTAAAAGTGCGGGGTGTTGGAGTCGATTCAACGTTATTTTTTCTATAAATAGACTTAATATCAAACGAATCGGGTCGAATTTATTTTTCAAAAATTTCGCAAATTTGTACAAGGGGGTCTTCTTACTTTTGGCATTTTTAAGAAAACTCGATTGTCGCGATTGTTCAAACATCTCGATGACTCTCGATGGTTGTCATTTGGACTCGATTGTTGTTGTTTCATACTTCACCGGGATCGAGTCGCATAGTACTGAATCGTACACTGTCGAGAGCCACATAATATATACAATCGTTCATCACTCAACAGCTGTGGTCGAGTCGATGATCGATTGTGCAGTAATCGCGTTAATATGAATTCAATAGTGAAGAGATCACACAGTAGTGAGTACCGACTGAACAGTAGTGAACAATCAATGAGTCACATGAACGTCAGTCGACTAGCATATAACCTTGAATCGCGATATGTCTTCTCATTCGCTGCTATTGCTATAGGTAACCCATGTGGCAAGTAATCGACTTGAACAATCGAACATTGTAAAATCAAACTCTCGAGTCGATTGTGGACTCGATTGATGAACGATTAAAATTGTTTTGATTGTAAAAACATCTCGTTAATCGCCCATCACTAGCATTTTTATGTTTAATTAACGAAAAAAGCATGTCAAGAAAAAATAACCAAATAAATAATTTCTCATATTAAGTAATAACCTATTATATAGGTTAAATCTAGTTGCGTAGTAGTATTGCCAGGTCCAGTTTGCCTGGGGCAGAAGGTTAAAAAAATCGGGTTAACTAAGAAAACAAGGTATTTGTAAATCAACGATTATTTTTGTCATTAAGTGGTGAAAATTTAATATCATTAAGTAATGAGTCGATTCAGCGTTATTTTTTCTATAAATGGACTTAATATCAAACGATTCGGGTCGAATTTTTTTTCAAAAATTTCGCAAATTTGTACAAAGAGGGGTCTTCTTACTTTTGGCATTTTTAAGAAAACTCAAAAATCTCTCAGATACTGTTTATATTTTTGAAACTAAAAGTGCGGAATGTTGGAGTCGATTAAGCGTTATTTTTTCTATTAATAGACTTAAATATCAAACGAATCGGGTCGAATTTATTTTTCAAAAATTTCGGGTCTACTTAGTTTTAGTATTTTTAAGAAAACTCAAAAATCTCTTAGATACCTACTGTTTATATCTTTGAAACTATTAGTTCGGGGTGTTGAAGTCGATTGAGCGTTATTTTTTCTATAAATAGACTTACTATCAAACGATTCGGGTCGAATTTTTTTTCAAAAATTTCGCAAATTGTACAAAGAGGGGGGTCTTCTTACTTTTGGCATTTTTAAGAAAACTCAAAAATCTCTCAGATACTGTTTATATTTTTGAAACTAAAAGTGCGGAATGTTGGAGTCGATTAAGCGTTATTTTTTCTATAAATATACTTAAAAACTCAAAAATTGGTTTAAAAAAGATTAAAAAAATGAATACCTAGTGCTTGACAAACGAACATCCCTATTTTTAATTTATTTCATAGTCCAGCTTGAAGGAGCATCAACATTCAGATTGTAACCTCCTGATAATTAAAAGTATTAAAAAAATGTATGAGATTTCTAACATAAAAATGTCTTTAAAAAGATATGAAAAAAATCTCGAAAACTTTATGGTATTTTTGTGATTTGTTCAATAAATTAACAATTTTATAGATACATAGATAGAGAATTAAGTAATGTACCTTTGAAGGCACTCTACAATATATAAAAAAAATAAATTTATTTAATTTTCTAAACATTTTATGACTAAACTATTTAAAGAAAAATTCTTTCAACTACCGAACAACAAAAATATTTAAGTAGCTCAAATATGTCTTTGATTTAACCGAAGTAGCTAATGTTTTTATCAACAATCTTTTATTTTAGAAAATATGCGTGTGCCCATACAGGGGCGTAGAATTTAGGGGTAAGCAGTTTCAGTATAACAATAATTAGGTATTTAAGTTTAAAAAAAATTATTAATTTTTTAATTTTTTCTAATAATTTTAACATAAATAATATTGAAAATCGAAAAGAAAAATTTTTTTAAAGCTATAGATAAATTACTAAAAATTAATTAAAATGTATAAAAATTTAAAAAATATCACGTGACTTCAAAACGCGCCAGGAATGTTTGTGACGTCGTTATGTTAAAATGTGTCTGCATTTGTTGGTATTTGTGTATATGTATTACACATACTATCAAAAATAATAAATTTTTAACTTGGTAACCATGGATACAAAGACCATAAATAACATAATGACGTCACACGCGTTCGGATTCTTTCGGCGCGTTATCGGAACTGAGTTTAAAAATTAATTTTTATTTAATAATAACTTTTTAATTAGTAAGCAAAAAAATTAAATAAAAACAGTTTTGCTATAAAACTTGTATGTGGTCCTTCCATTTAAGTAAAAAAAAAAATTATTTAAAAACCCAATTGTAACACACATTACTCATTAATGAAAAATGAATTTGTCATCTTTTTTGTGTTTTTTAAAGATCACCAACAGCTAAGGTTATTTGGGCCTAGCACCAATTCATATTTTCAATTCATTATTTTTTTTTTAATAAGTTGAAAATCCAATTGACACTTTTAC
This sequence comes from Mongoloraphidia duomilia, assembly GCA_039654895.1. NCBI lineage: Eukaryota > Metazoa > Arthropoda > Insecta > Raphidioptera > Raphidiidae > Mongoloraphidia > Mongoloraphidia duomilia. The sequence continues at coordinate 1,800,307 of CM077521.1, read as the reverse complement.
CAGCTCTCGGGCTAGAACCCGGGAACTGGTCGCGGCGGACTGTGTTAACGCGATTACTCACACAGTGACACATTTTCGAACGACTAACTATTTCCCTTTGAAGCATTCTGTCACTAAAAAACCACTACATGCGAGAGTCGATTATTAACTAAGGTGCTATATAACCGAACCATCTTACATGTGAGAGCTAATCTCAAACGGGTGAATCTAAAACGACAAATCGGGCTTGAGAATGGTCAAACGTTTGCTATGGTTTCTCTATTACAAGTTCCCGGGTTCTAGCCAGAGAGCTGGTAAAAATGTCAATTGGATTTTCAATTTATTATTGAAAAAAAAAATAATGAATTGAAAATATTAATTGGTGCTAGGCCCAAGTAGCCTTAGCTGTTGGTGGTCTTTAAACACACACACTCACACTGTATAAAATATTCTTTGCAAAAATTCAAGATGGTAAAGTAGAAAAGCAATTGACTGGATTTTTCCAAAATAAAAATTCTATTCTCTTGTTAAGTTGTGTGTTTTAAAGACCACCAACAGCTAAGGTTATTTGGGCCTAGCACCAATTCATATTTTCAATTCATTATTTTTTTTTTAATAATAAATTGAAAATCCGATTGACACTTTTACCAGCTCTCGGGCTAGAACCCGGTAACTGGGGTCTATTCTCTTGTTCCGCCACTGCACGGATCTTCTAAACAAAAAGTTGAACTTATGAATAGTTATAAGTACTTATGTTATTAATCTGTAGTATAATATATTCAACAATATGCAAATGATTTAAAAGTCACCAAAGAGCAAAGCTGAATACACTTCGAGTTTGCTGCTGGACATATTTTATTGTGTGTAATTAAATACAGAACATAACCCTATCATGGCTTCGGATTGAATATTTAACTCTTTCATTTGAATGTTATTAATCTCAGGTGTCAACGAGACGTGGACATTTAATTTATTTAATTAATAATAAATATATTATTGCGTGCGCATGCGCTGTTTATAGAGTGACCATAATGATATTATCAATATTTTAATTACGCCGTAATAATTGAGATATAGATCACGTACTCAAGAACAGATGGTGTTCTAAGATTATAAAATTGATTCTAGAAGGAAGAAAAGAAAGTTAAAACCCTTGTGGAAGAAAGATTTTATAGATGTCTTCTATGATTAAAAGGAAGAAAAAATGTTCAAGATGATTTTGGAAGGAGGAAGGAATTGACGCCACGAGAAGTAGGGAAAATAGTGGTCTACGATTATAAAATAAATTCTAGAAGGAACAAAAGAAGGTTAAGACACTCGTGGAAGAAATATTTTATAGAAGTCTTCTATGATTAAAAGGAAGAAAGAAAGTTCAAGATGATTTTGGAAGGAGGAAGGAACTGACGCCACGAGAAGTAGGGAAGATGGTGGTCTATGATTATAAAATAAATTCTAGAAGGAACAAAAGAAGGTTAAGGCACTTGTGAAAGGAAGATTTTATAGATGCCATATGATTAAAAGGAAGAAAGGGAGTTCAAGACGAAGGTGTAAGGAAGAAGGAACTGACGCCACGAGAAGCAGGGAATTAGTAGAAGATATTTTTGACTGAAAAGATTGGAGATTAGGTAGGTAGTTGTTATGAAGATGGAGAAGAACAAATATCCTTCTTAGACTGTTAAGTTCCAGTAGGAAGAAAGGGAACCCAAGATGATCGTGAATTTGTGAAATGAAGAAGAAACAGATGGCAGAGGAAGCGATGAATTAGCAGAAGGTTTTTTTTTGGCAAAGAAAGCTGGCGATTGGGTTTTGGTAGACATTTTGAGAATGGCATCAAACAGACGACGATCTAGGATTAATAAATACGTTTCAAAAGATATAAAAAAGGTATAAAAATGTAAAGTCAAGACACTCCTTCTATATGAAGAAAGATATTTCGTAAAATTAAGAACCAAAAATCAATCGAGGACAATTAATTAATTGTAGATTATAGGCGCGTCGACAACTCAGGTCATTAGCGTCTTCAACACAACAAATAATCCATTTGTGTATTAGAATCCGCCAGCCGGTACCAACTGGTACGAGCTCGGATCCCTGGGAGCGCTAATTCCCAAAGAACATTGGAATGCAATTTGCATAAGCAACCACATTCCAATGTCACCCCTGGGAGGCAATCGAGAACAGCTTGGTGTAATGGCATTTGGATCGATCCGCCGTGGGTTAGAATCCCACCTCGCTCATGGATGTTTTGTGATGACCTTATTTGATGTAATTAAGACACTAATGACTTAAGTCTTCGGGCGTCAATAATCTACAATAAATAAAATAACAATCATATTATTGGGATTATTATTATTATGGGATTACTTCTTATGTTTGGACGTTATTCGTTTGACTGCAAGAACCACTGAACCGATTACCATGAAATCTATTGTCGGATTTTGGTTGGATATAGAAATCTTTATTTGACTCGTAGTTACAGAGATGGGACTAGTCCGGCCCTGAGAGAAACTAATGCAACTTTGATTTATAAAGTACTTGCATCCGCGACACTGCCGCTATGTCTAATGATGACGGATGGCTCATGAAGTATAATAATTATTATTATCGCCCGCACACGTTGCACACCAAAGCAATGTCATAATGCAACTGTTATGTGACGCAGTTGGAACTGTCAAATGGTGGGAACTGAAGTACGGATGCAAAAACTGCACAGTCGATGACGTTAAAAAAAATTCGACTGATGACCAGTCCTATACTTCCCACCTAGTAAATATTTGCAAAAAATAAACACTCTTTTTTTTATTCTTTGACTAGGCCCAAATAACCTTAGCTGTTGGTGGTCTTTAAAACACAATTTAATTTTTATTCTTTGAAAAAAGCATGGCCCTCTTTTTTGTTTGGTGATCTATTGATGGCTAGCTTAATATAGCAAAAATCATGGTTACCTTGATTTACGTACAATTTTTATTTTTTTTAGTAAAATATTTTTTTTCTCGAAAACTATACATTTTAGAGAAAAAAAATATTTACATTTTTTTCATATTATAACATCTATAATTCATTTATATTTTTTTTTACCTATGTTAATACGTGACATTGAGGACGTTTTTTTGAATATCTCAGGATCCACTGAACCGATTTGACTCAAAATCTAATCAGATCTAAGTTAAAGGCTGATAAACACAATAGAACAATCGGCATGCCCGTATGTTGTTCCGTTCTTAAGATATCGAAGGCGAAAAATTGACCACATACACACACACACACATACACACATACACACATACACACATACACACACACATACAGACATCAGTCAGAAAATGATCTTAAACGATTGCTAGGGTCTCAAAACGTGAAAATCTGTTAAAATCTCGAAATATTGTTTTCGGACTGAATCCATTACTTCCCTACCATAGTAGAGGTGGGAAGTAAAAATTTATTGCGCATCACATTGTGAAGCAAAGTGTACAAAAAAGTACTTCGTTAATGTAGGTATTTTTTATAATACGCGAGCAACCGAGTTTAAGGATGTGGAGTAGCTATGATAAATTCAAAAAAGATCAAAACATTAATTCTTAAATCATACATATGTATTCCCGATGACAATACATGAATAAATCGTTTTTAGAAATAAATTCAACCCCTAAGAGGTTCAAACGGGGATGTAAGGTTTTTTCGACTAATCAACGTCCATGCCAAATCGCTGAAGCTAGAAACTTGAAATTTGGACAGTTGATTCCTTTTCTGACGTAAGCATCCACTAAAAAAGAATTTCTCGAAATTCAACCCCTACGGGTGTCAAAGGAGGGTAAAATTTTGAAAGACTAAAATGAACAAAATAAAATATTAGTAAAAAAAAACTTTTTAGAGACAAGCTTTTATTGAAATGTACTAAAAAGGAAAAAATAATTTTTAATAGTTTTGGTTCATAATTATTATAAAAGCGAGGGTTGCGACTAATAAACTATCATAGAGATTACAACTCCCGCTTTTATAATAATTATGAACCAAAATTATTAAATATTATTTTTTCCTTTTTAGTACATTTCAATCGAATTTCAATAAAAATTTGTCTCTAAAAAGTTTTTTTTTATAAATATTTAATATTTACCGTAATTTTTTTTATCTATGTCTCTGCCTAAAAATCCACCCTTAGTCTTCATGGTTTCCGGGCTTGTAGGCCGTGGTCCGGTGGTTTTTCTACCAAGAAATAGCACCGGACCACGGCCTACAAGCTCGGAAACCATGAAGACTTGGAACAATGCCGGCCGTGAAAGCTTGCAGTAGATTATAGACGCTCGACAACAGAGGTCATTAGCGTGTGAAAGCTTGCACACTTGGATAATCCACCCTTATTTTAAATTGTACAGAAATAAAAAAAATGATAATTAAACATTAGAATAGGTCCGACATATCTTACAAGACTTAATTTAATCAAGTTCAAGACTTCAAAAAACTGAAGCAAGTTATTTCAACAAATGATACACAAAGAAAAAAACATCCAAAGTACATACAGATTTTAAAGTCACGCCATTGTAATTTTGTGGTATTCACAAAAAGGTACCGATCTGCATCCAAATCATCGATCAATGATCATCACAGATCAATGAATGATCAATTTCGAAAGGCGTGTCTTGGAACAAAACAAACTTATTTATCATTGGAAGATTTTTTTTCTTTCAGTTCAGGCGTGAAGCTGTATATTTCTTGGTTTCCACTCGACTAACCGATTGGTAATATTAATGTGTATTATTTTCTTTATGTAGACCGTGGAGGATAGAGACAAAGGAGACTATTCTCCGCATGCTTTCGCCGTTGTCAAAAAAGTGAGGAACATAAAGGTTCCTATTCCAGCGGTAGAAGCGCTGGAGCTATAAGACCCCAGGGAGAGTGGGTAATCGCGGGACTTAAATAGTGCTTTTTTTAGTGTTGCCGTCTAGAACTAGACTTTCTAGACTCTTGTCTTGTCTAGATTTTCAAGACAAGACTTGCAAAAGTCTTGTCTATAGAAATTTTCAAGACAAGACAAGACTTGCTTTATCTAGATCAAGACTCTTGCCATTAAAGCTCTAGACAATTTTCAAGAGTCTAGATAAATTAAGTAGTAGTAGGTAAAGTAAACCACTCGGTTAATCTAGACTCTTGAAAATAATCTAGAGCTTCTTGATATTAGACATTTTTTAATCTAGATTTAGGCTTAGTGAAGTCTTGATATTTCAAGACAAGACATTGAAGTCTTGTCTTGTCTTGTCTAGATGGCAACACTACTTTTACAAACCCTTATCGTCATCGATTTTCGGGACAAACGCCACGCATTGCATCAGTCTCCTTTCTCTCTATCCTCCACGATTAAAGTATTTCTTTATACGGCATAATTCAATCAGAAATTGTTTATTTCTTGCTCCAATGATCTGTGCATTTCCATAATAAAATATTTTTATTTATTTATTGTGGATTATAGACGCGACGACAACTTAGGTCATTAGCGTCTTTTAATTACATCAAATCAAATAACAAATAACTTAAAACTAAATGACATCACAAAACATCCATGAGCGGAGGTCGGATTCGAACCCACGACAGTGTGATCCAAAGGCCTGCTACGCTAACCGTTACACTACACTGTCCTCTATAATAAAATAAAAACGGATCTAAGCATCATTGGCGCCGCGAGGGAGGTGCGGTTGCAGCCCCCCTGCGGCTTAATGAGACGAGGAAAAGAAAAATAGGAAATGCGGGAGAGGGAAAAAAATAAAATCAGAATGTCCTGGAATTCGTCGGCTTTTTCCGTGTCCTTAAGGTCTTCTGTCCCGAAAATTCATAATTTTAACGAAATCCTTGGAATCGTCGATACTTCCATTAAATTACAGACTTGCATAAATTACGAAGTATTCAAAAATTCTATCCCTTTTGAATAGCGTGATAAATTAGTAAAATTAATTAATTAATTCTAATTATTATTTGCCAGCATTAATGCTTGCACAACAACACACCATCTGTGAAAATTTCAACTATAGTTATCTCTTATCGTTTGTAAGACAAACGGACGGACATACATCGTAAGCAGATTAATAGGGTACCATACGGAGGTACGGAATCCTAAAAAAATCAGTTCAAACTTTACAAGAAAAAATAATCAATTTATATAACACTAGCGGCCCTGTCCGGCTTCACCCGGGTGCAATACACTATAGCCACTCGCTTCGCTTGAATATTATAATTACATTACTCACTCGCTTCGCTCGTTCGCTATATATATAAACAATCCGTGAAAAATTATCTAACTGATGGTGAAAACCACATCAAAATCCGTTGCGTGGTTTAGGAGGAGTTAGCGGTTAAACAGACAGACAGACGCGGAAAGCGACATAATTTTATAATATGTAGAGAAGATATTCTCAGGGCTGCCAAAATGTAGGAACAAAAAAAAAAAGAACCCAAACAGGTGTTGAACGCATGCGGGGCACAAGACGGTCGTCGGGTCCAACTTAAGGTAAAGCAGGGTTGGCAGTGTGCCAGACGCAATAAGCCGCAGCGGGAGGATCTTTTTAAAAGACGACAAACAACCGTGGGAACGTCGTCACGGAGCGCTTCCCAAAACACACGAGCCGTGGGCACGCCAAGACAGGGGAACAATTACACTGCAAGTGTTTATTATAACACGGCCAGCTACTGTGTAAAAGGTCTGGAGGCATGCAATCGCTGCAAAACACCGCCTGCGTGTGTCTCTCTCTGTGTGTTTTTTTAAGGCTGCAATCACACTGTGAGCGATGCTGCATTGCGGTTAAGGCGTTGACAGAAGGGAGGCGTACAGAACAGAGCGTTACGCCGTTCAATGCATATTGCTCGAAGAATAATACTGTACCAGTTTTTGAAGTGAAACCTCTTTGGTGAGACTATAGTGATTCGGAGTGACCTCGACACAAAAAATCAAACTCGACACCAAAATCAAAGATTACGTGACATTTTTTTTTCTTTAATTTATTTTCAAGGTCAAACTGCCAGAATTATTTAGGTTTAATTAATTTATTAAATGGAAATCCAAATCGATGCCGAATTTACGTACTATTTGTTGCAACTAAGGTTGCCAGATTGAAACCCAAGATGGGCTTGAGAATAGCCGAGCGTGTAGCAATGCTGTTGTTTACATGGCGTTGCTATGGTTCCTCTATTACAAATCCCCAGTTCCCGGGTTCTAACCCGACAGCTGGTAAAAGTGTCAATTGGATTTTCAATTTAGTATTAAAAAAAATATAATGAATTGAAAATATGAATTGGTGCTAGGCCTAACCTTAGCTGTTGGTGGTCTTTAAAACACAATTTTTGAAACTCAGGATTTCCAGAGCATTTCTGAGGCGCGATGGTTGTAAAATGGATTATTAAAGAATTTGATTTAAATTTTGTATGAAGCCATGATAACTTTACACAGTTTATATCAGTTATTACCACAATTATTTTAATTAATATATTTTACGAACATTTGATTTTATAGGATAAATAAAACTGGATGTTTTAACACAATTATTTGTGTTTAACGGTATTCACGCATCTGTCTGTACCCGCGATACAGACATATACCCATTTCTTTTGTCATACATTTTTTGTAACGCATTATTTTTTCGTTTCGCATCATTTTACCCTTCTATATATACCGGAGGGTAATTGTATTGTATTTTAAAGACCACCAACAGCTAAGGTTATTTACCGGAGGGTAAGTAGTTCTAACTTCTACCAGGGGGATCTTGCCTTACGAGAGAAAACGACCGTATTATGAACGCCTTTAATGAATTATTTGAGTCATTTTATTGAACTAAAAACATAAACAAAATAAAGTACTAAACCTTGGTATTTATAGATAATATCATTCCTGGCACTTAGTGGCAAAAATGGTAACTAACAAAATGAGGCATCAAGAAAATTTTTTTAATATAAGTAATTATAATAGGCATGGTAATTTTTTCTCGTTCTATAATTCAGTGAAGTTTAAATTAAGGGGAATGTTTCATTAATGCCAGCAAAAAAATACATTATTATGTTCTAAATATTATCCCGCGACTAAAGCGACATATACATTTTAATAGAATTGATATTGTGTGTAGGATCAGAACCACTCTTATGTTTTGAATCAACCATAACTCACACATACTTATTTCGAGCTTTTGAATTCTGCTAACAGATGCGACGGTCAAATCTGGCCTTCAAAAGGTGGGTCGCTCGTTAGTACAGCCCCACAACTTATCTGTATTATATGTCATCTGTGCTTTTACTTCAAAATTCAAGTTATAAAAAACCGCTTCATAATCGCAACGAATGTGTCGGAATCTTTAAAACAGCAAGTGGTTATAAAAAGCAGTGATAATGCATGTCATCATAATTGTCAAATGATTCACGCAATATTGTTTCATGCTCATCTCTGAATTAGGCAATAATATTACGATATTTTTGTATGACATATTATAAACAACGCAAATAGAAAATAATAATAATAATCGTTCTAACAAGATGTATTTTTAAAGAAATTATGGATTATTAAAATACCAAAATATATAAGTACTTAAATCAATTATTTAACACTTTTTTTGTCTCCGAATATAATTCAAAACGCAATCTTTGCCTCGTTATATAATTTATAGAAGGTATCTAAATTTTTACTTCTCACCTCTACTATGGTAGGGAAGTAATGGATTTAGTCCGAAAAAAATATTTCGAGATTTTAATAGATCTTCACGTTTTGAGACCCTAGCAATGGTTTAAGATCATTTTCTGACTGTCTGTATGTGTGTGTGTATGTGGTCAATTTTTCGCCTTCGATATCTTAAAAACGGAACAAAATACGGCCATGCCTTATTAGATTTTGAGTCAAATTGGTTCAGTGGATCCTGAAATATTAAAAAAAACGTTCTCAATGTCACGTATTAACATAGGTAAAAAAAAATATAATTGAATTCTAGATGTTATAATATGAAAAAAATATAAATATTTTTTTCTCTATAAAATGTACAGTTTTCGAGAAAAAAAATCTTTTACAAAAAAAAATAAAAATTGTACGTAAATCAAGGTAACCATGATTTTTGCTATATTAAGCTAGCCATCAGTAGATCGCACTAAACAAAAAAGAGGGGCATGCTTTTTTTCAAAGAATAAAAAAAGAGTGTTTATTTTTTGCAAATATTTACTAGGTGGGAAGTATAGGACTGGTCATCAGTCGAATTTTTTTTAAGTTTCAAAAAAAAATTAACCTAGTTTTAATTTTCGCTATATCTAGGTATCTATTAATAAATGAACATTCATTAATTAAATAATTGTAGATTATAGACGCGTCGACAACTCAGGTCATTAGCGTCTTCAACACAACAAATAATTCATTTGTGTATTAGAATCCGCCAGCCGGCATACACAAACCGACTGGTACGAGCTCGGGTCCCTGGGAGCGCTAATTCCCAAAGAGCATTGGAATGAAATTTACGATAGCAACCACACTCCAATGTCCCCCCTGGGGGGAGTGAACATCGAAAACTCTCGTACTTTTTTACTATGAAACTTACATCATTCGAAAGGTACTGTGCCATAGATGTGCACAAAAAAATCATGTGTAGGTAAAATAAGCAGGTAAAATAAAGTTTCCCTGCACGGGAGAATATTACATGCGAACAAATACATAGCGTTGTTTCTCTCGCTGTTTGGTGTAATTTGAGACCTCTGGTGACACACCACGGATTTTCTATGAACTATCAATATGTAGAGGGTATCGTAACAAAAATTAAAACATTTTCAAAAAAAAAAATTGTGTCTTTAAAAATAGACTGCACCCACTTCGAGGCACGCTACTGATTATTTAAACAAAATGTCCCATCAACAAGAATCTAATAGAACATATTTTCAGAAAACGGATTAGTCCCGACTATAAAGCTTTCAACTGACTTATTTTTTTCGAATTCCATAAAGATCTTGAAATTCCCTATATAATCTTAAGTAACGAGAGTTATAAATCTTAAAGATACCTACAAATTTACATACCTAGTTCAGAATTTGTATAAATACGAATTATATAAATGGTGTACTTATTAGAAGTTGATAAAACAAGCCGTGAGGTGGGTCGTTTATTAGGACTAAAGTGCGACCCTTGAGGTCCACACGACGAACTTCCCAGTTTGATAAATATTTAATAATAATAATTAAATTAGATATTACACAGAAAAGTAATCATTTTAATCATTAAAACATAAAGAAAACAACGGCTTAACCGATTTTTATTAAATTTATGTCGGATCAAAATGAGGTTAACACGCCTCGATTGACACCCTTACGAGGTCGATATAATTTTTTATTCGCGAGATGTTGTGTAAACTCTACTTTTTTGAAGTCTATTTGGTTAAGAAAAAAGAACGGCTGAATCATTTTTCATTCTCGAGATTTCGTCTTAGAAAGAAATGGACACATACTTACGTACGTACGTACACACACACACACAGACATCTTTCTAAAAATAGTGTAGTGACCTTAAAACATAAAAATTTGTTATACATTTTGATTTCGATTTTCCGACCCATTACAATAACTTCCAATGGGAAGTTAAAAAAATGGGTGTGTGCTTATGACTACACGACAGAAGTGAAAACTTCAGATTTTCTAATTTTTAGTGTCATTTATTATAGCGCATTTATGAACTAAAAATAATTTATTACTAAAATACTAAAATTGTATTTTTAATTAATTTGACATATCTTTTTTGTTTGTCAACCGATTTAAATGAAACAAACAGTAAATATTAGCCCAAACTTATCTCAATACATCACTGAAAAACACATCCAAATTGGATTAGCGTTAAATCGCTGTTAATTTTTTACACATAAAACTAACGAAGTAACCACAGAAATAACAGAGAATTAACATAACAGCGTGATTAAAATGTACAATAAACCCGAAATAAGTCTATTTACGATTTTATTATACCGGGTGCTGATTTGTTAATAATAGGGATTTTACATGTAAAATCATGTTTATGAATTTTCCTGCTTCCCTATATATTTTGGTGAAAAAAACAAATACAAAATTTGTTCATAATTAAAAACTCTACCTGACACGTATGTTTGCAAATTATCAATATGCAGCTTTTAATTACAAAATAATTATTAAAGAACTGTGATTAAGTTTATATTAAAAATATTTTATCCGAATAGTCATGACTTCAACAATTTCAAATTGTTTTCAGTGTTTTTGACGTTTCAATTTATGATTGTGGCTATTCTGATAAATATTTTTAATTTAAACCTCGATTTAAACTTAATAACAGCTTTCCTTAATAAATAATTTTGTGATTATAAAAGCTGCATATTAGTAATTTGCACACATACTTACCTGTCAGGTAGAGTTTTTAATTATGAACAAATTTTTTATTTGTTTTTTTTTCACCAAAATATATAGGGAAGCAGGAAAATTCATAAACATGATTTTACATTTTTTTTCGTTGGAGAGCAGCCAATTATATAATTGTTTCGAAACATATTGGAAAAAATCATTTTACCAACAGTGGTCATAGTCAGGATTCTAACCTGAACCTTTCCACTTTCGCGGCGGAATGAGCTTACCTCGTACCAGCGAGAGCCCAACATGAAAGTTGATTCTGAAGCATATACCTAAGGAGAATATTAATTTAGCAATCTTGTCACGGTTGAGTATTGTACGCTTATTCCGCCGCGAAAGTGAAAAGGTTCAGATTAGAATCCTGACTGTGATCACTGGTTGGTAAAATGATTTTTTTCCAATATGTTTCGAAACAATTATATAATTGGCTGCTCTCCAACGAAAAAAAAATTTTTATATAACACATGCACGCTTTTAGTGTTTTTTCGTATCTGATTTGCGAACCTTAAATAGCCGTTTATTGACTAGTGACCATTATGTAACGCTTTTCAGTGCTATAATGGTTCATTATGTAACTAGTTACATAATGATCCATTATGCAACGCTTTTCAGTGCTATAATGAAAAAACAGTTGCATAATGAACCATTATGTAACTAGTTACATAATGAACCATTATGCAACTAGTTACATAATGAACCATTATGTAACTGTTTTTTTTTTTTTTAATTCAATTAAATTCTAAAACCATGCATGTGTTATATAAAGTATAGTGTGCAACGCGTGTGCTAAATCTTTATGCGTCAGGCGCGATATTTTCAGCACTCGTATTCGGCTCGCGATGCTCACTCGCCAAGGCTCGTGAGCGCTCTCCTACTACTCGTGCTGAAAATATCGCGCCTGACGTATAAAGATGTATTTAGCACACTAGTTACACAATATACTATTTCAATTGCATTTCAGCCGTATAAAACTATTATTTATGATTTTACATTTTACATGTAAAATCATGTTTATGAATTTTCCCTATTACCCGCAAATCAAATCAGCACCCGGTATGTAGGGTATAGATATTTATGCTAGGGAGTAGGTCCAAATAACTCTATAAGCTATTGATGACCTTAAAAAAAGAATCGCCTGTGAATAATGAACTAAACAAGTAATATTAAATAACTTTAGATTTTATAAAAAGCAGGTGAGAAAGTTAAAATGTGTTTATTACTTGTTGTTGCCATAAATATTATTATTGTATATTATTTCTGAAGCGGCGTCACACAAAAAACAAGTGTTGATTTACGTCAAATTAAGTCAGTGTTTTTTTAAATTACGTTGATTTGAATAAAGACACAATAAAACTGTTATGATATTAAATATAGGTATATAGGTATGGAAAATTTTCTTTACTTAATTTCATTTCATTATTAAAATTTTTTTTTAAAATTTTTTATTTAAATAACAAAGCTAGCCCTTACCCTCAACTTTGACAAAAACCTTATCTTAAACTAACCGTAGGTGGGATCAAAAATAGACTGGTGTACGAATTTTGATAAAAATCGGTCCTTTTCGAGTGATGCCCCGGTACAAACAGACAAAAAAAATTTTCAAAACATGTTCCCGCTTCTTAGTTTTACACAAAATAATGATCTAAGTTGTCGACGCGTCTATAATCTACAATAAAAAATAAATAATATTTCATTCATTTTGACGATTCTATAAATCCTAAAAAGTAGCAGACCTAAAAGTTCCTGTTAATGTTTTGTTTTGTGGTTCTACATATTTTTAAATGACAAACAAGGCACTTAAACAGCCGTCTTACTTTGTAATCAGCTTTATATTAATGGAGTGTCAAGCCGAACAAGGCGATTATGTTTTCAAATATGGTTTTTGAAAAGTCAATCTGTTCAAAAACAGTTATGCATTTATTCCGAAAAATAAAGATAACTTTTCATAATACATATTAATTTCTAGTAAGATAAATATATATTTCAGAACCCACAGTTTTGAATCTCTTTTAGTTTGGGAACTACGGGTCAAAAAATTCCTTTACGAATAGTCTTTATAATTGATGTAAAGTAGAAATATCGCATTTTCGAAAAAAATGTCTGTTTGACTGCTGTCTGTTTGCATGTTATCGATGAGGACTTTTTACACGTTTTTAATCGACTTCAAAAAAGGAGGTGGTTAAAAAAGGAGGTGGTTAAATAGACTTAATATCAAACGATTCGGGTCGAAATTATTTTTCAAAAATTTCGCAAATTTGCACAAAAAGGGAGGGTCTTCTTACTTTTGGCATTTTTAAGAAAACTCAAAAATCGCTCAGATACTGTTTATATCTTTGAAACTAAAAGTGCGGTGTGTTGGAGTCGATTCAGCGTTATTTTTTCTTTAAATAGACTTAATATCAAACAAATCGGGTCGAATTTATTTTTCAAAAATTTCGCAAATTTGTACAAAGAGGGGTCTTCTTACTTTTGGCATTTTTAAGAAAACTCAAAAATCTCTCAGATACTGTTTATATCTTTGAAACTAAAAGTGCGGGGTGTTGGAGTCGATTCAGCGTTATTTTTTCTATAAATAGACTTAATATCAAACGATTCAGGTCGAATTTATTTTTCACAAATTTCCAAATTTGTACAAAGAGGGGGGTCTTCTTACTTTTGGCATTTTTAAGAAAACTCAAAAATCTCTCAGATACTGTTTGAATCTTTGAAACTAAAAGTGCGGGGTGTTGGAGTCGATTCAGCGTTATTTTTTCTATAAATAGACTTAAATCAAACGAATCGGGTCGAATTTATTTTTCAAAAATTTCTCCAATTTGTACAAAGAGGGGGTTTTGGCATTTTACAAAAACTCGATTGTCTGGATTGTTCAAACATTTCGATGACTCGCGATGGTTGTCACTTGGACTCGATTGTTGTTTCATAGTTTACCGAGACCGAGTCGCATATTAATGAATCGTATACTCTCGAGAGCCACATAATATACAATCGTTCATCACTCCACAATTACTGTGGTCGAGTCGATGGTCGATTGTGCAGTAATCGCGTAATACGAATTCAATAGTATTGTAAAAACATCTCGTATTGCCCATCACTAGGCAAGACTGTGCTGTTATTTACTAGTTCAAAATGTTTACATTGTTCGAACCGTACACAAAGCGAGAGTATATTTTTAATGATACATCGGCACCGAGATTCAATTAGGCAAGCATGACAATTTAAATATCTTACATTGTAATTCCATTCTTGGTTTCTAACCTCAAAGGGCGCCGCAGCGTCCGAATATTGTCTTCGCTGATAACAATTAATCGAAATCCATGTTTCAAAAGGAATTTTATCTCGTAAATAAATGACTGTCTATTAATTTTTTCTTCTTTAAACCGGATTCTGTACCGAATTGGAATTTCGTCTTTCACGTATCTCAATCTGAAAATTTGTTAAACAACACGTGAAAAAAAGGATTATTTTTTCGAATATTTCTCAACCCGTTTATTTCTACATAATAAAATTTTATTAACTATAATATAACAAACATCAATATTGAATGTATTTTTATTTCTTGGTGAAACTGATGGGACTGACGAGTACCCAGTCAAATTTAACGAGGGCCCCCACAAGAGTAAGGCTGATAGGTCTATAGTCTTGGGAGTTGGGACTCGCAGTTAGGAGGAATCCGGCGCGACATAATTCAAAGAAATTAAGTTAATTTATCCTAAAATATCTGGATAACGCACTTTACTTGAAAGAGGTGAATCAATTTTTTTTGGGGGTTTCTGGTGGACTTTTGGGGGTTTCTGGTGGACTTTTGGGGGTTTGTGGTGGATATTTGGGGATTTCTGGTGAATTTTTGGGGGTTTCTGGTGGACTTTTGGGGGTTTCTGTTTGACTTTTGGGGGTTTCTGGTGGACTTTTGGGGGTTTCTGGTGGACTTTTGGGGGTTTCTGGTAGATTTTTGGGGGTTTCTGGTGGACTTTTGGGGGTTTCTGGTGGACTTTTGGGGGTTTCTGGTGGACATTTGGGGGTTTCTGGTGGACTTTTGGGGGTTTCTGGTGGACATTTGGGGATTTCTGGTGAATTTTTGGGGGTTTCTGGTGGACTTTTGGGGGTTTCTGGTGGACTTTTAGGGGTTTCTGATGGACTTTTGGGGGTTTCTGGTGGACTTTTGGGGGTTTCTGGTGGACTTTTGGGGGTTTCTGTTGGACTTTTGGGGGTTTCTGTTGGACTTTTGGGGGTTTCTTGTGGACTTTTGGGGGTTTCTGGTGGACTTTTAGGGGTTTCTGATGGACTTTTGGGGGTTTCTGATGGACTTTTGGGGATTTCTGGTGGACTTTTGGGGGTTTCTGGTGGACTTTTTGGGGTTTCTGGTAGACTTTTAGGGGTTTCTGATGGACTTTTGGGGGTTTCTGATGAACTTTTGGGCTTTCCGACTGGGCTTTTGATTGCCGACTGGTCTGGGGGGGTGTCACATTACCCTCGGTCCGACCCTGTTGACAGTTTATTTTCGCTATAGTTTGCTTAAATCTAACTTTAAACCGTTTAGTTTCTCATATAGTTCACACCACAAAAACACATTCCTAATGAGCAGATGTTCTCATAGAGAATATAAAAAACTACAAATAGTTTATATTAATAAAGTTGATTTATTTAAATCTATATGTTCATGACACCTGCTTAAAACCATATCTCAGAAATATCCTTGAATTTGTGTGTTTTTTCGTGCGATTCGTTTCAAACACAAGGTCAAGGGTTAAGCAGGCAATTAATTTTTATAAAACCACAGTTTCGCGGATATTTTAAAATATCATTTATTATGATATTATCATTATATTAAGCGCTGTACAAAATAGTATAAAAAAGCAAACATATTAAGTAGATAAAAATAAAAACTAAACTAAGAGATTAACAGTAGTGTTAAAAACAAGCCAACAACTGGTTAAATTTATGGAGTTTGATTACAGTAAGTTCGAAAAATTTCGCGATTAATAAGTTTTTAGAGAGTTCTAGATTAAATTGTTGATTATAGACGCTCGAAAAGTGTGATGTCTTTAGCGTGTGTAGGGGGACATAAGAACTATTTTAGTTGTGTAAGGGGACATGGAAACCCTAAATTCGGAAAAATAAATGATTTATAGATTTAAAAATATGTGAGCCCCAAGGCGATAAAGAATGATCGATGTTAAATTAGATTATTGACGCTTGACAACCAAGATAATTAAAAGGGTGCATCCAGGATGTTGTTTTTTTCATTGCAAAAAAAATGAATTAATTGAGTCGAACTGGATTTATTTTCCAAATTTAAAAGGGTGGCAAACTTGATATCAATAAATAAAAAAATCGTTATGGAGTAGATACCATTCCATATCATACATGATTTTTAGGTTTCAAAATCATTTTTGGTACGTCAAATTTCAGTGGAATTTCTCAGAAAACTCTTATAAAATACTTGACGATATTTTTTATAGCTACAAAAAAACCTTCAAAAAGCCACTAAAAAGAGGAAAATAATGAAATTTTGAGGTTTGCGCCAATTTAATAAAATATGAAGTTGGTTAAAAAGAAGATATTAATCACTATACTATACTTCTCAACCGACTTCATATTTTATTAAATTGGCGCAGATCTCAAAATTTCATTATTTTCCTCTTTTTAGTGTCTTTTTGAAGGAGGTTTTTTTTTGTTAAAAAGTTTTTTTTTTTTATTTTTTAGTGTCAAAAAGTAACATTTACCTTAAAGAATCACACGCCGTTACTTACTTTTATTAAAATAAGCCGAACTACTGAACCGATTTTGATGAAATTTCTATGGGACCAATCTGAAAGTATATCCTTTCAAATAAAAAAAGAATTTTCCAAATCGGTTTATAAATTACGGAGTTCTGATGTAACAAACATAAAAAAAATACAATCGAATTAAGAACCACCTCCTTTTTTTGAAGTCGGTTAAAAATGCACAAATTTGCATACCTATATATATTATGTGTCTCCCCGGATCGGGTGCCAATAGGAAAAATTTTTTTATTACCTATGCGTTTTACGAAAAAAAGTTCCATTCTTCCTAAAAACTCGACTGCTTGTTTAAAAAATGAGATTCCCACAAAACATTGGTATCTCCAAAACCTGGCACCAAAATCAACAGGCCTTGAATCGTTATTGTGACAAACATTTAACAAGCCGTGAGGTGGGTCGTTTATTAGGACTAAAGTGCGACCCTTGAGGTCCACACGACGAACTTCCCAGTTTGATAAATATTTAATAATAATAATTAAATTAGATATTACACAGAAAAGTAATCATTTTAATCATTAAAACATCAATAATTAAAAAAAAAAAAAAAAAAAAAAACGGCTGAACCGATTTTTATAAAATTTATGTCGGATCAAAATGACGTTAACACGCCTCGATTGACACCCTTACGAAGTCGATATAATTTTTTATTCGCGAGATATTGTGTAAAATCTACTTTTTTGGAGGTTATTTGGTTAAGAAAAAAGAACGGCTACACACACACACACACACACACACAGACATCTTTCTAAAAGTAGTGTAAAAATAGTGTAGTGACCTTGAAACATTAAAATTTTTTTTCCTTTTTGATTTCGATTTTCGGACCCATTACAATAACTTCCAGTGGGAAGTTAAAAAAAGTCATTCAAATCGGTACATTTTACCTTATCTTGAACACGATTTATCAAGCATATTACATACCTATATATTTCAATAGTCTTATGTAACGTGGAATTTAATTCTTTCCTACAACAAAAATAACAAGCCGTAAGGTGGTCGTTTATTAGGACTAAAGTGCGACCCTTGAGGTCCACACGACGAACTTCCCAGTTTGATAAATATTTAATAATAATAATAATTAAATTAGATATTACACAGAAAAGTAATCATTTTAATCATTAAAACATAATTATTATTTATTTTTAACAATAATTAAAAAAAAACCGAGTTTTATAAAATTTATGTCGGATCAAAATGACGTTAACACGCCTCGATTGACACCCTTACGAAGTCGATATAATTTTTTATTCGCGAGATATTGTGTAAAATCCACTTTTTTGGAGTCTATTTGGTTAAGAAAAAAGAACGACTGAACCGATTTTGAAAAAATTTCTTTCAGATCATATTTACGTTAATACGCGTCGATTGGCACCCTAACGTAAGTAGTCGATATCATTTTTCATTCTCGAGATTTCGTCTTAGAACGAAATGGACACATACGTACGTATACGTACACACACACACATATACACACACCAGACATTTTTTCTAAAAATAGCGGAAAAAAATAGTGTAGTGACCTTGAAACATAAAAATTTGTTATACATTTTGATTTCGATTTTCGGACCCATTACAATGAATTGTAAATTATAGACGCTCGACAACTGAGGTCATTAGCGTCTAAAGGACCCATTACAATAACTTCCAATGGGAAGTTAATAATGTCCAGCTTCCGTAACTTTCCCGCGCAGATTCCAATACAAAATCAGCTGTTCTAAACATCTGGAATGCAACCCCTGCAGCATTGCAATGCATGGGAATTTACTATCGAATACAATAGCTCATGCATGCGGTACCCCAGACAAAAGTCAATCGCGTCCTTTGACATTACGACCCTATAACTTATAAAGGGGAGTGGTTCTTAATGTTGTTATATAACCTGGACATACACGTGCTATAGCAAAATCACTACTTCCTCATTTCCGACTTGTTGATTGGTTGTGATTTTTATTAGTGCAAGACTCAACCTACCAGATTTTTATATTTAACTACACATATTTTACTAAGTACTCTCAGTACCGAGACCACTTCCTGTGAGTCATACTGTGCAAAAAATGTGATAAAAATCTGCATATATCAATTACAACCACAGTGTTTTGTTTATGCAATTGTTTTTGTTTGAGTCTTTGGTTTTTGTTGTGTTCTTCAATTATTTATTGAGTGCAATTTGTTTTGTTGCGTTCTTCATTTGTTTATTGATTGTTTTTTTGTTGTGTTAACGTCAACTGTTTGATTATTATGTGTCTTTTGTTTTTGTTGTGTTCGTCAATTGTTTGATTATTGATTGTGTTTTAATTGTTGTGTTTAGATCGTATATAGAGTTAACGTGAAGAGTGATATTTAATTAGTGATTGCAGGTGACCGAAAGTTCTAAGTTAACAATTTGTGTTTATAGGTAAAACTTATAATTTATCGAAAATGTGTGTTATAATAAAAATCTAAAAATAAATTTTATACAAGGACTCAGTACGAGACAGAAGATTTAGACAAATCAGTGGGAGATGAAACGTGTTTTTCTGATTTCGGTTTTTTGATTTCGAATTATGTAAATTAGTTTTAAAAAAAGGTTTACTTAAATTGATTTAATTAATTTATCATGGTTATATCTAATATATAGACAACAATTTTTTAATTTGATACATTTTTTGGCTACCTATATACGTACTTCTCAACCGTTCTAGGTCTATATGATTTAAATAAAGTTTTATTCAACTATATGGTGACTTAAAATCAACTAGTTCTCCGATTTGCCACATTTGTTGGTTATACTTTTTTATCTCAACACGACACCGTTCTAGGTCTATATGATCAAGGCGACTGTATGCAAAATCACCTCGTGTTTTTATCAAAATTTGGAGTTTAATTTAAAAGGTAAAGTACTCAAAAAAAAGTAAATTCACTTATTTTTAAATATTTATAAAAGTTTCGTTGGCATAAAGTTTTTTTTTTCATTCTATTTCCAAGTGCATAAAAAACTGCGTTGTGTTATAAATAAAAAACCAATTGAATTATTAATAAAACAATTGAGTTCAACAAAAGACATAATAAAAATATAATTTCATTTGTTTCGGATTATACTGATTTTCCACATGTTTTTATTCTCGTTTTTATTATTGTATGAATTGTGATTTATTATTCTATGTTGATTTAAAATTAATTTTTAGTGTTGCTTATCTTTTAAATGCTTTTTTATTTAAAGCTCAATTTTAAGGGTCGTAAAGCGCGCTCCACAAGTTCCCTCATGCAGATGACAATTTTATAAAAATCTGATATTATTAACTAAGCTTTATAAAAAAACACAAATTACCTATTACCGAACCATAAAATGTTTCTTGCGTCGCAAACAACATAATTTTGAGAACTTTTTTTTTCGTATTTATAATATAGCGAAATCTACAGAGAATGTGATTTTAACTGTTCAGAAGACTTCAATGATGCGTAAGACAGGGAACCAAATGATGACACCTGGATTAAAAAAAATTAGTGATATCTTCCCGTAATATGCCAAAGAATAATGAATGGAGAATAAGTGGGGATCCTACATGGGTTCATAAACGGATACTCGAGTCTCAATGAGCAATTTTCTTGAGAGTAGTTCTTTCAATTATCTGCGAGAGGCAACACTTGTCATGGTAGGTACAAATATTATTTATTCCCCATTAGTGTCGTGTCATTTTAGAAGCATAACGTAATTATTAATTATTATTATTTTAATTAAGTTATACCACTAAAATGACACGAAAATAATGGAGAATAAATAATGTTTGCCCCTACCACAAGTGCTGTCTCTCGTGGATAATTGAAGTAACTATGTACTTTCAGGAAAATGGATCATTGTACATAAGTGCGTCGGGTTAACGTTAAACAGAAGTTGGAGCTGTCAAAGAAGCGTACATTTTTTTATTATTCTTTTAAAATTAGGTGTCAGCCCACGTTCGCAGTAATTTAAACATTTTTTGGTTACGAAAAAGGAAACGATTGTTGCGTGACAAGCGGTCATAAACTACTTATTATTTTGCTTTTTTATTTATTATTAAACACTTTTAAGTATTTTATGACCGATTTTATGAACACTGGAAGCTGCTGTGTTCAACCCGAACGCCAGAAATGTTTAATGTCAGTTGCCTCAAGATTTTATACACAGGGTGATTCTCGAGTTATAGCAGATGCTGATTTGCTTTGCGGGTTCTATGGATTTTACAGGTAAATTCATGTTTATGAAGTTTCCTGCTTTCCTATAGGTATATATATTTTGATGGAAAAAAAAACAAATACAAAATTTGTTCATAATTAAAAACTCTCCTTGATACGTATGTTTGCAAATTACCAAAATGCAGCTTTTAATTACAAAATAATTATTAAGGAGCTGTGATTAAGTTTAAATTAAAAATATTTTATCCGAATAGCCATGACAAAAAAAACATGGCTATTCGGATAAAATATTTTTAAGTCGATTATTTGCCACATAGGTTATAACAATAGCAGCGAATACATATAATCGCGATTCAAGGTTATATGCTAGTCGACTGACGTTCACGCGACTCGTTGATTATTCACTGTTCACACTGTCAAGTCGGTACTTACTACTCTGTGATCTCTTCACTTTTGAATTCGTATTACGCGATTACTGGACATTCGACCATCGACTCGCGAACCAGACAGTTAAAATGACCCCAAAATGACCTTAAAAAGACCCCAAAATCACCTTAAAATGACCCCCAAATCACCTTAAAATGACCTTAAAACGACCCCAAAATGACCTTAAAATGACCCCAAAATGACCTTAAAATGACCTTAAAATGATCCCAAAATGACCCCAAAATGACCTTAATTCGTAATACGCGATTACTGCACATTCGACCATCGACTCGCGACACAGACTGTTGTTGAGTGATGAACGATTGTATACTACGTGGCTCTCGAGAGTGTACGATTCATTACTATGCGACTCGGTCTCGGTAAACTATGAAACAACAACAAGCGAGTTCAAGTGAGAACCATGTTTGAACAATCGACTAAAACATCTCGTATCGCGCATCATTATACTACTCCTACAAATCCATTGCTGAACTCCTAAGAATTGATATGTTCTTTGATACTTCAATCTTTGAAAATATATACTTATTCACCCTGTATTTAAGAATATCTACGAAATATTCAAATCAAATAAGAATTTTAAACGTACGTATCTATTTTATAGCTATTAATTATGCGTTTTTAGTATGAAAATCGTCAAACTGGTAAAAAAATTGATATTTTATTTATAAGTAAACAAGAAACGATTGGTTTTCTAATATCGATTTATAATAATATCTCTACGTTATTTATAACCTTTGGCTTCTATATTTTTAGTAGCATCTGGATTTTTAATCAGAAGTTGAATCAATATTTGTTTAAAACCCAACGGATATATTAAAAACACTATTTCGTGTTTATACATTATTTATAAACACTTATAGACCGGGAGCTAGTGACAATTTTTTGGTGTTATTTATTCAAGGCCTTATTTTTGTGAAAATGTTGAGGGAGGCACATTAAAGTGCCCTGAATAAGAGATTTTGCTAGATAGCGGTATGGGAGAGATGCAGACCGCCCCCAACATGTAACAAAAAAAATTGCCACCATTATTATTGCTTCAAGGCTGAAATTGTTTGTATAACTTATCGGTGAACCCAATAATGCGATTATAATATTTGCAAATCGATTGGTCAGTATTAAAGGGGTGGCAGATCACCCTAAACGTGTCATGTATCCGACGAAATTTATATTATTAGTTCAAGGTTCAAATTTTAATATGTTGTTAACACACACACACACACACACACACACACACACACACAGACATCTCTCTAAAAACAGTAGATTCGGACTCTGGGGGACCTCAAAACGTCCAGATATGTCAACATTTTTCATTCGCAAAATCGGACCCATTATACAATAACTTCATGGGAATTGTTAAAAATGCATGGTAAATCAGACCAGTAGTGGTCCTGGGCGCCATTTGTTTCAAAGGCACCGCAGTTAAAAACAACTGACAGTCAAATACTGTTAAATTCGATTGTTTTCTAATGAATGAAAACTCCGCATGCGCCTGTCAGTCTACTACGTTCACCAAACATAATTTGTATGGACAGTTCATATTTTAAATTCATTCATAAAATGTGTAATTATTATGTTCGATTTCAATGTAGGTATTACTGAATTACACAATTGTGACATTACAATTAAATGAAATTTGAATTACCGGATGTTGATTACTGGTTAAAAAACAGACAATTGAACCGTGACTATATATTTATCACTTCCGATTAATATAGTGAAATAATCATTTTGTTGAATAAACACGTATATAAATCTATACAGGGTGTATCACAGAAAACCGAACATAGGGAAAAGTACACAGTACAAATTAGTTAAGATCAGAGATTGCTTTGCCCTCTATTCATGTAAAAAAACCATGATAATTAATTTAGTTAAGTTAACCATGTATATTCTATCTTTGTCACGCTACTCATTTTGCTTATGTTTTCCTTGTTGCACTCATTACTTTTCTATGTATTCAATCCTGTGATACACCCCTGTATACTGCACTTATTGGAATTGTGTGACCGCATTGTATATATATCTGAACAGCGCCATTTTACATTTAGAGTATTCTCTACCGGAAGTTACCCCCTGCACTCTTTATCTCAAATCCTTTCCCCTCGCCTAAAAACGGTTACAGCTCTCCCGACGCTATTTTTAAATCTAAAGGGTTTAATGAGTAAAAGTCAAATAAAGGACCAATAATTAATTAATTAATTAATTGTAGATTATAGACGCGTCGACAACTCAGGTCATTAGCGTCTTCAACACAACAAATAATCCATTTGTGTATTAGAATCCGCCAGCCGGTATACACAAACCGACTGGTACGAGCTCGGGTCCCTGGGAGCGCTAATTCCCAAAGAACATCGGAATGCAATTTGTGATAGCAACCACATTCCAATGTTCCCCCTGGGGGATAGGTACATACCTACAAAAGATTATTTTAGTTTATTGGAATCATCGTGTCTTTTAGTTATAAGTACTTATATACGATAAACTTGAGAGCAAAAATGTTGTTTTGTAAGATTTTTTAAGGTTTGAAATTTTTTAATGACAATTTAAATTAGGTACCCAATAGAATTAGAAGCGTGTCACAAACTTAAAAAAAACGCATTTAAGTTAATAAAAATAAATAAATCGATAGACAATTTGTCTGAAACTTATATAAAATAGTCAACAGGACTTGCGTCGTACTTTTTACTCGTGCTTCACACGCGCTCATAGCAACCGGTGCTGGCAGCGCACGTTAGAAGCAGCTCTGCAATGGAAACGGGCTTCCATAAAAGGTTAAACCTGCTGTAGCTGTCGAGGCCAGGACACGATCGGCGCGCAGAAGACCCGAGAATCCTCGGCACGGCCAGGCAGGAGTCGTGTGCATGGCGCACTTTTTACACGTGACAACCACATACTGGATGGCCGGTTTCTTCGCATGCGAAAATGCTTTATGATCGAGCATTGAAATCCATTAGTATTTTTCAAATATAGGTATTGAATTTTACAAAATGTTGACAGAACATTTGAATTGACAATGGTTTTAGATTGACAATCAAGGCCACACATAATACACGACTTTTACGAATATACGGCACTTATAGCCAGAATGGACGCTAATGACCCTTGTTGTCGAGCGTCTATAATTCACAATTCAATTTAATTTTATAGCCCGAATGCATCTCATGACAATTCCACTAAGCCCCTAAACACGGTTAGGTTACATTGTTTTATTACGGAGTTCCGGTGCCTATAGCTTCCAGTTTCATCATCATCTGATGATAAAGCCGGAAGGTAGGCAGTTCATTTAGGATTATTCTAGTGACCGTAAACACACTGTAAGAAATGAGAAGGCCGATTACATAGATCATCGATGGTCCATTTGTAGCCAGCGATTAATCTGGTAATAGACACGCAAAGAGACAATGGCTTCGCAAACAGGTATCGCCTGCACATCGCGTAGATTCCATAAAAATACATTGCGCTTGCGTGGTTACTAATTTTACATTAATTTGTTTTGTATTCATCCATTTTATATATGTAACTATACATTTTATTTTGTAATTTTTACACAGTTTATTGGAATATTACACAAATTATGTAATTTTAATTTACTTTATGTAAAAATAACAAATTTGTTTAACTTTACAGTAAAAGTCCAAGTTTTTATTGAAGTTTTCTGTGTAAAAATAAATAATAATGTAAAATCACATAGAAAATCGAGCGAATTCTACCTTAACTTTCAAAGTATTTTTACATCCATTTTTTACAGTGCCTGAAAAGTCACAGGAAAGCAAACGCCATTTCGTTTGCTTGGATGACATATTTTTTCCAGTTTTTTATATTTTTTTCAGTTATTTTGATTTATAAAAACCAAACTACTGAACCGATTTTGATAAAATTTCTATGGGACCAATCTGAAAGTATATCCTTTCAAACAAAAAAAAAATTACCAAATCGGTTTATAAATGACGGAGTTCTGAGGTAACAAACATAAAAAAATGACGTAATCCTATATACTGCACTGTAACACACGCGGTTGCGGCGTTTGAGCACGCCTGAGCCAGAAACGCAACTAAATACACAGCGAAGTATCTATATTACATACCTAAACGTGTATACATATACTTTTGCTTTACAGTACGTTCGTATGTATACTCTCTCTCTCTCTCTCTCTTCCCGTGCCCGAGCGCGCGGAAGCCGAGAGAGAAGTGCCGCAGTGGTGGGGAGAACAGCAGCGAAGGAGCGGACCAGAAATTTCGTTGCATATTTCCCTTCACGCGGCTGTTCACTGCTCGACATAAGATGTTTCACATCAAAAAATACAACCGAATTGAGAACCACCTCCTTTTTTTGAAGTCGGTTAAAAAGCTGCCGCTATCCCACCATACATTATCCCATTGGTCTTGAGGTATGGTACATGCATTATTTAATAGTCAATTACAGAACAGAATATGACATGTATTGAAGATTATGTATTAAACTCTATTGTTTACATATTTCATAATCAGTAGTCAGATTCAGTTATTTCCTGTTAACACTATCTGATTTATTGGTTCGGCGCTGAACTATGCTATATTCAGTAAGTACTTAAAATTGACTTCCATGTTCCGTAAGGGATTGGAAGTAGGGAATGCAATCTCGATCTCGCGAGATCTCGAGCCATTTTTCGAGTTTTAATCTCGTGGGCAGGCAATCTCGTTTTTGAAATCTCGTTCGAGATCTCGACCCGATATGGTGGAGATCTCGAACGAGATTTCAAGAACAAACGCGCTTGAAAAGAAAACTTATAACTTATACGTAATAGTTTTTGACATTCGCGCTAATTGATTCTGTTTGTTTCTCTGCATATACAGGGTGGACCAAGTTATAGTAGCAATAATTCACCATTCGATGGTCCATCGAAAAATAAGTAGACATGCATAATTTTATTTTTTTTCCAAAACGCTTCCTAAGGGAGATACAGCCCTTCAAAGTCCAGTTTTAAAAATCAATACTGACAAGTGTCATAAATTATCTCAAAACCAAGTATCGCCTACTTTGTTGGTTATTTTCATAAGTTATTTATTTGTTGTTTTTAATTTAATTAATGAATTATTTATTTAAATTCGTCAAACAGTAAAAAGTTTACAATTGTTGTACAAGATTCCTGACCTATTATTTTCATAGGTGGCTATTTTAGAAGTGTTCTAAACTTTCAACTCTAATTATCTCGTAAACGAAGCCTCAAATCGAAATTTTGCAAGAGTGACTCTTTTTTTCTAAATTGAACAGGAAATTCGAAAAAAATGTTATTCTTTAAAAATATCCAGTGGCGCAGAAAATAGGGTAGGAAAAGTGAGACAACCCCCCTGTATCTACGCCACTTGACAATTTTGACAAAAGTTACTTACGTCAAGTAATGAGTATTTATTGCATAAATACTTGTACCAAATTTGGTCAAAAACGCATTAATGACCTGAGAGTTAGGACAAAAAAAAAAGAATTTTAAAACTGAACTTTGAAGGGGTGTATCTCCCTTAGGAAGCGTTTTGGAAAAAAATAATATTATGCATGTCGACTTATTTTTCGATGGACCATCGAATGATGAATTATTGCTACTATAACCTGGTCCACCCTGTATATTGTTTTAATTATTGTTTTCTTGAGTGAAATTAACAGTTATTTAACTTATAACAAGCATTAGATGGCTAACAAATTTCAAAGTTAAGTGAATACTGAATATTATGTCTATGAACAATTCAAACCAAATGTTCGTGAACGTTACTAATAGTAACTTACCCTATGCTTCCTAACTCCTAAGAAGTTATTTCCAAAATAATTAATTGACATATAGTGTGCTGTGTGAGTTGGGGTATTGCTGTTATATTTTGAAAATAAAACAAAACAATAATTGAATCTTGAAACAAAAAAATCAACGTTTATTTAAGGAAAGTAATGAATAAGAATCATCTGCACAGTGCACTACGCAATAAATCACACATGTACACAGTGACACAGTCACACTGTCCCAAGTAAATATTTTAGATACAAAATAATCATTCTTTTAAAAAGTAGGCGAAATCTCGATATTGTCGAGATCTCGCGAGATCTCGAATTGCCAATCTCGAACCCAAACTTATCTCGCGAGATCTCGAATTGACAATCTCGGCTCGAGATTGAATTCCCTACTTTTAACCTCAAATGTTTTCACATGAACCATGAAATATCTGTCTAAATTCTAATTAAATTTTATATTCAGCCATTCCGTAAATTCGTCACGTATTCGCGCTGACAATAATAATAAAATGTGAAAATGTTCAAAGCAGTTTATATTTTAATCGATAATACCTATACTATATATTAATAGAAGGTACTTAATGGTTTTCATACATTGGCGAGGTGTTTACACCTGAAGGTAGATAACATAATAAACATGTTAGTATATATGATGTTTACCTTGAAAACGAAATTCACTTTTATGTGGCGGTACACAATAAATTTTTATCTATTTTTTTTCTTCGTTAAAACTATGGCGCGAGCACCTGCTAAAATTTTTTTAAAACACAATTTTGTTACAAATTGGTTGATGCTTTCGCGGCCAGTTGATGAGCTGGTGTTGTCCTGATTCGGGTCTGTTATAGGCAGTCGTTGGTTGCAGGAATTGCTTCCTAACGTTCGCACGCACGAGTGGCGAGCTTCTTCAGAGGTCCTATCCATCTTCAATGCTGGATGTAGGTAGCGAACTTCTTCAGAGGTCCTTCCATCTCCGATGCTGGATGTAGCTTGGCGAGCTTCTTTAGAGGTCCTTCCATCTCCAATGCTGGATGTAGGTAGCGAACTTCTTCAGAGGTTCTTCCATCTCCGATGCTGGATGTAGCTTACATCCAGCATCGGAGATGGAAGGACCTCTGAAGAAGCTCGCCACTCGTGCTAGCGAAATGTTAGGAAGCAATTCCAACTAACGACGGCCTATAGACCCGAATCAGGACAACGCCTGCACAATTTTTACCCGACTGCGCCAGAAGGAGGGTAATGTTTTTCGAGTGTATGTATCTACTTATGTATGTATATTTCTTTATCACGCTCTGTAGCCTAAACGGCTTGACGGATTTTGAAAAATGAGGTGTCCTTAGATTTGTCTGAATCCCCAGAGTGACATAGGATATATGACGTTACGGAAAATCAATATGGCGGACGCTAGACGCCATTTTGTCAGAATGCAAAAGTAATTTTCCTTCTAAATACATTGATATAGATATCAAAATCAAAACAAAAGAAATTTTTCGTTGACATTTCAAATAGGGTACATGACGTCACGGAAAATTCAATATGGCGGGCGCTAGACGCCATTTTGTCAGTACGCAAAAAATCGGCAAAACCTTGTGTGTGGGGTACCAAATTAAAAGGCTTGATGAGTAGATTCAACTAAAAGGAAGGAAATAAAAAATTTATTAAAAAAACAAAAAACCTGACTGCGTAAAAATCAAACTTAAAAGATGGAAACAAGATCAAATGATAACATGCAGTCGGAGGCATAGTAGTAACAAATTGAACAGAAATACCTGATATTACTACTATGCATCCGATTGCATGTTATCATTTGATCTTGTTTCCATCTTTTAAGTTCGATTTTTACGCAGTCGGGTTTTTTGTTTTTTTAATAAATTTTTTATAATAATTTATTATAAAGACCATAAAAAAATTTAAAAGTCGGTCGACATGTTTAAAACATATCACATTATTGCAAAGTACACTGGGTATATTATGTACCTTTTAATAATAATTTTTAGTAAGTACAAAAAAAACAGTTTTGCTTTTACGTAATCTCAACCGTAAGAATTAACAGGTGCACTACGAAGTACACAAAATATGTACTCAAAACAGGTAAATCAGTTTTCTAGCGTGGGAACGGTTGCAATTTTTTGAAAAGGTCTTTTTGTATAAGTACTATTTTTTGTTTGGATATCCGCTATGTGGGCTACATAGTTAACCGATGTAGGTATAAAATACAGTTAGCAAAGCTTTTGATAATCGTCTAAATCAGCGTTTCTCAACCCAATATAGGTACTTTTTTGAAGTCGTACTGCGCCCCAAATGTTTTATTTTATTATATAAAATAAATAACATGTTTTTTGAAGTGAAAACTCCCTTAGGCGCGTTAGGCACTCTTTGCCTGGGTACTGAAAAAATGTGAAACGTTCGCAACTACTTCCGTAAGAATTCGCAACATACTTATATCATAAAAACGGCCGTCTACACACTTCCACCCATAGCGCAGTTGGTTATGCCTTTGCGTTCTATGCATAGAAACCTGGGTTCGAGACCTGATGGCAGCGTAGAGTTTTTGGCGTTTTTTTTCTAAATTCTACATGATATTTATTTATATATTTTTTTATTTTTGTTATATTCTTTCTTTGACAATAATTATAATTTTTTTGAAACCAAGGTGGAATTAATTAAAAATACAATAAATTTTAGTATTTTAGTAATAAATTATTTTTAGTTCATAAATGCGCTATAATAGATTCCCAAAATTTCAGTGCTCGTCAAAATTTTAACTCCTAGATTACTTGCTATAGAATTCACAAGAAAAATTGTTGAAATTTCGACGGTTAAAAACGTATTTAAAAGATAAACTAGAGATTGGGGATTATTCCAGGTTGGGCCAAGGGGTGGTCCAAGACAGTTTAAGGTGGGCCATGGACCACCCAGCCCACCCTTTAACGCCGCCACTGCCTGGTTACCCTATTTACACCAATAATTCCATACCTTTTCAAGAGATTCGTGGAAAAAATTTACATACGCGGTTTTGGTTTGCAGTCCGGGATAAAGCTGTCCCAAAATTGCTGGGACACAGAGCTACCACGTGTAGTAGAGGTCAAAATAAGTCGATTGGACCCAATTTATTTATATACCAAAATGTACCGTTTGCCCGTGAGAAGAGTTCAAAGTTTACATAAAATTGTGTATTACAATTTTATTAAACTTGTACTAGGAATATCTGTTAGCATTATTTAAGAAAACATTTTTTTCCTTCGGAACTATGCGGAATACGAAATTTTTACAAGAGTAACAAAATGAAGATAATTAATCAGTCTTCTCGCTAAAAACATTTGAGAACCGTATTACCACCCCTAAGAAAGTTCTGAAAAAAATGTCAGGGGGTGAGGGTGGTTTTAACCCTTCTACAATTTCTTTTGGGTTTTTTTGATTACCGAAAGGAGAGTAATCCTCTAAAATGCACTTTTGTCAAATTTCATTCAATTTGTTTCACTCATTTCTGAACAGCGTACAAAAATGTGTTTTTATATGTAAACTTTGAACTCTTCTCACGGGCAAACGGTACATTTTGGTATATAAATAAGTTGGGTCCAATCGACTTATTTTGACCTCTACTACACGTGGTAGCTCTGTGTCCCAGCAATTTTGGAACACCCTGTATATACGTACATATTATGTTTAAATATATGATGCAAATCGTGGCGTGGGAACTTACGGCAGGTGTCTCACAACGGACATGATATCTGCTGCTGCTGCGACGGAATAAGTCTGTGCCAGTGGCGATACGGACGACGAGATGACGATGATGATGGCATGGGATTCATGGACCGTGCTGCCGTTGCTGTGCATTAACACACACGCGCACACAAACACAAGTTACCGTACTGTCTGTTCGTTTTCAAAAAGAATCGAATAAACACTTTCAATTTATTTGTTGTAACGCGTCGACAACTTAAGTTATTAGCGTCTTGATTACATTAAATCACAACTCACTTAAAACTAAACGACAACACAAAACATCCATGAGTGGAGGCGGGATTCGAACCCACGACAGTCTGATCCAGAGGCCGCGACGCTAACCACTGAACCACACTGTCCTCAACACTTTCAATAATTGCGTTAAAATAATAACGAACGTTGTAGAGGGCTTGAGAATAGCCGAGCGTGTAGCTATGCTGTTGTTTATATGGCGTTGCTATGGTTCCTCTATTACAAGTCCCCAGTACCCGGGTTATAGCCCGAGAGCTGGTAAAAGTGTCAATTGGATATTCAATTTATTATTAAAAAAAAATAATGAATGGAAAATATAAATTGGTGCTAGGCCTAAATAACCTTAACTGTTGGTGGTCTTTAAAAACACACGAACGTTGTAGAATGATTGATGTTTAAAACCACAGTATAACACAGTAGATTCACTGTACTGTCGGCACTTTGATGTTTGTACTACAATTTCTTTGACCTTGAGACAGCCAATTACAGCAGTGTTTGGAGCAAGCAACGTCCGTTTCTTCCTTTCAATACATGCAGTGTAACAGGACCGTATTAGAAAAATGTTTTTAAATGCTGCCATTGTGTTTCCGTTGGGTAATAGAACAAAAATGATTACATTTTGTGACTTTTATTAAAAATAACACATACAAAGAACGAAAGATCTATCAAAAATGATTGTTGTGAAACAATTACAACAAACAAATCAATTGTTGTTTCTAAACTTACATATCCCCCTATATTATTAAACGAGTAAATCTTGTATATACCTACCTATCTATGTTTCTATGTATCTATATAAATATTTTCTCGAAAACGGCTCTAACGATTTTGATCAAATTTACCAAAAAGGGGTTTCGGGGGGCAAAAAATCGATTTAGCTAGGTCTCATCCCTGGAAAAATTCGTTTTCCTATCGATTTTATCATTTTTAAAAACGGTTTTTTGACCTGTCAAAACATTGTAATATCGTGAGTAGGCTTTGGAGAAAACAAACTACTTTCATTATTTATATGTCAAAATTATCTGACAGAATTTTTAACTTATTAAAATAATCCGTGAACTATTTGTATAGTAAAAAATAACAGAAATAAAAACTAAACATTATTATGTAAGTAGTTTTAACTAATATTTAAATAAATAGGTACCTACCTAAGTATGTTATTTTTATATTACCTATATAAAATATGTATATTATGTACGTTAAATATAGTATGACGTATAATCTTACCTAGACTTTTTTTTCTCAAAAACGAATAACGATTTTGATGAAATTTACAGAATGGGGATTTTTCGGGGCGAGAAATCGATCTAGGTAGAAATCTTGGTCCCAGAGGGGAGCAATTAAAAAAAAGGGTTTTTTTATTTATAACTCGGTCAATTGTCAGATCGATTCGAAGCCTATTTCTACATAGATTTTGTATAATATATCACAAGGGTTAAAACTGTAAATGAACACTAATATAAGAAGTGTCTTGCACAATATGTAAACAATGACAAACAGGCGGCCCGAAGGGCCGCACTTCTGGCACCGCGAGTCTGTGTAAAAACACATCGATTTTTGAAAACTATTGTTAAGATACATACAAAAAAGTTTTGTTTAAAAATTTGCACGGCGGCCCGAAGGGCCGCACTTCTAGCGACGCAGGCATGCAGTATATCAAAACACATCGATTTTTAAAAACTATGGTGAAGATGCATGTAAAAATGTTTTGCGCTGCAGGTTTATAGTCTGACGTTTGTTATTAAAAGATATAATATGAATTCTATTTCTTCGAAAATCGATTTTTGTGAGTTTTTCAGTAGGCACCTTCTATGCAAAAAAAATATTTGAAATTTACTGGAAGTTGCTAAGATGATATCACAGAGAAAAAGTACTTCGATAAAGTTGATATTTGGCATCAATGTTTAAAAACGGATTATTGAAACGGCAACGGGCAAGCAGAATTTCATCTGATTCGAACATTTTTACAAGATCTATGAAAATCGGTTTTTGCGAGTTCTTCAGTCAACAAAACAATAACGGCGGTAGATTTGAAAATGGCGACCTAAGTAATATTTACAGGAAAAAATGCTTAATTCAAGTTGATACTTAGTTTTTACGCTTAAAAATACACATAGGTATTTAAAATATTTAACAGAAACAATTATTTAAATTATGTTTCAGAAATAAATTCGTTTCGGAATAATATTCTGAGAAAATAATATCTCACAGCATACAAGTACTATTTTTTTGAACTCATCCGAGCAAAGCTCGGCACCCAGATATTGATTATAATATGGGATGTTAAACAATTTGGCCAGATGTGACAAAATTATTGTTTATGCGATAAACTGACGCGGCGCTAAACTGCTGGCGGTAAATTGCCGGCGACAAACTTTCCACCTACGTAAAACATGTATATTTTGACAGCGTTGTAAAAAAGAATGTTTAGAGTTTCTGATACACTTTAAAACTGCACAACGATTTACTATACTCATTTTGAGTATCACACAGATTTTGTCTTGGGGTTGTTTATAAAATGGACACAAAGTACGCACAAATAAACATTAAATAATATAAACACAATGAGTATTATGAAACAAAAAAAATATAATACAGCACTGTGCGGATTTGCTCGTCGTCCTACGGTCGCACTGACTAGTATGTAGAAAGCGCCAATAAGAAAATACTGTGGGCGTGTCTGAACGCTCTGCAAGCTAACACAATCTGCGCAGCTCGTCTGACTGATTTAGGCACTAACGTTAGAGTAATATTACTGGCTTATTCTCTAAACTGTGTTTAAAACTTTACTAAAAAACCCCGATGTCCGGCTATCAAACGTGGTTTTATTGAACACTCTGAAGATGGCACAAAAAGTGCTGAAACGTACGTGAATATATTATGCATATATTTTAACATCAGTATTGCAATTTGTGGGGAAAAAATTCGACTAAAAAATATCACAATACAAAAATCACTGTGGTTTTTAGCTTATTATAAATTTTAAAATAGTCAAAACACTGTCAACTTGTTTCCAAAAAAACAAACCAAAAAAATTGCACGGTATTATTTTATTTAAATAAATGAACGGTCTCGTAAAATACTCAAATTGAAATGATTTTTATTATAGGAACCTAAAACAAGAGATAACTTGCAAGTTATGCAACTCAACAAGGCAGTTTAAAGGCTCGTGTCCACTTGCAAGAAACTTGCGATAGTTTTTTCACCAAGTACTTGCTGGCGTGTCTACACTGTATTTTAAGTTTTTTTAAATTTATTCTGGCAAGTTACTCTAGCAAGTTCATTTGTTTTAGTTCTTTACTGACACGTGTACACACAGTTTTGATTTACCGGAAAAATGTCGCCTCGACTTCGGAAAATGGCTGCTGCGGTTGTGATTTATATTTACTCAAAAAAACAAAAAGAGAAAATGGAAAATGACAAAAAGCGTAGGAAAATTTGGGTAAGAAAATGGATTCAGCGTAGATCTAGTTTAGGTATACATGAGAAGCTGCTCAGTGAATTAAGAATGGAAGATCCACAGCAGTTAAAAAATTTTCTACGAATGTCTGCAGTGTTCTTAAGTTGTGTAACTTGCGTTGAATTTCATTTTCAGATGTATTAAATAATTCTGCTAATTTTTCTAAAGCGTTTTGCTTTTTAACTGTATTTTTAAAATCTTTACAATGTACATTCCATAATTCTGGATATAATTCAACGTTTTCAATTAACAAATTAGTTTCATCTCTAGTCCAATGACGGCGTTCCTCCATTTTTCACAATACACTTTCACTACTTGCTGCAAATATTTCGAAACAGTCCCGAAATCAAATAGTGCAAACAAAGTTGCTTAGATCAGCCGTGTACACTACAAGCTCTAACAAGTCGGCAAGTACTTGGCCCGCGAGTAAACTTTCAGCAATATTTCTCTAGCTCTGCTGTTTACACGCATTGCAAGTGAGTTGTGAGAGTAGTCTAGGCAAATTTGCTTGCAAGTGGACACGAGCCTTAACTAAAATTTATTTATGCAAGTCGATGCATTGCATTGTAGGTACAGCGTAATATAAATCAGCGGTATTCAACCCGTGTTCCATACAACTCACAGTTTTTGAAAAGCAGTTTTGGTCCCATTTTGTTTACGTGAATAACGTCTATAATGTCTCAAACTGGGGTGACATTTTAGAAATATTAGATGAAACGGAAATAGTCGGAAGTGGTTGACATGTGTATAAATATGTTATTAACACGCTTATATTAGCTTCACCTGTATGTTTGCGTGCTTGCTTGCTTGCTTGTTTGTCAGTTTGTAACCGACTTCTTTGAACTTGATTTTGACCAACTTTGAACGGTCAGATTTAGTTTAAACTTTGTCGACTTATCAAAGACCGACGACAATACAATAATTCTATAAGTTTGTCCCATTATCCTGACCAGGATCTCCAGGACTAAAAAAAAGCAAAAAACTTCAGATTGAACTGAAACTTTGCACACTTATCAAGGATCGATTACAATACAATAATTCCATAAGTTTGTCTCATTATCCTGACCAGGATCTCCAGGACTAAGAAGCAAAAATAAATTATAATTTAAAAAAACTAAAAAACACGCTTTAATGAACTAAAAAGTAAAAAATAATTAATTTTATTGTAAAAAAGCGTGGGGTAGTATGAAAATATGATACAAAGCACCCCACGCTTTTTTACAATAAAATTAATTATTTTTTACTTTTTAGTTCATTAAAGCGTGTTTTTTAGTTTTTTTAAATTATAATTTTTTTAATAATAATAATAATTAAATTAGATATTACACAGAAAAGTAATCATTTTAATCATTAAAACATAATTATTATTTATTTGTAACAATAATTTAAAAAAAACGGCTGAACCGATTTTTATAAAATTTATGTCGGATCAAAATGACGTTAACACGCCTTGATTGACACCCTTACGAAGTAGATATAATTTTTTATTCGCGAGATATTGTGTAAAATCTGCTTTTTTTGGAGTCTATTTGGTTAAGAAAAAAGAACAGCTGAACTGATTTTGAAAAAATTTCTTTCATATCATATTTACGTTAATACGTGTCGATTGGCACCCTAACGTAGTCGATATCATTTTTCATTCTCGAGATTTCGTCTTAGAAAGAAATGGACACATACGTACGTACGTACATACGTACACACACACACAGACATCTTTCTAAAAATAGTGTAAGACCTTGAAACATAAAAATTTGTTATACATTTTGATTTCGATTTTCGGACCCATTACAATAACTTCCAATGGGAAGTTAAAAATTAATCTATATTATCTAGCTTTTTATATACAAATTTCGGGAAGGTATTTAAAATTGTCTAATAAAAGGTTATTTTTGAGGATAACCAAATTGTTGTGGGATACGGACAATGAAAAAAAAACAAAAGTTGAATTTCTAATTTAGCAACGTTTTGTTAATCAATGTTAACTTCTTCAGGCATCTGTAAATATATAACAAATGCATAAATAATTATAATATAATGTACATTATGTACGTTATTTTTGAGGTTAGATTTTTACATTCGAGTGACCATAGCTATAGAGGAGTGAAGAAAGTCTTGTTTTAACCGACTTAAAAAAAGGAGGTGGTTCTCAATTCGGTTGTATTTTTTTTTATGTTTGTTACCTCATAGCTCAGTCATTTATAAACCTATTTTGAAAATTTGTTTTTATTTGAAAGGCTATACTTTCAGATTGGTCCCATAGAAATTTCATCAAAATCGGTTCAGTAGTTTGGCTGATTTTAATAAGTCAGTAACGGCGTGTGATTCTTTAAGGTAAATCTCACTTTTTGACATATCAGATAGCGTAAGAAAGTCGGTTTAATAAAAGTGAGTAACGGCGTGTGATTCTTTTAAGGTAAATGTCACTTTTTGACACTAAAAAGTAAAAAATAAAAAACTTTTTAACAAAAAAAAAAACCTCCTTCAAAAAACCACTAAAAAGAGGAAAATAATGAAATTTTGAGGTCTGTGCCAATTTAATAAAATATGAAGTTGGTTAAAAAGAAGATATTAATCACTATACTATACTTTTTAACCGACTTCATATTTTAATTGGCACAGACCTCAAAATTTCATTATTTTCCTCTTTTTAGTGGCTTTTTGAAGGAGATTTTTTTTTGTTAAAAAGCTTTTTTTTATACGAACGTGTCATACAGACTATTTCTA
Source organism: Mongoloraphidia duomilia (assembly GCA_039654895.1). Classification (NCBI taxonomy): domain Eukaryota; kingdom Metazoa; phylum Arthropoda; class Insecta; order Raphidioptera; family Raphidiidae; genus Mongoloraphidia; species Mongoloraphidia duomilia. The sequence continues at coordinate 1,762,666 of CM077521.1, read as the reverse complement.
GATACAGCGGAGTTAAAAACCGCTCACTGGCTCGTTAGCTCCCGTGTTACACTGCGATCTTCATATTTTACCCCCTTCACTTGTCTTTTCTCCACTCATATATTTTTACCGCCTTCAAACTGTTGGATTGTTGAACCAACTATTGACCGTCACTCGTTTTGACCGAGCATCGAAATATAAGTCCACTGAAATTACGTAATTTTTTCTGGTAGAAATTCAGTCGTTTTAAAAATTATACTATTTTTAATCGACTTCAAAAAAAGGAGGAGGTTTTATATTCGCCGCGTATTTTTTATGTATGTTCAGGCCGATTTCTCCTATATTTGTGAACAGATTTTGATGATTCTTGTTTTATTTAATAGGGCATACCTTCGGTTCAGTAGTTTGACTGATTTTTTGTTATTATGCATTTTTTTATGTATGTATGTCACCTCATTTATCTCCTGCATTTGTGAACCGATTTTGATGACTCTTGTTTTATTTAATAGGACATATCTACCTTACCTTCAGAGTGGTTCCAAATAAATTTTACAAAATCGGTTCGGTGATTTTCTTGTTTTAGTTTAGTAATCAAATATCAAGATAGAATTCGGTTAATAACGTGCAAACAACGTATTGTAAAACCACTAGGTATAAACTAAAAAATAAAATAATTTTTAACAAAAAAAACCTCCTTCAAAAAAGTTACTAAAAGAGGTTGAAATGTTCACAGATTGTGTTTTTTAATACTCGGTAGGTATGCGTTAACAATTTTTTTGGCAGACAATCAAATATTTGAACATTTCTACTTTTGTTATTAGGTCTATGGAACAGAATCTACTGGTTGCTTCTTATTATTGTTGCTGGGAGCAATTTATAATAATAATGCATATCTACATAGTAGCGCCCCATTGACCAAAGGGTTACAGAATCAACAATTTTGAAAAGTTGTTTTGCGGTTACAATTATTGTAACTGACACGAAACAGCGACGGACTCGACCCAGGAGGGGCGGCGCTCATGCATGCGCCGGGCGAGTTTGGCGCCGCCCGCCATTGGTCGGGGCAAATTTTTAATTTTTTCCATGATTCTGAAATTTATGCGTTAATAAACTGTTATCTACACAAATTTTTGAAGTGAAAACTTCCTTATAGGCGCGTTAGGCGCTCTTTGCCTGGGTACTGAAAAAATGTGAAGCGTTCGCAACCACTTCCGTAAGAATTCGCAACATACTTATTTCATAAAAACGGCCGTCTACACACTTCCACCCATAACGCAGTTGGTTACGTTTTTGCGTTCTATGCATAGGAACGTGGGTTCGAGACCTGACGGCAGCGTAGAATTTTTGGCGTTTTTTTTCTCTAAATTCTACATGATATTTATTTATATATTTTTTTATTTTTGTTATATTCTTTCTTTGACAATAATTATAATTTTTTTGAAACCAACGTGGAATTAATTAAAAATACAATTTTTAGTTCATAAATGCGCCATAATAGATGACACAAAAAATTAGAAAATCTGAAGTTTTCACTTCTGTTGTGTGGTCATAAGCACACACCCATTTTTTCCTAAACATTTCGGAGTAAAATATTTACGAGAATCTCAAAGAAATAAAAATGCGAGTTCATGTATTTTTTCAATTAATTATTCCTCATTACGAAGAATCCTGCTGACTTTTGCCTTAATTAAGCAAATTAACACATGGAGGTAAATTCACGTATTTTGCATAAATTTTTCGTCGCATTAGAATCACAGCTGGAAATCGATTTTTTATGTCATCGCAGGTAAAAGAATTTAATTAAAAAAATAAATTCGTGTTTTTATTTGCGAGATTTTATAAAAATTGCTTCATTTCGCGACCACCTATTTATAGTCGAAAAAAAATGTTAAATTGTGTTTTAAAGACCACCAACAGCTAAGGTTATTTGGGCCTAGCACCAATACATATTTTCAATTCATTGTTTTTTTTTAATAATAAATTGAAAAAAAATTGACACTTTTACCAGCTCTCGAGCTAGAACCCGGGAACTGGGGACTTGTAATAGAGGAACCATAGCAATGCCATGTAAACAACAGCATTGCTACATGCTGGGCTATTCTCAAGCCCACTGGTCTCTCTAATCTCTAAGGGTACCCAGTGGGAAGTTAGCAGCAAGCCTCTTTTTAACCGACTTCAAAAAAGGAGGTGGTTCTCAATTCGGTTGTATTTTTTTTATTTTTTTTTTGGTCCCATAGAAATTTCATCAAAATCGGTTCAGTAGTTCGGCTGATTTTAATAAAAATGAATAACGGCGTGTGATTCTTTAAGGTAAATGTCACTTTTAGACATATCAGGCAGCGTAAGAAAGTCGGTTTAATAAAAGTGAGTAACGGCGTGTCATTCCTTTAAGGTAAATGTCACTTTTTGACACTAAAAGGTAAAAAATAAAAAACTTTTTAACAAAAAAAAACCTCCTTCAACAAGCCGTGAGGTGGGTCGTTTATTAGGACTAAAGTGCGATCCTTGAGGTCCACACGACGAACTTCCCAGTTTGATAAATTATTAATAATAATAATTAAATTAGATATTACACAGAAAAGTAATCATTTTAATCATTAAAACATCAATAATAAAAAAAAAAAAAAAAAAAAAAAAAACGGCTGAACCGATTTTTATAAAATTTATGTCGGATCAAAATGACGTTAACACGCCTCGATTGACACCCTTACGAAGTCGATATAATTTTTTATTCGCGAGATATTGTATAAAATCTACTTTTTTGGAGGTTATTTGGTTAAGAAAAAAGAACGGCTGAACCGATTTTAAAAAAATTCCTTTCAGATCATATTTACGTTAATACGCGTCGATTGGCACCCCAACGTAGTCGATATCATTTTTCGTTCTCGAGATTTCGTCTTAGAAAGAAATGGACACATACATACGTACGTACGTACGTACACACACACACACAGACATCTTTCTAAAAGTAGTGTAAAAATAGTGTAGTGACCTTGAAACATAAAATTTTTTTTTCCTTTTTGATTTCGATTTTCGGACCCATTACAATAACTTCCAATGGGAAGTTAAAAAGTCACTAAAAAGAGGAAAATAATGAAATTTTGAGGTCTGCGCCAATTTAATAAAATATAAAGTCGACTTTATTAAATTGGCGCAGACCTCAAAATTTCATTATTTTCCTCTTTTTAGTGGCTTTTCGAAGGAGGTTTTTTTTTTGTTAAAAAGTTTTTTTTTGTGTTGGTTTCACTTCGGAACCATCGATTAAGAACCACTGTTTTTAAGTGATATGTCATAATTAAAGATAATAACATATCAGTCACGCAGCTAAGTGCGAATGGCGAATAATTGCGGCACCAATTATGCTTATTTTATCCAATTTGTAAATGAAATTCATTACAATTTTTTTTATTCACTTTCACAATTTACATTTTTTAACCGCGAACTTTAAAGAACACACGTAGATTGAAATCCCTATTTTCGCTCAATGCTCATCCACATTTGATATGATATAAGTATGTTGCGAATTCTTACGGAAGTAGTTGCGAACGCTTCACATTTTTTCAGTACCCAGGCACAGAGTGCCTTAACGCGCCTAAGGAAGTTTTCACTTCAAAAATTCGAATCAGTGTTATTTGATTTTTTGTAGGTACTCGAAAAAATAAAATTGGTTTTTCAATATCTTGTATACACTTTTAGGTAATAAAATCGTACAACGAATGATAGAAATAATACCTGGAGGCCTGCAACCCAACATACAGCAATGTTACGAGTCTATTAATTTAAAACATGTTAGGTTTACAGAGCGTCTAAAAATGTGATCATTAGTTTCGATTTTTACGAGAAACAAATTGATCCATGGACGGTTAGTTTTCAGTGAAGTGAAATAAATTAAGGTAAAGGACTATTTCAACTTCTATAATGTTTGTAGAGACGAAAATTCAGTAATACCAAAACCAATTCAAGTTTATTAAAATAATAATTCAAAATAAAATTTAGTTTTGACCCTTAATAGATCAGGGCAAAATTAAAATCTGTGTTTTTTATTAATTACTTAACTGTTGAAAATATTTTAAAATCCTCCCAAGTTGCGAAAATGTTTTTTTTTAATTTTCGAAAAAAAAATTGTTTCTTTTTTTAACAATTGGTGATAATATTAAAAAAAATTTCCAAGATATAATTTTTTTTAAGCTTTCAAAAAATTGCAATTTTTTGTATTACCTATTAAATTTTTTGTATGCAATAATAAACCTTTTTCCTGAGAGTAGTCCTTTCATCCACGAGAGGCAGCACTTGTGATAGGGACAAACATTATTTATTCCCCATTAGTGTCTTGTCATTTTAGTGGAATAACTATATTATACAATAATTAATATTTGTTTAATAATTTTAAATAATTAAGCTGCCACTAAAATGACACGACACTAATTTAGGGAATAAATAATGTTTGTCCTTACCACAAGTGCTGCCTCTCGTGGATATTTGAAAGAACTACTCTCAGGAAAATGTCTCATTTAGGTACCTATATGATTTTTTATAACAGATATACAAATATATTTTTTTGTTTAAAAAAACTCATTTTTCGATTTTCACGAGGATTTTCATCAATTTTGAACACTAACGCGTCACAAAAAAATAATTAATTTTGAGTCCGGAAACTTTCAAAATATATCCAAACATTTTTTTAATCAAAATGTTGTTCAAATTGGAATTTTTGTTATTTTATTACTATTTAAAAAAACTTATAGTTAAATTATTTTTAAGATCGCAAAAAAGCACATTCCGAATATCTTTTTTATATCAAAATTACAAAAAACACTATTAATAAAATATTGATTTACTTTTTTCGATTATAAAACCTAATATCTAAACATATAATTAGCGTCATGTTTAGTCACTAATTATGTTTTCAATCATAATCAAAACTAATTGAAATGAAAATTTAAATATTTATAATCTTCCGTAAGCCGTTCCCTGAAGACAGATATAATTAATAAAAAATCGTTTAGTGACTATATAGGCAGGTATCTAACCGATCAAAACCAAAATAGGAATTTAATGTCTAATCATAATTTGAAACATTTAACCTGAAGCAAGTTTTGTTTAAATCACGCCCGTATAGCTATTAAGTTCTATTGGCAAATTGATTTTTACGACCGCTGCCATATCGCCCTTGAGAATGTCTACCGCAGTTGTAGACGAAACGTCAGGTAGAAATACCACCGGACCACGGCCTACAAGCCCGGAAACTATGAAGACTTGGAACAATGCCGGCCGTGAAAGCTTGCACACCTCTATAATTATTATTTGCCATGATTCAAGTCGCAACAACACACAATCTGTGAAAATTTCAACTAGTTACCTCTTAGCGTTTATAATATAGTCTTGTGACAGAAGGACGCTAATGACCTAAGTTGTCGACGCGTCTATAATTTACAATAAATAAATAAATCTTGTGACAGACGGACGAACAGACAACGTAGGTTCAGTAATATAGGGTTCCGTTCGGAGGTACAGAACCCTAATAAAAATTAAGAAAATTCGGTGAATTCTGACCACGTGTTCTTCAACTCAGCACGAGAGTAAAGTAACTCGACATTCTAATCAAAATTTACATTTCCGTCACGGCTCATCAAAATATTATCCACAGCGTGCTATTATCATCATGAAGATTACGTTTTTATCGGCATAAAATGTGTAAATATCTGTGACCACAAAAGAAAATCGTTCATGGCGAATTAATGGCACATATTAGCTATATTCCAACCTGCTATAAATGGATCGTTTTGAAACGGTAACGAAACTGTTTTAATCGGTTTTGTGCGCATGCGTCAACCTTGCACAGTCCTGTGGCGGTATCACAAATTCGGTTGGAACGCTTCAAGAATCGTTCACAAACGATCAAAAGTTTGGTTGAAACGCATTCTATCCACTGCGCATGAGCGTGACGGTAATATTATGGTTTTCAGAGTGGTTGGAACAAAGCTTATATCTCAAGCTTGGATGGTTCTTATCCTAATTAATATGCATACAAATATTTTCTTGGTCCAATAAATTAATAAAACAAAAAAACTCAATTACGACTAACACACAAGTACAAAACAAGCTTTCAAAATGAAAATTTGTGTATATTTTTGAAACTCTCTCGTCAAGCCCTTTCATTTGATACCAAATGATTTTACAGTTTTTTGCGTTTTGACTATATGACGTCAAGCGTCCGCCATACGTAATGTCATATACTCAGTGTTACTCGTGAGATTATGACGAACCTATCGACGCCTCATTTGTAAAAATCCGTTCAGTCATTTGAGTGCTGTACAGTGAAAATACCCACGCACTTGTGCAGACCCCATATTACCCTCCTCAGTCGGGTAAAACGCTTGTAATATGTCAAAAGAGCTTGAGAATAGCCGAGCGTGTAGAAGTGCTGTTGTTTACATGGCGTTGCTATGGTTTCTTAATTACAAGTCCCCAGTTCCCGGGTTCTAGCCCGAGAGCTGGTAAAAGCGTCAATTGGATTTTCAATTTATTATTAAAAAAAAATAATGAATTGAAAATATGAATTGGTGCTAGGCCCAAATAACCTTAGCTGTTGGTGGTCTTTAAACACAATTTAACAACTTTTGTAATATGCCAAAAGCTCGACATAAGAAGTTTTGTCTGTACGGTCACGAATATAAATTATGCATTCTCGACATAAAGTTATTTCAGATATTAGATTTCAATACGCGGCGAAGATTTTATCCATAGATAGATGACCACGTCTCAGTGCGTTGACAGGTTGCCATTAATAAACCGTTCACGGTTCCGGATCTTTACTTATTTTATCTATCGATGCTACGAGTTACGAATTTTGAATTTCTTGGGAAGCTTTTTCTATAAATTATAATAAATAAATATTTCATCTAAATGAAGAAATAGACGCTGCATCGGGCCAGATATAAGTAGTAGATATATTAATTATTTTGAAAATGTTTATTGGAAGAGCAGCCAATTACATAATTGATTCCTGCAAATATCGGAAAAAATCATTTTGACAACCATAGTCACAGTCAGGACTCTAACCTTAACCTTTCCACTATCGCGGCGGAATGAGCTTACATTACTCACCCGTGACATGATTACCGCAGTCATTTTTCATATATGCAAAGGAATCAATAGATTTCCACTACATGCACGTAGACTTTCTGGTTGTCAGACAAAAAGATGCCTTCGTCCAATGTATAATTGCATAAAAAGATAATTACGTTGGACATAATGGTAATATGCAATGTTAGATGTATGTACTTTATATTATGTACATACAATTAAAATCGCGAATGTAATCGAGTATGACCGAATGTCGTCGAACAGAGGCGTGGGAAAATGAGGCAGGTGTTAGCGCTGAGCTGAGTCGAGTTCGCCATCGCCTTCTAGATTGCAACTACTTATGTACATTAACTGTGTTTGTGTGTATCAAACACATTATACATGTGTGTCGTGTGCACATATAGTGGCTGGACAAGAACTCCTTGCCCCTTGGTCGAAAAGATTGAGGAGACATCTGATGTCTGCAGTACACTTTCGCCTAACTCGCTCGTAGGAGATCTCGCCGTGTAAAGCGAGCGTTTACGAATGTGTGTTTGTACACGCTCGGCATGGCTCGGCTTCAGTAAACTATGCAGTTGAACATGAGAGTGTACTGACTCCCGAGGCGAGACAGGGCACTACGAGGCCGGCTGAACGTTGCTAGTACACTCTCGCGTTCAGGTAGTCTCGGTATCCCTCGGCGAGAGTGTATTGACTGCGCTCGCACTTGCCGCTCGGTTCCTTTGACTCGAGGTCAAAAAACCGACTTTATACGGAGCGCTCTCGAGGCGAGACAGGGCTCTACGAGGCCGGCCGAACGTTGCTAGTACACTCTCGCGTTCGGGTAGTCTCGGTATCCCTCGGCGAGAGTGTATTGACTGCGCTCGCACTTGCCGCTCGGTTCCTTTGACTCGAGGTCAAAAAACCGACTTTGTACGGAGCGTTCCCGAGGCGAGACAGGGCGCTACGAGGCCGGCCGAGCGTTGCCAGTAATCTCTCGCGTTCGGGTAGTCTCGGTATCTTTCCTAAGATAATGAACCTTCATTTAAGAACTCCTTGGAGATCGAAAAGAACGAGAACACATCATTTTTGGAGGCTTCATGGGAAAAACAAGAATTAACGTCATGGAATGCTTCCTTTGTTGAGCGGAACCGTTTCACCCTCGCCGTTGCGTTGAAGGAAAGAAAGGATTGATATCGTTCCTAACTATAGTTATCGAGCGTCTATAATCTAAAATTACAATTTAACACAATTTACCCTAATTTTCCCTCGCTTACCCAAATTTACCCTAGTATACCCTAATTTCTTGAATTTACCCTAGTTTTCCCTAAATACCCTAATTTACTCTTATTTAGCCCCCTTTGCCTTAAGTTACCCCAATTTACCCTAATTTACTCTAATTTGCCCTAATTTACTCTAATTTACCCTAAATACCCTAATTTACCCAAATTTTCGTTTTTTAAAAAAAAACAAAAAAATTAATTTTTGGTGTCATGAAATTTCAAAAAATTATAATTATTGTCAAAGAAAGAATATAACAAAAATAAAAAATTTTATAAATAAATATCATGTAGAATTTAGAAAAAAAAACGTCAAAAATTGTACGATGCCATGAGTTTCCGAACCCAAGTCCCCATGCATAGAAGGCTAAAGTCGTACCACTAGTCTACGGATGAGCTTGTCTAGTGCCGCAGTGGTGGGGAGAACAGTAGCGAAGGAGAACATTTCGTTGCATTATTTCGTTGCATTATTTCGTTATGTTATTTCGTTGCATATTTCCCCTCACGCGGCTGTTCACAGCCCGACATAAGATGTTTCACATCAATAAGAAAATCGAACGGTTTGACGAGTTGTGTAGCGCAAACAAACGATTCGGAGCTGACAGAGATGTATCAACAATAAAAAACTATTTCATATTTATTTTCAATCGCCCGTAGGTTAGGTTAGCTTGGAAGATAAATACAAACATATGTCTTGAAAATCTCCACACACACGTCATAAGCGTAATATATAAATGGTTTCATGTTTAAATAATACACATATACATAGGGTTATCCGTGTTATATTAACTGTCAACAGAACTCAAACATTTATTAACAAATATTTAAATAATAACAAAACTTATAATAGGTGTTGGTTGGGCAGAAGCCAGCATGCATTTACCGCCGTAGGGACTTTTGACTTACACGTTGACCATGCATTTATGAAAATACAGTTAAATATTTTAATTGTTAATTTTTTAATTATCATAGCGGTTTAAGTTCAGTGATCAGATATGGATATCGATGTCTTTTAAAAACATTTGTCAAAAACATTTTTGTTATCAACAATGTTTTAAACACTCCTTGTGGTGTGAACAAACCTTCACAAGCACAGGACAAATAATACGCTAATTGCTTACTTTATTTATGACAAAAAATAATTCTTACTAGAACAGAAAGTTCTCAATGTTAAACAATGTTATTTTCATACATAAGGTGACCAGAATTTTAAAATTGCTCAGGAGGACACCAAAAAAAACTACTTTTGCAGTCTATTTATTATCTAGATTCTAGATCTATTAATCTAAGAGTGAAACACACAGGAGTGGCGCCATCTAACAGTCCATAGCCGTATTCGTATTTGTTGTATAATAAAAATATACTTAAATAATATTATAATCATTAAAGAATGCTGAGACTACTCTACCGGTTGTGAGATTGTCTACCCATAGTACAGAACCACAAAAATATTAGTTGAAATCATTAAAAAGTAGGACAAATGGGGTCGTTATGACGTTATCATTCGAAAGGAGGACACTATCACTGGAAAGGAGGACATTATCACTGAGGATGACAAATCTCACCAAAGGAGGACACTATCACTGGAAAGGAGGACACTATCACAGAGGAGGACAAACCTCACCAAAGGAGGACTGTCCTCCTCAAAGGAGGACTGTCTTCCTCAAAGGAGGACACTATCACTGAGGAGGACAAATCTCACCAAAGGAGGACTGTCTTCCTCAAAGGAGGACACTATCACTGGAAAGGAGGACACTATCACTGAGGAGGACAAATCTCACCAAAGGAGGACTGTCCTCCTCAAAGGAGGACAAGCTATCACTGGAAAGGAGGACATTATCACTGAGGATGACAAATCTCACCAAAGGAGGACACTATCAATGGAAAGGAGGACACTATCACAGAGGAGGACAAATCTCACCAAAGGAGGACTGTCCTCCTCAAAGGAGGACTGTCTTCCTCAAAGGAGGACACTATCACTGGAAAGGAGGACACTATCACTGAGGAGGACAAATCTCACCAAAGGAGGACTGTCCTCCTCAAAGGAGAACACTATTACTGAGGAGGACAAATCTCACCAAAGGAGGACTGTCCTCCTCAAAGGAGGACAAGCTATCACTGGAAAGGAGGACACTATCACTGAGGAGGACAAATCTCACCAAAGGAGGACTGTCCAGGAGGACGTCTGGTTACCTTATCATACATGAATCTGGGACGCGGTGTATGAATCACCCTGTACATATAAATTTTTGATTTAGTTGCGATTTCTTGACCCTAACCGCTAAAACGTTTGAATTTTTAATTTAATTTTATTAGAAATAACTTCTTAGCAAAAAAGGAGAAGCGGCATACAAATGCCGCAATAAATTTCGCGATATAATTACTTCACACCAAACACCAATTAGCAAGTGTTTCAAATCTTGATAAAAGCATTTGAGTTTTTTTATTGCTACTATTTTATTGTAAATTTTGACGCCATATTTGTTATGCGTAGATCATAATCAGAGCTGGGCAAAGCTTAAAAAATCAAGCACTTTCAATTTTGATAAATGCTCGATTTATAAAGCATCAAGCACTTCACTTAAAAGCATCTGGAACTCACTAAAGTGCTTAAAAAAATTAAGCTGTAAGCATTTTGAAATAACTTTTTAAATCTTAACTTTTAACATTACAGGACAAAAGTACAAAGTTGAAAATGCTTGAGCAATTAAAGAGCTTAATATAAGCATAAAAGTGCTTATTAATCAATCAAAGTGCTTAATATTTAATGTGCTTACTGAGCATTTAAAAAGCTTATTGAGCAGTTCTTATTGAGCATTTAAAGTGCTTCTTAAGCAATCAAAGTGCTTAATGAGCATTTAATGTTCTTCTTGAGCATATAAAGTGCTTATTGAGCAATTAAAGTGCTTATTAAGCCTTTAAAGTGTTTATTGAGCATTTAAAGTGCTTATTGAGCATTTAAAGTGCTTATTAAGCATATAAAGTGCTTATTGGGCATTTAAAGTGCTTATTGATCATTTAAAGTGCTTATTAAGCATATAAAGTGCTTATTGAGCATTTAAAGTGCTTATTGAGCATTTAAAGTGCTTATTGAGCATTTAAAGTGCTTATTGAGCATTTAAAGTGCTTATTGAGCATTTAAAGTGCTTATTGAGCATTTAAAGTGCTTATTGAGCATTTAAAGTGCTTATTGAGCATTTAAAGTGCTTATAGAGCATTTAAGGTGCTTATTGAGCGTACTTATCAAGTAGCAAATCTTTGTGGCAAGCATCGATCATTTGTTTTACAAAGTGCTTTTAGTACAGAGCTTTAAGCATTATTGCGAGCACTAAGGTCTCCGCACTGTCCAGCTCTAATCATATAATAATATATCGTTTTATATCCCTAACTGATAATTATTATAAGAAGGTAATAAATAATATTCTTTCGATAATATACTAGATGACTTGTGTCAGCTATCAAATATACAGTATGCTTTATAAGGGAAAAAATTGATACCTATGTCTCTATCGCGGGTACAGACAGATGAAGTGAATACCGTGGAACACACATAATTGTATTCGTTGTCATGGAAACGATTACATCCACTTTTATTTATCTTGTCCGAACCCTAATAAAGGAATTTATTATTATTATTATTATTATTAAAAAATCAAATCGTAAAGTATATTATAATTAATAAAATAATTGTAATTTTATTTTTTTATAGGTAATTGAAATTGTTATCCAATATTTATATATTTTCATTTCAATTCTATTCTATTCATACTTTTGAAATTATGGACATTATATTTTTTTCATTTTTGGGAAAAGGTACAGACGTTTGCTTGTGCTAATTGGATTCAGCATTTAGAGAGCTAATGACCTCAGTTGTCGAGCGTCTATAATTTACAATTCAATTGGATTCAGCGTGTCCGTTTCTATAAGTATGCTAAGTTTGAAAAAGTTCAGAGAGATTTCGATTTTCGTCAAAAATCCGCGTTTTTTAACGTATAGGTACGCCTTAGTGTCTATATGGAAAAAAACTGATTAATAAAAAAACCGACATTAACGCCAGCAAATCCACGGGTAAAGACTAGTAATTACATAAAAATTCTATACCTTTTACGGTGACACATCAAAATGATTTATGTGTCACGTGTCATAATTACAGGATTCAAATAACAATTAATGTGTCATTTAATCGTTTCAGATGAGAATTTAAAAAATTCTAATCAATTCTTTTATGTAAAATTCAAATACATGTTCGGACATAATGGCTATATATTAGAATTTTAAATAGGTGATACATTTTTTAATAGAAATCAAATTAATATTAGCTCACTTTAAGTCAGATTAAATTATGATCGGTTCACATACGACAAATGACTCGCTCGTGTTTATCCCTATATTATTAAACGAGCAAATCTTGTAATTATATACCTATGTACCTATATAATTATTTTCTCGAAAACGGCTCTAACGATTTTGATCAAATTTACCGAAAAGGGGTTTCGGGGGGCAAAAAATCTATCTAGGGTCTCATCCCTGGAAAAATTCGTTTTCTTATCGATTTTATCATTTTAAAAAACAGTTTTTTTAACGTTATAAAACAGTGTCGTATGGTGAGTAGGCTTTGGAAAAAACAAACTATTTTCATTATTTATGTCAAATTACTCTGACAGTCAATCTTTAACTGATTAAAATAATCAGTATAATTATTTGAAAAGTAAAAAAATAACAGCAATAAAATCTAAACATAATTATACTTACATAATTATGTTTAGATTTTATTGTTGTTATTTTTTTAACTAATATTTAAATAAATAGGTATATACTTTTATGTAGATATATTACGTTATGTAGTATGACTAGTATGACGTATACTGACGTATAATAATATTATCTACTTATAGGTATGTAATTTTTTTTCTTAAAAATGACTAACGATTTTGATGAAATGGGAACTTTAAGTACTATTTTTTTTGAACTCATCCGAGCAAAGCTCAGTCATCCATGTAAAATGTTAACTTGTGTTGCATTTAATTTTATTTATTGTAGATTATAGACGCGTCGACAATTTAGGTCATTAGCGTCTTAATTACATTAAATAACAACTTCCTTAAAACTAAATTACATCACAAAACATCCATGAGCGGAGGTGGGACTCGAACCCACGACAGTGTGATCCAAAGGTCGGCTACGCTAACCGTTACACCACACTGTCCTCTAAAAAATAGTTTCTGTACGGTAGATTGGTCTCTAATCTCTAAGGGCACCCAATGGGAAGTTAGCAGTGTGGTTTTACCCACACTCCAAGCCTCTTTTTAAATCGGTGCCGACCTCAAAATTTCATTATTTTTCTCTTTTTAGTGACTTTTAGTCTTGTGCAATACATAATTTGCACGTTATTACTTTACAGACTTTTTTCTTACTATTTGATTATTAAACTTAGAAGAAAACTACTGAACTGATTTAAGAAAAACATTTATGGAACCACTTCGACATCTTCCTGAACACAACTGAGTCAAAATCATTCAAATCTGTTATTCTTTCTTAAAAGTTAAAACTGAACAAACATGATATTTGATTACTAAAAAAAAACGACTGAACCGATTTAAGAAAAAATGTTATGGAACCACTTCGATATCTTCCTGAACACAACTGAGTCGAAATAATTTATATCGGTCAACCGCTCGATAAGTTGCCGAGCAAAAATATGATAATTGTGAACCAGACATCAGTTTCCAGTTTGCAATCTGTCAACCAGTGCTATTTTTTAAACATCTAACAAGATTTATTAACACTGTAAAGGTATAAATAATTACTAGTTATATCGACGAACACGCAACCGAAGCCAATTACAAGCGTTATGACTTGAACATTTCAAACACGCCTCACAAAACAAAACACGTACGGTATAATTAAAATGGAAGCTCATTAACATGTAATATAATATAGTAAATGTAAAATTAAATTGTTATTAAAATATATATAACCAAGAAAATACAATTGAAAATTAGATTCGAACATTGCGTGTTACAAATTTATTCTGACAGAGTTTATGGTTATTATAAAATAATAATGGAGAATTTATTGCAAAGTAAAAACCAGTGCCGATTGAAATTGAAAATTGAATTAGTCACACTCTCAAATAATTGGTAACGCTATATAATATTGCTGTTGGAACATTTTCAATTTCGAAAAAAAAAATTCGACTGATGACCAGTCCTATACTTCCCACCTAGTAAATATTTGCAAAAAATAAACACTCTTTTGTTTATTCTTTGAAAAAAAGCATGGTCCTCTTTTTTGTTTAGTGATCTACTGATGGCTAGCTTAATATAACAAAAATCATGCAGGTTACCTTGATTTACGTACAATTTTTATTTTTTTTAGTAAAATATTTTTTTTCTAGAAAACTGTACATTTTAGAGAAAAAAATTTTTACATTTTTTTCATATTATAACATCTAGAATTCATTTATATTTTTTGTTAATACGTGACATTGAGAACGTTTTTTTTAATATCTCAGGATCCACTGAACCGATTTGACTCAAAATCTAATCAGATCTAAGTTAAAGGCTGATAAACACAATAGAACAATCGGCATGGCCGTATGTTGTTCCGTTTTTACAATATCGAAGGCGAAAAATTGACCACATACACACACACATACAGACGTCATTCAGAAAAAGATCTTAAACGATTGCTAGGGTCTCAAACGTGAAGATCTGTTAAAATCTCGAAATATTTTTTTCGGACTAAATCCATTACTTCTCTACCATAGTAGAGGTGGGAAGTAAAAACGAGACGCCAGAACCGAAGTACTTCCCGGTTTGGCTATTCTTCTATCTTGTTTTTAGGGTTCCGTAGCCAAATGGAAAAAAACGGAACTCTTATAATTTCGTCCTGTCCGTCCGTATGTCACAGCCATTTTACTCGGGTCTATTGGCACTATATAGATGAAATTTGGAAGGTAGGTGTCTTCTATGAACCGCTATACAATGGTGTAGTAAAATTACGAAAAAAATTTAGAGGTGGCACTCCATACATGTAACAGAGGGATGAAAAAAAATTCCAGTGCACATAAGCGTGTGGGGTATCATTAGATAGGTCTTGTAAAATGATACAGAAGTTTCAAAATGGCTTTTTTATTTAAGTCAACTATGGGGTGTAAATTCTGAAAAAATGTAAGGTGGTAGAACTTGAAAAACACTTCCAACGAAAATTGGTTAGAATAAGATATAATTGTGTAGTTTTTGAGATATGTGATATTTTCGGTTACACGCTATTTTGTTGAGTTTAGCGACCGCAGAAATAATTTTTTTTTTCACAGTGTCTTTGAGAAATACTATGAAATACAAACTTATTTTTAGTGTCTTTTAATCTAATAGGTTATGAACCCAGCACGCTTCCAATCTAATGGGTCATGGGTCCAGTACGCTTCAAATCTATTAGGTTATGGACCCAGCACGTTTCCAATTTAATAGGTTATGGGCCCAGCACGCTTCCAATCTAATGGGTCATGGGACCAGCACGCTTCCAATCTATTAGGTTATGGGCCCAGCACGCTTCCAACCTAATGGGTCATGAGCCCAGCACGCTTCCAATCTAATAGGTTATGGACCCAGCATGCTTCCACTGCATACACTAAAAATAAAATAATAGTGCGAGTGATGTCCAACTAAATAACAGAAATACTGTGCCTTATGACTTGAAGGATCTTTTTTAATATATATTTATTTTTGACGTTTGTATCCACATTAATGGCAATGCAATAAAATACATATTATTATTATTATTATTACCTACAGATGATGTAAATTCAAACGAAGTTAAGGACATAAATAATAAACGCAGAACAGAAGAATTTTTAATCTAATAGAAGGACTATAATCTTATCATTCTTTTCAAATTATCCACCTTGTAGAATATTTTGCTGCCATAAGGCAAACAAAAACGGAAGCTGTAATTTGAGTTTTCTAATCACATAAATACAAGCAACTTGCAAGTGTAAATTATCACAAACGTGTAAAATTTTTCAAAACCACTTTTGAATCTTTTATGTGCTGCCGTTTCACTGACATCAAAATTAGTGCCGGGAGTACAAAGTATAATGCAATAGCTCTTGCTGAATAAGTAAAGCGCCCTGTTCGGTACAGAATAATGTCATGTCTCAACATGATCGTCGCCAGCCAATGGGCCAATAGGATATGAATTTTAGGTAAAATAAATTATAGAATTTATTGTAAAGTTTTAATCGTTTACTACAAGAATCTTTAATAAAACATAATCTTCTTGGGTTTCTTGTGAATTTTTTGGTTACTTTATTATTAAAATTTGTTGCGATCAAAATTTTTAATGTTTTACCCTCTGAAGGGGGCAGCTGCCCTCCCCTGCTCCCCCTTGGCAACGCCTGTCTCAACTAGACTTAATTGTCCGCGCGAAGAAACTGATAAACTCACAATTTAATTTTCAATCCAATTACGTTCATATTTCTTGTCAAAATTAACGTCCCACTCAGTTTTTCTGGTATATATTTTTTTAATATTGAAGGAATGATTAGACTGGAACCTTGCAGTGTTGCCAACCTTTTTATTTAAGAAATGCGCAGCTTCTGCGCAAAAAATCCGTAAAAACCCTAGAAATCTGTAATAGTTAAATCAACAACCAGCGATCCTGGTGGTAAGTAAACGAACGTACCAAACGTGTAAAAACGTACCACTTTTTGAGAAAAGTAGAGATAGTCGAGCAGCAGAGAGGGTAACGATTGTCACTCAGACAGTCCGTTACTGTGAGGGTGGTGCGCTGCCGTCAATAGGCTGACAGTTTCCCGTAAGTCGCGATATAGCCAACACGTGCCAGAAAAGGAAGCCATAATGCTATTAGACAATGAAACCGAGACGTCATCACTCGACAACGGCAATTGTTCCGGTTATAACGCAACGGGTTCAACAATAGAAAATACACAACGTTTATGGTAAAAATCATTAAACTAACAGTTGTCACTCAGACAGTCCGTTGCTGTGAGGGTGGTGCGTTGCCGTCAATAGGCTGATGACGTAACTGTGTCATTCTAAGAGTAATCGGGATATACAGCGGTTTCTTCTGCTTCGTTGGATTTGCCACATAATTATCGAGACTACTTCAATTAAAATCCCCCCAGGGGAGACATTGGGATGTAGTTGTTATCGCAAATTGCATTTCAATGTTCTTTGGGACTTGAGCTCGTCCCAGTCGGTTTGTGTGTGCCGGCTGGCGGATTCTAATACAGAAATATGTTATTTGTAATGACCTGAGTTGTCGATGCGTCTATAAATTTACAATAAATAAATAAAATTTAATTAAAATCGGACTGAAGTTAGTGTCTTACTGAACAGTTCGATATTATAATAAAAGGTATTTAAAATGCAACGGTGTCTTGGAGCAACCGACGCAATGGTTATTTTAATAATGTATCTTGTATCTTAGTCAACCACTTGATTATATTAAAACATACTTTACTACTAAGACTACGTGATATGAATGTTTACTCGTCATTAAATAGATTTTATAATATTATTATCATCAATTTTATAAACGTCAACTTCGGTAATTGTCGTGTTGTTGGTTGTTGTTGTTGTAAAAGACGCATTAAAAATGCATTCGTTGGATTGAAAACCGATTGATTTATGGTTTGATTTCTCGATTGGAACACATTTTATTTAATGAAATAAAAATAATTTATGGAATTACCACAGGAGTTATGTTTCCTTGCTTTTAAATCTTTTGGGTGTGTTCGGTTTCGGAAAATATAAATAATCGGGGTTTCAGAATAAATTTTCCTGCACTACAAACTGAAGCAAAAAATAGGTATGTCGGTATCGCGGGTACAGACAGATGGCGTGAATTTTAATACAAATAATTGTATTTGTTGTCATAGAAAGAAATGCATCCACTTTTATTTATCTTATAAAATCAAATGTTCGTAAAATATTATCTAGGGAAATAAAATAATATTTAAATAACAATATATGAGTTAGGTAATTGTGGGCAACAATATAATAATTATTAATTAATTCAACAATGAATTTTTAATCCACAAGGCATCCGCTAGGTAGTGAATAGTATTTCTTAACATGTCAGTTAGCATAATATTATGCCATCATGACTGTTAAACGTCAAACGATTATTATAAGATATATAAGGAAAAAATCAGAAGCCACTGTCGGGACTTGAACCCGAAATTCCCAGACAGTGGCTTCTGATTTTTTGTTTATATATCTTATAAGAATCGTTTGACGTTTAACAATCATGATGGCATAATATTATGACTGATATGTTAATGTAACGAATCTAAGCAGGCTGGTTGCAGCCTTGATTCGTTGGCTTAACATGGATCACGCAGCCTTGAGCGCGAAGAAATATTCTGGTTGACAACAATAAGAAAACCCGCCACCATGGATATAAAATGACCAGGAAAGTTCATATAGGCAAGAGCAAGTATGAAACACCGGAGAGTCACGTATACATTCTCAACGAGAGCAGACGTGAAAAGTGCGACAAGAAATAAATAGACCACCAGCGAGTTAAAAGTTCTTCGAGTGACCTAGTGCAAATAATCTTCCAGTACCAAGTGACAAACAGTGTGGAAGATATTTGAAAGTGACAGACGAGATCTTCGAGTGATTAAGTGCAGATAATCTTCTGGTGCAAAGTGACAGACAGTGTGGAAGATATCTGCAGGTGGCAAATAAATACTACCACCACAGACATATAGTGGACCCAGTGAACAATATACGTGCCACAGACATATGGTGGACACATAGTGGTCAAGCAGTGGTCAAGTAGTAACGAAGTGTTGGTCAACAAAAATTGACCAACGGTCAAGCAAAACTGACCAACGGAAAAATAGACAAAAAGCGAACAGTGAATAAAGTGAGGAACAATAATTGTCCAAAGCATGTAAACGGTTGTCACTGTTGTGAAAGAATAGATAAATAAAAATATTTACCAAAGTTACCAACGAGTTTTGTTACATTAAGAAATACTATTCACTGCCTAGTGGCAAGTCCAGTATAAAATATAAATATAAAATATAAACATAACACATAGTAGGTACTAATGTTGTACAACACGTTATCTTTGTGTTGGTGCATATACGTGTACATATAAGGCCACAGCGCGTGCACCAGTATATTACTTTCACAGCTGGCCAAACGTATAAAGTATATCTATAGCTATGAGTGTAGCTATAGATATACTTTTAACATGAGCATGTCGGTGACGTGACGCGAACCGATAAGTTTTTCCCCTCCCAGAAATCGTCTAACGCGCCTATATAGAAGCATAGCTTCAAAACTATTAAAAGTTTTCGGGATTCGAACTTTACCACAGGGCCACCATGTCCTACTGTCTCTGCGAGCATCTGTTCGGACCGAATCATATTTCAACAGATAATTACATAACACGAGATGTCGTGTAACGCTTCACAAAATAATTGACATATTGAAAATGTGACGATCTGTTATAATATTGTTTGTTTACACTTTAATTATATGTGTTGGGAATCGAACCTCTGCTACGTTAAAACAAAGTATATAATATAATTCCTATATAATTATAAAAATACACATGCCGGCAGGAAATAACTGTTGAAAATAATATGCTTTTATTGATATGTAACTAAGAATTAACATAAGATTTTTTTAAATCCAGTCGATAACTTTCTGTTTAATTATTTTTTAACTTGATCCATTTAAACTGCTACTCAATTATATAGCGTGTTGTAACGCTAGTTGAAAAGAATTTGATCTGAATTATCGATATATAAAAACTAGCGTTACCCGCGGCTTCGCTCGAGTCGATGCCAGATGACCTATTTATAGCAAAAGCGCGATGATAATAATATGTAGCCCATCCTATTCTCTTACGAATAACTGAAAATATGATTTGGTACTAGGCCTAAATAACCCTAGCTGCTGGAGGAATTTAAAAAAAATCAAATCAGAAACGTATGTACCTATATAGGTACATATTATATTATGTAACATATTTTTTCCCCCTCAAAACAATAAAGTTATAGGACGTTTTAAACTAAATTTTGCTTCAAAAACGATGTACTTTTCGGTAATATATCAATGAGCCATTTTCCTGAGAGTACTTCTTTCAATTATCTACGGGAGGCAGCACTTGTGGTAGGTACAAACATTATTTATATTTTCCCCATTAGTGTCGTGTCATTTTAGTGGTATAACTTAATAATTAAATTATTATTATTATTAAATTAATTAAATAATTAAGTTATACCACTAAAATGACACGACACTAATGGGGAATAAATAATTGTACCTACCACAAGTGCTGCCTCTCGTGGATAATTGAAAGAAGTACTCTCAGGAAAATGGCTCATTGTTCTCAACTATACCTCAGACTGTTTTTATCTCTATATAGAAAGTGTAAAAAAATGGTCACAGTCTAAGACCATTGTCAGTTCAAATTTTCTGTCAACATTTTGTAAAATTAAATAACGTTTATAGGTTCCTATATATTTGAAAAAGACGAAGAGATTTCAATGCTCGACAATAAAGCATTTTCGCATGCGAAGAAATCGGCCATCCAGTATGTGGTTGTCACGTGTAAAAAGTGCGCCATGCACACGACTCCTGCCAGGTCGTGCCGAGGATACTCGGGTCTTCTGCGCGCCGATCGTGTCCTGGCCTCGACAGCTACAGCAGGTTTAACCTTTTATGGAAGCCCGTTTCCATTGCAGAGCTGCTTCGAACGTGCGCTGCCAGCACCGGTTGCTGAGCGCGTGAGAAGCACGAGTAAAAAGTACGACACAAGTCCTGTTGACTATTTTATATAAGTTTCAGACAAATTATCTATCGATTTTTTTATTTTTGTTAACTTAAATGCGTTTTTTTAAGTTTGTGACACGCTTCTAATTCTATTGCGTACCTAATTTAAATTATCAATAAAAAAATTTAAACCTTAAAAAATCTCACGAAACTACTTTTTTGCATTCAAATTTATCGTATTTACCTATAGAAAAAGACACGTCGGATCCAATAAACTAAACAAGCCGTGAGGTGGGTCGTTTATTAGGACTAAAGTGCGACCCTTGAGGTCCACACGACGAACTTCCCAGTTTGATAAATATTTAATAATAATAAATAAATTAGATATTACACAGAAAAGTAATCATTTTAATCATTAAAACATAATTATTATTTATTTTTAACAATAATTTAAAAAAAACAGCTGAACCGATTTTTATAAAATTTATGTCGGATCAAAATGACGTTAACACGCCTCGATTGACACCCTTACGAAGTCGATATAATTTATAAATCGTGAGATATTGTGTAAAATCTGCTTTTTTAGAGTCTATTTGGTTAAGAAAAAAGAACGGCTGAACCGATTTTGAAAAAATTTCTTTCAGATCATATTTACGTTTATACGCGTCGATTGACACCCTAACGTAGTCGATATCATTTTTCATTCTCGAGATTTCGTCTTAGAAAGAAATGGACACATACGTACGTACACACATAGTCTAGAGGCTGGTACCAAGTAGGTACGCTATACACTAGGCTACACTGCCCTCTCTAAATGTAATAAATACATATACTTATAAGTAGCTCTAACGTGTTATATAAATCATAAAAAATAATAAAGTACGCCGATGATATATCTACCTATTTTGCAATCGCTATAATAGATATGTATTATAGCACCCGGGCGAAGCCGGTCAGGACCGCTAGTAAATAATATAAAATCGTAACGCTTTAATCTATATCAAATTTTATCATGACAAACATTAAAATTATAACAAATCTTTTAAAAATTCAAAGTTAATTATACCCTTTAGTCATTAAAATTATGCCAATCATGCTCATTTAACATGGACAAAAAAAACAACAGATGTTTTTTTTCTAATAAAATAGGTGAGGGTTAAAACTAACTACATATAACAAGGTATAGACCGAGAGCTAGTGACAATTTTTGATGTTATTTATTCAAGGCCTTATTTTTGTGAAGATGTTGAGGGAGGCATATTAAAGTGCCCTGAGTAAGGGATTTTGCTAGATAGCGGAATGGGAGGGATGCAGACCGCCCCCAACATGTAACAATTATTATTGCTTCAACTTCTAAGGCTGAAATTGTTTGTATAGCTTGTCGGTGACCCAATAATGCCATAATAATATATTTGCAGATCGATTGGTCAGTATTAAAGGGGTGGCAGATCACCGTAAACGTGTCATGTACCCGACGAAATTTATATTATTAGTTCAAAGTTCAAATTTTAATATGTTGTTACGGCGACTGTTTTAAGCAAATATTTCAATTTGCAGAACATAATGTCGGTATTAACCCCTCTCTTAGAGGGAAACTTGCTCGCCTATAAAGTGTTTATATCGTTCTACAAGGGGGTTAATACCGACATTTTGTTCTGCAAATTGAAATATATGCTTAAAACAGTCGCCGTAACAACACATTAAAATTTGAATCTTGAACTAATAATATAAATTTCGTCGGGTACATGACACGTTTAGAGTGATCTGCCACCCCTTTAATACTGACCAATCGATCTGCAAATATTATAATGGCATTATTGGGTTACCGACAAGCTATACAAACAATTTCAGCCTTGAAGCAATAATAATTGTGACAATTTTTTTTGTTACATGTTGGGGGCGGTCTGTATCCCTCCCATATTGCTATCTAGCAAAATCCCTTACACAGGGCACTTTAATATGCCTCCATCAACATCTTCAAAAAAATAAGGCCTTGAATAAATAACACCAAAAAATTGCCACTAGCTCTCGGTCTAGTAGATTAACTAGGTTCAACAGTAAAGTGGTGACCCTTGCAAAATGGTTTCGTGTTTAACAGATCATCATCAAATTATATGTATATGATGTGTTATATCTATAATTCGAGCCGGGGTTTGAATATAGGGCCGCTAGCATGCTCACAATACTAACATCTATGCATATTTTTTTCGTTTATCGATTCGAGTCCAATATTTGATATCTATATGTTTTCTTTTCGAGTCAAGTCAGTATTTGATAAATACTCGATTTTTCTTTTTGTTGCGACTCTAATATTTGATTACTCGAGTTTTCTTTTCGAGTCGAAACGTTTACGGAGAAAAATTTTAGGTACCTACTAAAAAATATTAAAAACCTTTTTTTTTCACTACGAAAAATTTTCCCATCAAATTATTCGATACGATTAAAAAAATCGAGTGTGCAGTATTTATAATAAATAGTAAAAAAATGTACGATAATTTATGATTTTCACGTATTAATAGGTACATAGATTAAAAAGATATAGGTATATAAAAAAATGGGTGTGTGCTTATAACCACACGACAGAAGAGAAAACTTCAGATTTTCTAATTTTTGGTGTCATCATCTATTATAGCGCATTTATGAACTAAAAATGATTTATTACTAAAATTGTATTTTTTATTAATTCCACCTTGGTTTCAAAAAAATTATAATTATTGTCAAAGAAAGAATATAACAAAAATACAAAAATATATAAATAAATATCATGTAGAATTTAGAAAAAAAAACGCCAAAAATTCTACGCTGCCATCAGGTCTCGAACCCAGGTTCCTATGCATAGAACGCTTATAAGACGTAACCAATTGCGCTATGAGTGGAACTGTGTAGACGGCCGTTTTTATGATATAAGTATGTTGCGAATTCTTACGGTCAGGTTGCGAATTCTTACGGTTATTTGCGAACGCTTCACGTTTTTTCAGTACCCATGCAAAAAAAGCCTAACGCGCCTAAAGAAGTTTTCACTTCAAAAATATCCACATTTTAAATTTATGTATCCACCTTTTACAAAAACAATCGGCTACCTCTCGTTGGAATCCTCGTATTGGGGGCTTTAAAATGACAAATTGCTTTGACGACACAACCTGCAAACTCGTCAGAGTCATCGAAAACGCGCGCATTCGTGCCTTTATGTACTTTAACATTTTATGTATATCAGAAAAAAGTGAGTGGACATTGTAAAAGAGCAGGTGTTGCAGGAAGGAGTCTCGGATGATGATCTCCATGGGAAACAGTGAACAGCGTACGTTCCCACGGTCTCTCCCCAAACGAATCGCCAAACCCCTACACACACAGAGCACACCTATCCTATATTATAATGTGAGTATTTTATTGTAACAGCCTCCCTCGTATAAGATGCATAACACCTGGTGTAATGTGACTGACTGTCGACTGACACCGAGTGGCGCACTTAAAAATATCGTAACACCGAACGCCCACGTTCCATCGCACACCGGTGTCAACGGACCGATTCTATAAGCAACCCAGTGACCGAGTTGCGAAAATTATGCAAAAGTGTTGAACGGTCAGTTTTGATGGAGAATTACATTCATTCATTTCTTTTCCTATTCGTTCCTAAGTGGGGCGTAGGTCTTCCACAAGACCGCGATGTAGTACACCTCTGCTTCGACAGCCCACACCAGGTCAAATATTCTTTTAAACGTCTACGGAATCGACAAATTGGTTGAGGCTTTCGTGGCCAGTTGATGAGCTGGTGTTGTCCTGATTTGGGTCTATATATATAAGGACCTCTGAAGAAGCTCGCCACTCGTGCTAGCGAAACGTTAGGAAACAATTCCAACCAACGACGGCCTATAGACCTGAATCAGGACAACACCAGCTCGTCTACGGAATCTCTCGACTAATCCGTTAGATTGTGGGTGATAGCTCGTGGTCATTATATGTTCGAGTACCTATTTCTTTAAGAAACTGTTTCCACATAGTTAACTGAAATTGTAGTCCTCTATCAACGTTTTCATTTCTGACTGGAGATCCCGTTTTGGTTGTCCATGAAAAATTATTACTGCATTATTTCAGTCGTTGTTTTTATACGATGTGCTTAATTTCTACTCAGTCCATCTTTATAGTTATTTATTGTAAATTATAGACGCGTCGACAACTTAGGTCATTAGCGTCTTGATTACATTAAATAACAATTCACTTGAAACTAAATGACATCACAAAGCATTCATGAGCGGAGGCATGATTCGAACCCACGACAGTCTAATAGGCCGCGACGCTAACCACTGGACCACACTGTCCTCTTGTCAGTCCAACATCAGGACGTCCCTTCCACAAGAGATCTCCATCTAACACGTTTTTTCCCCAGGAAATTCTCTTTCAATTGTTCGCCTGTAGGATCTGTAGTGTGATTCTCGGTGCTTCGTCTAACGTTTACCCGACTCCCTTAGCTTTAAAAATAATCTCAGGGGAGCCCTAACCGTTTTTATGCGAGAAGAAAGGATTTTTTCATGAAAAGCAGCGGCAAGATTCTGTTTTTGCGCCTGCGATGTCTTTGCTTAAAACTAAATCATATTCGCATCGCTAATTTCGCTGATTGCGCCCTCTCGGGATTAGCGCCCCTGGGGCGGGCCCCGGTTGCCAGGCACTAGCTACAACGCCGATGAAGAGTGCAGGGGGTAACTTCAAGTAGAGAATACTCTTAAAGAAAACACGCAAGTTCGAAATCTAGAAAATTAAAAGTAATTTTTAAATGCGCCACCATGCGTGTCATACACACATGTACCAATGTACAAAGAAACTAAGAGAAAAAGAAAAGAAAGAGAAGAAAGACATGCGTGTGCGTAGCAATGCACCGAACACACGTAAAACGCATGCACAGCACACTACATACAACCATAATACACACAAACAAGTCTTGCGCGGAGCTTGTGTGTAAGGGAGCATTGTAGCGTGCTCTGCATGCGTTGGACGTGTGTTTGTGTGTGTGTGTGTGTTGGACTCAATGGGTGCGAGCCACAGCACACTGAGGAAATGTTATTAGGGAGACATTGTGATTGTGTCCCCGTTTAAAAAGTAAGGATGGATGAACATTATAGATATCTACTATTGTAAATGATAGACGCTCGACAACAATAATTGTCATTGAAAGATTTTTTCGTTGGAGAGCAGCCAATTATATAATTGTTTCGAAACATATAGGAAAAAATCATTTTACCAACCAGTGGTCACAATCAGTATTCTAACCTGAACCTTTCCACTTTCGCGGCGGAATGAGCTCAATCGTGACAAGATTGCTAAACTAATATTCTCCTTATATGCTTCAGAATCAATAGATTTTCACTACATGCGAGCGTCAATTCATATCTGCTAATTCAATAGCTATATGATATGAAGTGTTAATCCTCGTACCAGCGAGAGCCCAATATGAGAGTGAAAATTATTTCGAATACCCATTAATGAGATATATTAATAAATACATAGGTACCTAGATATATCGATTCTCTCCAACGAAAAAATCTTTCAATTGCATTTCAGCCGTATAAAAAAAAAACTATTAATAATTGTCATAAGCGTCTGACCAGGATGGATATAGAATTAAACTGTGTTGCCATGCATGCGAGCGTGACGTGTGTGTTTTTAAAGACCACCAACAGCTAAGGTTATTTGGGCCTAGCACCAATTCATATTTTCAATTTATTATTTTTTTTGTAATAATAAAT
Source organism: Mongoloraphidia duomilia (assembly GCA_039654895.1). Taxonomy (NCBI): domain Eukaryota; kingdom Metazoa; phylum Arthropoda; class Insecta; order Raphidioptera; family Raphidiidae; genus Mongoloraphidia; species Mongoloraphidia duomilia. The sequence goes on along the minus strand of CM077521.1, from coordinate 1,735,843 downwards.
TGAAAATCCAATTGACACTTTTACCAGCTCTCGGACTATAGAACCCGGGAACTGGGGACTTGTAATAGAGGAACCATAGCAACGCCATGTAAACAACAGCATTGCTACACGCTCAGCCATTCTCAAGCCCCACCGGCCATTAGTAGTATATATAACTGTCCTGTTTTATAGGTATCGTGTTTTCGGTTAGTATAAATAATAGTGCTTATATCCCGATGATCTTGGCTCTTCTAAATACAAATGTTTGCCAATCCCTTGTTCAAGTGTTCTTCATGTAAACGCATGAAGACGTGATATGATATTAAATGTCAAGAAAAGGGGGACGCTGATTGGTTAAAGTCTATCTATTTTCTATAGGGACTCCGCATTTTGGTCTTTTCTTTACAAACACAAAATACGGGTTATATAATAAAGTAGGTATACCTACAACCCATTGTCCAAAAACATAATATAATATGTCATATCTTTCTCAAAATATGGTGTCACTTTTTTTTGATAGAATGAAATTTTATATAAAATTTGACCGTTGGTGATTATTATTTAAAATCGATTGTTAAATTTGACAGAAAAGCTGTTTGTTCGCTTAAAAGCTTCAGTGAATTGAAAAATGGTTTAACGAAATAATTTTAGATACGTTTATAGAAAATCTAAATCATTACCTAATATGATAAAATGGCTAGCAAACAATCAACAAAACATTGTACAAATAGAAGCTACGATCTGAGTTGACGATCGTCTATAATCTACAAATAAGATTATTAAAATTAATCGTTGTTATAGAAAACATTGACTCCTATTAGCCGAGAGCTAGTGACAATTTTTTGGTGTTATTTATTCAAGGCCTTATTTTTGTGAAGATGTTGTGGGAGACATATTAAAGGGCCCTGAGTAAGGAATTTTGCTAGATAGCGGTATGGGAGAGATGCAGACCGCCCCCAACATATAACAAGAAAAAATGGTCACAATTATTATTGCTTCAAGGCTGAAATTGTTTGTATAGCTTGTCGGTTACTCAGTAATGCCATTATAATATTTGCAAATCGATTGGTCAGTATTAAAAGGGTGGCAGATCACTCTAAACGTGTCATGTACCCGACAAAATTTATATTATTAGTTCAAGGTTCAAATTTTAATATGTTGTTACGGCGACTGTTTTAAGCATATATTTTAATTTGCAGAACAAAATGCCTGTATTAACCCCCTCTCTTAGAGGGAAACTTGCTCGCCTATAGGTGTTTATATATCGTTCTGCAAGGGGGTTAATACCGACATTTTGTTCTGCAAATTGCAATATATACTTAAAACAGTCGCCGTAACAACATATTAAAATTTTAACCTTGAACTAACTAAATTTCGTCGGGTACATGACACGTTTAGGGTAATCTGCCACCTCTTTAATACTGACCAATCGATCTGCAAATATTATAACGGCATTATTGGGTCACTGACAAGCTATACAAACAATATCAGCCTTGAAGCAATAATAACTGTGACCATTTTTTTTTGTTACATGTTGGGGGGCGGTCTGCACCCCTCCCATACCGCTATCTAGCAAAATCCCTTACTCAGGGCACTTCAATATGCCTTCCTCAACATCTTCACAAAAATAAGGCCTTGAATAAATAACACCAAAAAATTGTCACTATAGCTCATCTCTTTAAATGTAGGAGGTATGGGCTTTAAATATCCCTGAAAAAATCTTTAAACGTCCATATCTCTTAAACTAAAAGAGATACAGAGCTGAGTGTAATGTAAAAAGACATTATTCTAAAATATGAGAGATCACAAATTATTTATCATCTTATAATTTAACAGCTGTTGAAAGAAAATCCAAGCATTTAAAAGTCATCATTTACATATTATAGCGGAAGCATTTCTTCTTAATGTTTAATTTTACTTAAATAGTTATATTTTATGATCAAATACGAAGTTTTTCGTATAGATCCGGGATTCCGCCAAATCAATTTTTTAATGTCATTAATCCATAAAATATTACAGTGGTTTTCTAAATTTTTATTTATGTAAATGAGAGATATTTAAAGATCAACCGTGACATGATTACTAATCTAACATTCTCCTTGTATGCTTCGGAATCAATTAATTTTCACTACATGCGAGTGTTAATTCATTATAGCTATAGGTTGTAGAATCATTTTACCAACCATAGTCACAGTCAGGACTCTAACCTGCAAACCTTTCCACTTTCGCAGCGGAATGAGCTTACAATTACTCAACCGTGACATGATTACTAATCTAACATTCTCCTTATATGCTTCGGAATCAATTAATTTTCACTACATGCGAGTGTTAATTTATTATAGCTAGATTGTAGAAGTGAATCTTCGTACTAGCGAGAGCTCATTATGAACAACAAAAATTTTCAATTGCATATTAGCCGTATAAATCTATTAATTTATCACAAATTCTTCACTGATTTCGAATCTATAAATAAATTCAACGCATCAATTTATTCGAATCTTTTTTAATTAACGAAGAATTTTTTTTATCCCAACAATCAATTCACCAGAATTTTAAAAGTAGGTCCGTAGATGTAAGTATTTAAAAGAATCTAACCTCAAATTGGGACATAATTTTGTTTAATTCAAAATGTTAATCATTGCATGTACATTTGTAATTATCAGTTCATTGCTGTCATCTAATTAAGAGAATAAAACTGTTAGTTTCATGATTATAGTTCTAATAAAGACATTTCTAATGATATCAAAATGGATGCTGATGAAGCCTTTCACGTTATTAAGACATTTTATATAGATTTAAAATGTAAATGAAGTCAGTTTTATAACAATTTATTTTGGGTTTTAAAATAGTAATTATTGACATAAACGAAGATCTCTTTTTAATAATAGTGCGTCTGATTGAATACCTAGTTTAATTTTAAATATCTATTTATATACAGGGTGGTCCATTTTAAACAAACCAGTGAAATATCACGTAAACGGTATAGACCGAGACAATTTTTTGGTGGTATTTATTCAAGGTCTTATTTTTGTGAAGATGTTGAGGGAGGCATATTAAAGTGCTCTGAGTAAGAGATTTTGCTAGATAGCGGTATGAGAGGGATGCAGACCGCCCTCAACATGTAACAAACAAAATGGTCACAATTATTATTATTGCTTCAAGGCTGAAATTGTTTGTATAGCTTGTCGGTGACACAATAATGCCATTATAATATTCGCAGATCGATTGGTCTGTATTAAAGGGGTGGCAGATCACCCTAAACGTGCATGTACCCGACGAAATTTATATTATTAGTTCAAGGTTCAAATTTTAATGTGTTGTTACGGCGATTGTTTTAAGCATATATTTCAATTTGCAGAACAAAATGCCGGTATTAACCCCCTTTCTTAGAGGGAAACTTGCTCGCTTAGGTGTTTATATCGTTCTGCAAGAGGGTTAATACCGATATTTTGTTCTGCAAATTGAAATGTGTGCTTAAAACAGTCGCCGTAACAACACATTAAAATTTGAACCTTGAACTAATAATATAAATTTCGTCGGGTACATGACACGTTTAGGGTGATCTGTAATACTGACCAATCGATCTGCGAATATTATAATGGCATTATTGGATCACCGAAAAGCTATACAAACAATTTCAGCCTTGAAACAATAATAATTGTGACCATTTTTTTTGTTACATGTTGGGGGCGGTCTGCATCCCTCCCATACCGCAATCTAGCAAAATCCCTTACTCAGGACACTTTATAATATGCGTCCTTCAACATCTTCACAAAAATAAGGCCTTGAATAAATAACACTAAAAAATTGTCACTAGCTCTCGGTCTAGTAGAAACTATAAAAAAAATGTATACAAAACTTAATAATTTTTTGTTCATAATAGCATCATATTCTAGAATAAAAATGCACTGTTATAACAGTTAAAAAATCGAACGCTTGATTTTCGATTTTCTTCCCGGAGACAGAAATAGGAACGTATTTCGAAAAAAAAAATTTGAGGCTATTTTATTGTTTCAAATACCCAAAGCTACCTGACGAAGTCAGATTTATTTTATAGTATTTAATAAAATCCCGTTAAACTATAAGATTTTTTGTCGTTATTTTTTGTAAAAACCACCTCTGCTTTATGCCGCTGCACCTGTATGCATGGGTCAATTTCTTATAAAATCAAACGTCGGGAGAAAAAATAAAACGATTAAAAGGTAACAATAATTATTTATAGAAAGTTAACGGTGATCTTCAATAGAACTGTACAATTATTATTTTATACGGGTACAGGGTGGTGATTTTTTCGGTGTTCACCATTGGTATCTTGGGAACGATTAACTATCACAGTTCGATATCTAGAAGGGCTTGAGAATGGCCGAGCGTTTAGCAGTGCTGTTGTTTACGTGGTTCCCCTATTACAAGTCCACGGTTCCCGGGTTCTAGTCCGAGATCTGGTAAAAGTGTCAATTGGATTTTCAATTTATTATTAAAAAATAAAATAATGAATTGAAAATATGAATTGGCCCAAATAACCTTAGCTGTTGCGGTGGTCTTTAAAACACAATTTCACAATTTCGATATCTAGAATGCCTAGAAAATTTCTGAGTGGTCAAAAATATAAAGTTAATAAGTTTGATTGAAATATCGTCAATGGTAGGGAAGATAATTTTTACTTCCCACCTCTACTATGGTAGGGAAGTAATGGATTTAGTCCGAAAAAAATAATTCGAGATTTTAACAGATCTTCACGTTTTGAGACCCTAGCAATCGTTTAAGATCATTTTCTGACTGATGCCTGTATGTGTGTGTGTGTGTATGTGGTCAATTTTTCGCCTTCGATATCGCAAAAACGGAACAACATACGGCCATGCCGATTGTTCTATTGTGTTTATCGGCCTTTAACTTAGATCTGATTATATTTTGAGTCAAATCGGTTCAGTGGATCCTGAGATATTAAAAAAAACGTTCTCAATGTCACGTATTAACATAGGTAAAAAAAAATATAAATGAATTTTAGATGTTATAATATGAAAAAAATTTAAATATTTTTTTTCTCTAAAATGTACAGTTTTCGAGAAAAAAAATATTTTACTAAAAAAAATAAAAATTGTACGTAAATCAAGGTAACCATGATTTTTGCTATATTAAGCTAGCCATCCATTAAACAAAAAATTCGACTGATGACCAGTCCTATACTTCCCACCTAGTAAATATTTGCAAAAAATAAACACTCTTTTTTTTATTCTTTGACTAGGCCCAAATAACCTTAGCTGTTGGTGGTCTTTAAAACACAATTTAATTTTTATTCTTTGAAAAAAGCATGGCCCTCTTTTTTGTTTGGTGATCTATTGATGGCTAGCTTAATATAGCAAAAATCATGGTTACCTTGATTTACGTACAATTTTTATTTTTTTTAGTAAAATATTTTTTTTCTCGAAAACTATACATTTTAGAGAAAAAAAATATTTACATTTTTTTCATATTATAACATCTAGAATTCATTTATATTTTTTTTTACCTATGTTAATACGTGACATTGAGGACGTTTTTTTGAATATCTCAGGATCCACTGAACCGATTTGACTCAAAATCTAATCAGATCTAAGTTAAAGGCTGATAAACACAATAGAACAATCGGCATGCCCGTATGTTGTTCCGTTCTTAAGATATCGAAGGCGAAAAATTGACCACATACACACACACATACACACATACACACATACACACATACACACACACATACAGACATCAGTCAGAAAATGATCTTAAACGATTGCTAGGGTCTCAAAACGTGAAAATCTGTTAAAATCTCGAAATATTGTTTTCGGACTGAATCCATTACTTCCCTACCATAGTAGAGGTGGGAAGTAAAAAGAGGGCCATGCTTTTTTTCAAAGAATAAAAAAATAGTGTTTATTTTTTGCAAATATTTACGAGGTGGGAAGTATAAGACTGGTCATCAGTCGATTTTTTTTTTAAACCACAACTTTTAATTTTTTCGTGATAAATCAGGAAATAATCAAAATATCCTGGATTTCTTTTCAGATTCTCAATTTTCATGAAAAAGCGCAACTTTTCTCTAATTTAACCGACCTTGTATCTTTAGCCGTTCCCAAGATACCAATTGTGAGCATCGAAAAAATCACCACCCCTGTAATATAGGTGCGTTACGTGGGTACAGATTTTGTGTAAAAATATAGAAGTGGAAAAACTAGAAATACGTCCGAAGCTGTAAGATTACACACTCCAACAATACATTTTACGACAAAATACAAATAGGTACAAGTCTTTTGAATTAATAAAATTAAGAAAAATCGCAGGATAGTGGACAAATATTTGATTTATTAAATTAAATGTACGACGTTTCGTTTATATATTTAAACTTTTTCAAGTACACAAAAATAGCAATATTTATGAAAATTAATTTTCATAAATATTGCTATTTTTGTGTACTTGAGAAAGTTTAAATATATAAACGAAACGTCGTACATTTAATTTAATAAATCAAATATTTGTCCACTATCCTGCGATTTTTCTTAATTTTATTATAATCACGATGGACACGATTTCTAATATAAACTTTTGAATTAATTTACCCAACTTGGAAAGGCCAGTGCTAAGGAAAGGATCTAATTTGCAATATAGACGCTCATGGCCTCAGCTGTTGAGCGTATACAATCTACAATTTTCAAAGGCGATATGGCAGCTGTCGAAGTGTCCTCCTTGGCAGCTCACAGGTAAGTGTGTCCTCCCTTCTTTTATGCTAAGTACCAGTGTGTTTTCAGTTCGGTCGTAGTCCTCCGTACTTCTATGATTGGTCAATTTTGTTGTGTATCTAATAGTGTATGTGTGTTCTCTGTTCGGTCGTAGTCCTCCGTACTTCTCTGATTGGCCAATTGTGTTGTGTATATAATAGTGTATGTGTGTTCTCTGTTCGGTCGTAGTCCTCCGTCCTTCTGTGATTGGTCAATTGTGTTGTGTGTATAATAGTGTACGTGAGTTCTCTGTTCGGTCGTAGTCCTCTGTACTTCTCTGATTGGCCAATTGTGTTGTGTATCTAATAGTGTATGTGTGTTCTCTGTTCGGTAGTAGTCCTTCATCCTTCTGTGATTAGTCAATTGTGTTGTGTGTGGTACTGTGCGTGAGTTCTCTGCTCGGTCGTATTTGTATGTCGTAATGCTGGTGTCGAGGTTTTACTGAGATTCAGGTCTTCATCTCTATTCGGTTGAAATTCGGTTTGTCTTTTTGTATTTCTATGGCCTCCCTACCTGTGAGCCGCTAAGAAGGACACTTCGACCGCTGCCACATCGCCTTTGAAAATGTCTAGACGAAGCGACAGGTAGAAATATCATCGGACCACGGCTTACAAGCCCGGTAACTATGAAGATTTTGAAACCTGACTTCTGCAATATCATGATAAGGCACGCGGCACCTCTTCATCTTTACCATGAGCAGCACATTTCCAACTATGAAGATTTGGAAAAAACTGATTTAATAGAATTTGTTGTGGTTCCGAACGTTTGACCACACCTATTGTAACTTTCATTAGACTCATATCTATATATGTCGTACTCTATAAAACATTATCTGAAATGCATTTCTTGCACCTGCCCTTTTTTCTACATAGGTAGACTGAAAGACATCCGCGATAGACACACAGATTTGATTACAACTCCTTGGTAACTTCAGAACTCGAAGTAATAAATTTAATTTGTTCCGTTATTTTAAATCCCAGTCTCTCCCCAGCATGCATCTATTCATCTAAAATATAAAACTGATCTGCTTCGATCACTGACTCTCTCACTTACTCATTGCTCATTTTGATGCAACTTATAGGATAGAACAGTACTTATAGCCTAGGGTGGCAGAACTATAGGGGCGGCAAAATTCAAGCCCGATTTTGACATAACTTAATCTATACTAATATTATAAAGCTGAAGAGTTTGTTTGTTTGTTTGGTTGAACGCGCTTATCTCAGGAACTATAACCAGTCCGATTTGAACATTTTTTTTTATAGATAGCCCATTTATTGAGAAAGGTTATAGGCTATATAATATCACGCTACGACCAATAGGAGCGGAGTATCAATGAAAAATGTTGCAAAAACGGGAAAAATTATTCCTTTTGAGAGCTTCCGTTGCGGGCGCTGCGTTAACGGTTAAAGTTACGCAAAAATCATGTACGACGGAATTGTTTCCCTTTAAAGGTTATAAAAAAAGTCCGCGATAGCATATGTCTATCTTTTAAGGTTGACTCACTATAACTCTTTTTATGGTAAACAAATTTGTTCGTAATTATAATATTCAAGCGAACGAGCGAAGCGCGTGAGTAGTGTATTTATAGTATTCAAGCGACTGCCACGTATCCGATCGATTTGAAATTTTGTACACATATGGATGTGTATTTCCGATGACAATACATGTATAAATCGTTTTTAGAAATAAATTCAACCCCTAAGGGGTTCAAACGGGGATGCAGGGTTTTTTTGACTAATCAACGCCCAGGCCAAATCGCTGAAGCTAGAAACTTGAAATTTGGACAGTTGGTTCCTTTTCTGACGTAAGCACCAACTAAGAAAGGATTTCTCGAAATTCAACCCCTACGGGTGTCAAGGGGCGGGGGTAAAATTTTGAAAGACTAAAATGAACAAAATAAAATATTGGTAAAAAAAACTTTTTAGAGACAAGCTTTTATTGAAATGTACTAAAAAGGAAAAAATAATATTTAATAATTTTGATTCATAATTATTATAAAAACGGGAGTTGCGACTAATAAACTATCATAGAGATTACAATCCCCGCTTTTATAATAATTATGAACCAAAATTTTTAAATACTTCATCGTTGTATTCAACTGTTGTGTTTACTTTACATGTTGAGTTGTCTGTAGTCTAGCAGTGGTGTTGGAATATTGACTCTCGCATGTAGTGATTTTTCAGTGACAGAATGCTTTAAAGGGAGAAAGTCGATCGTTTAAATAATGTCAACTCAGTCCGCCGCGATAGTGAAAGTTTAGGGTTAAAATCCCTATGGTGACATAGGTTTGAATTAATGAATTTTTCCTGATTACAGCATTGTGTTACGTCATTGTTCTTACAACAGGTGTTTCATATACTGTTTGCAGTCATTAGGCATTCATTTAATTATTATTTTTTTCCTTTTTAACACACTTTTATTAGCTTCACCTGTATGTTTGCTTGCTTGTTTGTCAGTTTGTAACCGACTCCTTTGAACTTGATTTTGACCAACTTTGAACGGTCAGATTTAGTTTAAACGTTGTCGACTTATCAAGAACCGACGACAATATAATAATTCAATAAGTTTGTCCCATTATCCTGACCAGGATCTCCAGGACTAAAAAAAAGCAAAAAACTTCAGATTGAACTGAAACTTTGCACACTTATCAAGGACCGATTACAATACAATAATTCCATAAGTTTGTCCCATTATCCTGACCAGGATCTCCAGGTCTAAAAAGCAAAAATAAATTATAATTTAAAAAAACTAAAAAACACGCTTTAATGAACTAAAAAGTAAAAAATAATTAATTTTATTGTAAAAAAGCGTGGGGTAGTATGAAAATATGATACAAAGCACCCCACGCTTTTTTACAATAAAATTAATTATTTTTTACTTTTTAGTTCATTAAAGCGTGTTTTTTAGTTTTTTTAAATTATAATTTATTAGTACATTTCAATAAAAGCTTGTCTCTAGAAAGTTTTTTTTACTAATATTTTTTCACTTGCAACTGCAAGTAAAACCGGCGTTCGTTGTTGTGTAGGAACATGGTTGCATTAGAATGCATATTATCTTTACAACATGCCCACTCACAGCGATTAAAAATTATTTATAAACAGGTGGTTGGTTCTAGTGACTTATAATCATCTTATAATCACTCTCCAAGGAAGAAGGCTTTGACTCTGAAATCTGGAAAGTTCATTGACACAACAACCCCCTTATCTGGCTTGTCCTTGAACGAGTTCATCATCCTTTTCAGTTATATTAATCGTATTTAATTAAAGATCTATTTATTTGTATAGAAGATTTTTATATTAAATAGAAATTTTGTCTGATTAGCGTAAGCGTTTCAATCGAAATATCAAACAAAACTAAACAAATGTTTATTTGATATTATCTTTCACTAAAGTGTTAAACCCGGCTTTGCCCGTGCCTCCATGACATAGGTATATAGCGTGTATCTTAAGGCTATGTTTAATTGTAATCATAAAAACATATATAATATTTGAGATGGAGCCAGTGCAATCCAATAAATCAAAAATTCGACTGATGACCAGTCCTACACTTCCCACCTAGTAAATATTTGCAAAAAATAAACACTCTTTTGTTTATTCTTTGAAAAAAAGCATGGCCCTCTTTTTTGTTTAGTGATCTACTGATGGCTAGCTTAATATAGCAAAAATCATGGTTACCTTGATTTACGTACAATTTTTATTTTTTTTAGTAAAATATTTTTTTTCTCGAAAACTATACATTTTAGAGAAAAAAAATATTTACATTTTTTTGTCATATTATAACATCTAGAATTCATTTATATTTTTTTTTACCTATGTTAATACGTGACATTGAGAACGTTTTTTTTAATATCTCAAGATCGACTGAACCGATTTGACTCAAAATCTAATCAGATCTAAGTTAAAGGCTGATAAACACAATAGAACAATCGGCATGGCCGTATGTTGTTCCGTTTTTACGATATCGAAGGCGAAAAATTGACCACACACACACACACACAGACATCAGTCAGAAAATGATCTTAAACGATTGCTAGGGTCTCAAAACGTGAAGATCTTTTAAAATCTCGAAATATTTTTTTCGGACTAAATCCATTACTTCCCTACCATTGTAGAGGTGGAAAGTAAAAATGTGATTTCCAATCGCTGAATAATAATTTAACTGAACATCGCCAGTGAATATTAACTATGGAAGAATATGTTAGTTAGATGTCTAGTTCACAGATGACAGTGCAAAATACGCAAGCTTATGTAGGAACTGCACTTGCCCCACCTTATCTTATTTGTTCCTTGTTATTCCTATATTTGTATCCCAATTTTTTTAGAGTAATTTTTTTTTGCCTCCTTTCCCCCCAGAAACTGACTCCCAAAAATCAAAATTCAATTTTTCTTACTTCATGTCTGTAATTGGGCTACCACTTCTTAGAACCGTTCCAAATTTCAACTTTCTATATTATAATCGGTCCCTGAGAAAAATTTCTGTGGCAGACAGACGGATAGACAGACACCGATTCCATATAAGTGTTCCGTTTGACCGATTTGATTTTTTTTTATTTATTGTAGATGACATCTCAGGTCATTAGCGTCTTTCAACTAAGTACACTAAATAACAACTATATCTTAAAACTAAATAACATCACAAAACATCCATGAGCGTTGGTGGGATTCGAACCCACGGCAGTCCAGTTCAGAGGTTGCGGCACTAAGCACGCTAACCACTAGGCTATACTGCCCTCTTGGCCGATTTGATATACATAGTCTGTTGGTAAATAAACATATACTTCTATCTAAATAAATAAATAAAAACAAAAAATGATTAAGTATATAAAAGCAGATTAAGCTTCCAAAAGAAATCTATTCTAAACTTTTTATTATCTTAATTTTTTAACCACAAAACCTGTCAAAATATTATCAGCATCGTTTGTTAACAACACAAAACTAGAGTCATACAAAATATCGGTTAGAATAAACAAATCGATAGAATAATTAATTATTCTGGATGTGAAATGTCTTTTATAGAAGGATAATTAATAACAAAAAAATTATAATTAATGACAAATAACTATAACTTTCAGGGAGCGATTAACTGAAAAATAACGCAGAATTAAAAACACGGTCCATAAAATTCATAATTTGATTGAAGAAACGAAACTCGCAGTTTAAAAAATTCTAGAAACGTCTCAAGTTCATTCGATTTTTCAAAAAGTGAAAAAGTCTTATAATTCATTGAAATATGACAAAAAATCTCTTTGATTATTTATATTAATACTTGAATAAGATCAACATGTTATCTACATTTATTTATAATAATAAATGTTGTAAAAAATACTTTTAGATCCCAAACACAGTTTTTTTTTATCAAAAGATTGTCCATTTTTTTACAAGATAAACCATTAATTTAAAATTTTTTCTTGAAACAAATTATCATCTACGAGACATCTAAAAGAAATCAGACGTGTCAAGGGGTGTCAAATATTTTATCTTTTCTATACGGTCCGTCCTCGCGATGAAAAAAGTGCCATCCAATTGGATGACGAGATCATTCCAACTTGAAAAATACTGACATTTGACATACTTAATAGGTATAATAAATTTTAGTCTTTCAAAATTTTACCCCCCTTTGACACCCGTAGGGGTTGAATTTTGAAAAATCCTTTCTTAATAGATGCTTACGTCAGAAAAGGAACCAACTGTCCAAATTTCAAGTTTCTAGCTTCAGCGATTTGGCCATAGTCCAAAAAACCCTGCATTCCCGTTTGAACCCCTTAGGGGTTGAATTTATTTCTAAAAACGATTTATTCATGTAGATATTGTCATCGGGAATACATATGTGTACAAAATTTCAAATCGATCGGATACGTGGAAGTCGTTCAAAATTGACTTGCAAGTTTTGACCTAAACAAACAAACAAACTACTAACATACATTGCAAGTTAAATAAAAGCTTGTAAAAAACTTTAGAGACCTCAAAACGAAGAAATATTGTGAAAATTTGAAAAGTTAATTTTGACCTTTAATTAGTACCTACCCATATAGGTACCATTCCCCACTAATTGTGGAGTTAGAATGGTAATAAATTATAATTTAAAAAAACTAAAAAACACGCTTTAATGAACTAAAAAGTAAAAAATAATTAATTTTATTGTAAAAAAGCGTGGGGTAGTATGAAAATATGATACAAAGCACCCCACGCTTTTTTACAATAAAATTAATTATTTTTTACTTTTTAGTTCATTAAAGCGTGTTTTTTAGTTTTTTTAAATTATAATTTATTTTTGCTCTTTAGTCCTGGAGATCCTGGTCAGGATAATGGGACAAACTTATGGAATTATTGTATTGTAATCGGTCCTTGATAAGTGTGCAAAGTTTCAGTTCAATCTGAAGTTTTTTGCTTTTTTTTTTTTTAGTCCTGGAGATCCTGGTCAGGATAATGGGACAAACTTATGGAATTATTGTATTGTCGTCGGTCCTTGATAAGTCGACAAAGTTTAAACTAAATCTGACTGTTCAAAGTTGGTCAAAATCAAGTTCAAAGAAGTCGGTTACAAACTGACAAACAAGCAAGCACACAAGCAAGCAAGCCCGCAAACATACAGTGAAGCTAATATAAGCGTGTTAAAAATATATGCACTGTCTATATAGACTAAAAAATGACCATGCTTTTAGCATACAGCATTGGTCACCCCTTCTTCGGTAACCAAGCCGAAGAGTGAGAAAGCATCATGTAAGGATTATAAGTGTTTGAATAGGTCGTAAGACCAGTAGCTAAGTCGTTAAATAACGGCTTTTGTGTTGGCTACAGCGATTTGGATGCTGCATCTCTGTCATTAATAACAACTCACCTATGTCCGAGACAAAGATAACAAACAACATTATTTATATGTAGAAATTATTATTTTATATTTTGTCACAGAGTATAATTATGTATAGTTTTTTTATATACCTAAACTTTTTGTCGACAATAAAATATCTCTTCTACGCGGCTGGAATTAAATCGGGTAGACAATGGCGGCGAAATGGGGGGACTGGGGCTTGCACTCCAAAATAGCGTCCAGTCCACCCAAACTCAAAATGTGAGGGCAATACAGGCATTTATAAATAACAATATATGAGTTAGGTAATTGTGGACAACAATATAATAATTATTAATTAATTCAACAATGAATTTTTAATCCACAAGGCATCCACTAGGTAGTGAATAGTATTTCTTAACATATCAGTCAGCATATTATGCCATCATGATTGTTAAACGTCAAACGATTGTTATAAATATAAATAAAAAATATAAATAAAAATAAATCGGCTCTCGCATGAGATGTGATTTAGTATTGAAATAGGTATATATGGGAAGGAACAGATTTCACTTTCGGGGCACTGTGTGAGTAAATGGCAACTCAACCAGCCGGAAACTGGGAATTTCAGGTTCAAGTCCTGACAGTGGCTTCTGATTTTTTCCTTATATATCTTATAACAATTGTTTGACGTTTAACAATCATGATGGCATAATATGCTGACTGATATGTTAAGAAATACTATTCACTACCTAGTGGATGCCTTGTGGATTAAAAATTCATTGTTGAATTAATTAATAATTATTACAGGCATTTAAATTATCTAGAATCTATAGACCTAAAGAATGAAACACAGGAGTGGCGCCATCTAACAGTCCATAGCCGTATTCGTATTTGTTGTACTTATATAGGGATTGCAATCCATAGCAACGTTTTCAATCCAGCGGGATTTTTGCTGGATCGACATCAATCCAGCTGGATCAAGCGCGGATCCAGCAATTTATCGATTCTTTAAAAATACTTAAGAAACTTTTATTATTTCGGCTGGTCACTACAAATCAGTAAAAATTCTTACACATTTAGATTGTAAACCTAACTTTGGTTCAGTTTAACACTTGAGATAATTAACTTTACATGTTTAGTTAGTATATAATGTAGGTAATCTATAAATTATATACTATCAAATATAATTCTAGACTAATTAATTTATATTAATATATTATGAGATAGATAGATAGATTGGCAACGGAGATGGAATAGTAATATTGAAAATGCACAATGGACAATTGAACAATTTTCACTTCGAAACAACATTTTTCCAAGCATTTGTATCAATTTTTTTTGTAGATCTGAGATCAATCATTTGCTTTTGTGTGAATACAAACTGACAATTGATTTGCGTCATTATTTGGAAAGTTAATTACTTGCGGATCCGCAGCGCTGGATCCAGCACCCGGTGCTGGATCCAGCAGGCCGAAAAATATGCTGGATCCAGCTGGATTGCTGGATGAGGGATCCAGCAATTGCAATCCAATATTATAATCATTAAAGAATGCTGTGACTACTCTACCGGTTGTGAGATTGTCTACCCATAGTACAGAACCACAAAAATTTAGTTGAAATCGTTGAAAAGTAGGACAAATGGGGTCGCTATGACATTATCATTCGAATGGAGGACATAGGAGGACACTATCACTGGAACGGAGGACATAGAAGGACACTATCACTGGAAAGGAGGACATAGGAGGACAGTATCACTGGAAAGGAGGACAAAGGAGGACACTACCCTGGAACTAGCTTTGCCAAGTTGGGTAGGAAAACTTAATACTTAAGTAAATAAATAAATAAATATCACTGGAAAGGAGGACATAGAAGGACACTATCACTGAGGAGGACAAATCTCACCAAAGGAGGACTGTCCTCCTCCAAGGAGGACGTCTGGTCACCTTATTATTACGTTCGATTGTGCACAGTTGATTGCAATATTGTAAAACATCGACTCAACACAAAAAGAAATAAAAATAATAAAAAGACGGTTGTATACCAAGAAACACAAAGAAAACGCAATAACCCTGCAAGGTCACCAAGAAGACAAGAAGAAAAACAACTCGAAGAACGATAAAACATCGACCTCAACAACGTCCATGTAGTAGTGCGCAGCATCAAGAAACAAAGAGAGCGGCCGTAACAAGTTAGAAACGCGAGATGCGTGTTAAAGCGAGATCGAGTTATATAGTGCGCGCGTTGACCACGCGTTCAGCTCGCGCTAAGAGCGTGCGCAGCTCGCTTGTTTCATACGCCGCGCGCATGCGATTGTCTGACGCAAGAAGCATGGACCGCCTCAGGCTGTTCAGGTATATAACCTACCTGAGCCGCAGCTACTGCTTGCACTCATTGCATCGCAACAGCTAGCGCACAGCGTACACACGTGACTGTCATATATAGCGCACGCTCGACAGTCCATTGTTTATTCGACGTCATTTGTTTTTGTTTTAACCGTCACTTGTTTTGCGCTGTCAATAGTGGGGCAAACGAGTTGTTGATTTTTTTATTGACATTTTTTAATATGTGCATCAAGGAAAATTGTACGATGAAGCACGGGTCGACGAGGAAAATCGGGTTTCGGACCAACAAAACTGTAAGTACAATTGTTTTGTTTTTTTTCGTAGCACACTAGATTTAAAATATTTAATTTATTGTAGATTATAGACGCGTCGACATCTCAGGTCATTAGCGTCTTTCAACTACACTAAATAACAACTATCTTAAAACTAAATAACATTACAAAACTTCCATGAGCGCAGGTGGGATCGAACCCACGGCAGTCCAATCCAGAGGTTGCGGCACTAAACACGCTAACCACTAAGCTATACTGCCCTCAGATTTAAAATAAAGCGTGTAGTTTGTAGTTTCAGTGAATTATTTAGTTTGATAATATTCAATATTGATCATTTTTTCAAGATTTATGTATTAGGTTTTTTTTGTAATTTTTGAAAAAGCTATGTGATTAAATTTTGTTATAAATATCTAACCGTTTATTTTTTGTACATAACAAATTGTAAATATATTTGTCACGTTTAACCGTTTTTTCATAAAATGTCTACGATATTTTTTGAAAAGTCTATATAGATAAATAGAGTTTATTTTCACAGTGAACAATACCTACCTTCAATATATTATTATTATACTTTTAAATATGAATTGGGTTTCGTTTCTGTCGGAGCATTAGGATCTCTTGATTAAAAAGTTGAAAAAAAAACACTTAACATTTTTTTAACGAAGAAAAAACTATCTGAAGCAAAAATACAATAATATTAGTGTTTAAATAAATAAGTAATTATTTTTTTTTGTTGTAGCCAACGAAACCGAAGCTCTGCAGAAAAATTACTCAGTCTGCGAAAGTGAATCTTAACCTGTATTGGGATAAGTTTGAGACGTATTTGGCGACACCTGCGCCCCAGCGAGCAGTTTTGCAACAAGTGTCAACTTCATTGAGACGTCTACCCTTTCAAGATGTTACCAACGTAACCGCCCAAAACGAACACAATGATAACGTAGCCAACGAACTCAAAGAAGAAACTGATTTTGGTAAATTATTATCATGTAAACGTTTTGAAAATAGTTTAACATTAAAATAATTTAATTTTAAGTTTTTTTTTTCCGAAATATAAACTTCGGTTATTTTTTTTTTCGTTTGTCTTCCATTTTTAATTTTTAAACTCTTGGTAATCAAAGCTTTAATTAATAACGATTTTTTATTTTAAAATTTAATTGTAAATAATTAGAAAACGACGATTGAATGCCATCGCTTGTGCTGTTATCTTTTTGATTTTTTTTTTGTAAAATCGAAAGAAAATGGATACCGATATTTTCATTCTCAAAATTTTTCTATTTTAATCTTGCTTTAAATTTAGATAAATAATTGCATTTCCAATACATTTTCATCTTTTTAGACGCTTATGACGTTAGTTGTCGAGCGTCAATAATTAAACAGGTTCATAAATTTATAGTTAGTAATTTTTTTAAAGCACCTACTTGCTCAATTTACTTATTTTAAAATTAAAATTTTAGTTGTCTACAACAATTAAATTTAAATTTAATTTTCTTTTAAATGCTTCCAAACGCACTTTAGTGCATGTCATATTTGTAATCACTTCTACAGGGTGTAACAATAACGTACGACCTAATTTAAACTAGATTTGGGATATGTTTTTTGTAACACCTTGTATAAGTGAACCGATTGAAATGCCTTGGCTTTACTATATAAAAAATCTTGAACTTTCACAAGAACTAATTAGTTTCTTTAATATTGTCTGTGATATTAGTTAATAATTTTGATAATATTTGCCAAACTGTGATATTAATGGCATAAAATTATATAAAAAATATAAAAAAATTGTTTTCATTTTTGAAAAAATGAAATAGGCCGACCGGCGCAATTATTGTGAATAGTAGATTTTTATTATAATTTTGGAAAATTTTTGAACTAGTTTTTAAATTTCTCAATTTAGTATTTTTCTTCATTTCGAGATTTTCTTTTGTACACTATTTTCATTTAAACTAGAAAATTTAAATTATTTTTAACTGTAATTTTTAACTATTTTTATATTTTCTTCATTTCGAGAAACGATTTCTTTTAAAGTATAAAAAAACAAATTTTAAAATAATATTTTACTTAGAATAATTTGGTTAAAATATAGCGAACCAATACCTACTCTTAATTTTTAATATTTTTTTATAATTATTTCTGGCATTACCTATAAAAATCTATAATGTTTTATTAATGAAATATTGATATAAATTATAAGGCAATTTTTCGAAATAAACCGTGTAAAATCGAAGGATCTCAAAATAAAAAGGTTAATTTTAGATCATTAAAAAAATCAATATTGTCGTCTTAAGATATTTTTGTTAATTGGAAAATTTCAGGTGAAAAAAGACCTGAAATTTTCCAATTAACGATAGCATGGACCTGAAATATACGATCATCAAGATATTTTTGTATTCTGTGATATTTCAAATGTTTGTTCGAACGCGTTAATTAGTAAACTAAGTACTTACTTAGTTTCTTAAGACGCGACATCGAGTTTTTTCTTTCTCTTTTTAATCTCACCAAATTTACACACTTACAGAGAGAGATGACTATATTATTAAATTATTTATCGCGCGCAAATTCAAATTCAAGTTTAATAATATTAATACGTAAAAATTTTTATACTTAATAATTTTACAAATTGGCAAAAAAAATATATTAAAGTTGGTTAAAAATAATTGATACAACAGATCCAAAGCCTGCTATATAATCCTGCTATATAATCTATAAGAAAACGAATTTTTCCTGGGATGAGACCTAGCTAGTACGATTTTTTGCCCCCCAAAACCCTTTTTTATGAATTTTTATCCAAATCGTTAGAGCCATTTTATCCCTGTCAGCGTTTCATTAATTTTTGAGTCACTTTTAATTTTTTTAATCGATTCCAATACAATATTCTCGTTAAAGCAGTATAACTTCAAAAATAGCAACAATTATTATCTATATAGATTTGTTTTAATAATAATATAAAATAATGCCTTTAACGTCAATTTTTCGACATCACGTCATAACAGACGCCACTCGCACGTTTACTATCTTGAAAAGATTTGTTTTGATTTTAATAAAATATATCAATTGTTGAGAACCACCTGTTATAAACCAGCTCAGAAGCTTTCGTGATAGTTTAATGTTATCTCATTTGTTCATATATTATTATAAATATATAATAATCATAATTAATTAATTATGTTAATTATACGTTTCACTTAGTTAATTAAGTTATGTAAAATAGACGTAACGTAACTCATGGTGTCATATTAACAACAATTATATAACTTCTAGGAACGCCGACATCTTTATTTGTCATAAATCAAATAATTTATTTGGTCTATTATTTTTTTTATACCTTTTGTTTGTATTATACCCGCAAACAATTTTTAACGGTCGTTTTATGCAAAATAAATTATTTTATATAACACATGCACGCTTTTAGTGTTTTTTCGTATCAGTTTTGCGGACCTTAAATGACCGTTTATTGACAAGTGAGGTCATGATCCATTATGAAACGATTTTCGATGAATAATGGAAAAACATTTGAAAAACCCGTTATCTAATGAACATTAGGTGCGTTTGGTATCAAGGTGTAGTGTAAAAAGTGTAAACACTTTTGACACTATTACGTTTGTTATACAAAAGTGTAAAATAACTGACCTGTTTGTTATTTCAGTGTGGGACTAAAAGTGTAACAACTATCTTGAGCAGGTGCACGTAGTGTAGTGTAGGTCACGTGATATATGTCTGAATTGACAATCGCTTTGACAGATTTGATACTTTTTTCGTACTCAGTTTTTTACATTTTTTGTCTCTTAAAAATGAATGAGCTTCAAAATGTAATGGTACAAGATAAATATGGCAGTGAGTTTAACATTTTTACGACCAAAAAAACTGTAAAAACTAGAAATAATGAACTCAGCCAATCTGCCATTAATTTATTTTGCAATGCGCATGTACAATCTACTCAGAATGTACACTAGCCCGTTTGTTACAAGTGTACATTTAGTTTACACTTTTGGTGAACTTGTTTACACTTTTCAGTGAAAAATATCTACACTACACTACACCTTGATACCAAACACACCTTTATGTACCTCTTTTCGGTGTTATAAATGAAATATGGTTACTATGGTAACAATGTGAATAAATATTGAATCGAGTCCAATGTTTTTATTATGAGATGTACTTCTGTCAGTGACATTAAATTATTCAATTAAAATAGTAAAAGTACTTTAATCTTAAATCTGTTCTGAAAGTCGCGGAACCAGAAAAACGTCTCTAGGTAGATAAAAATATATTTCCGTGAAAATTTAGATGAATTTTGCAAAGTGAACTTTTTTATAATGATTTCAATAGAATTATTGCTAAATATTGCTAAAATAAATACACAAACACTTGAAAAATTCTACACAAAATTTATTTTAAACTCAACGATCGTTTCGGGTTTTTATAGCCCATCATCAGGAGTGTTCAAACTAAAACTTTTTTGTTGGAACTCTCCTGATGATGGGCTGAAAAGCCGAAACGATCATTGAGATTAAGGAATGCAATCTCGAGCCGAGATTGACAATTCGAGATCTCGCGAGATCAGTCTATAGGTTCGAGATTGGCAATTCGAATTCTCGCGAGATAAGCCTGGGTTCGAGATTGGTTATTCGATTGTCTGGCGAGATCTCGACAATATCGACATATGGTCGAGATCTCGAACGAGATTTCAAAAACGAGAGTGCCTGCCCACGAGATTAAATCTCAAAAAATGTCTGGAGATCTTGCTAAATCGAGATCTCGCGAGATCGAGATTGCATTCCCTAATTGAAATTAATAATTGTGTAGAATTTTTCAAGTGCATTTGTGTGTTTATTTATTTTTATAATATATAATTAGTAATTTAATTTTAAATAAAAACTGTGATATCAGCTTCTAATGATTTCGTTAGCTTAATAGATAATTTTGAACATTATAATTAAACATTATGTTCCACAATAATTATATAATAATAGTTATTATTTAGTTTAATTATATATTAGGTAAATAAGTAGTTTAGTTAAACTTGGATAATAATATAACCTACCCAAGTCTTTCACTTTGTAGTATAGTACCTATGTTTGTAAGAATTTTGTTTTGATTTTTTTTTAGTATAGATACTATTAAATAAAACATTTTTTTAAATAATCACTTGTTTATTATGTTTGCCTTTTCCTACCCATCCAACCTTTTATCATTGGTTAGTCTTGAGTTACTCTTAAAATATAGTCAACCGTTGCTATGGAATCGTGTTTAAACAATTCACTGTACTATTTTTTCTATTTACATATTTACTACAATACTAGCGGACCCGTCCCGGCTTCGCTCGGGTGGTATGAAATTATGATTTAATAGCGGTCACCCATTACTCCGCTCACGTATATTTAGTATAGCTGATCCGGCAAACGTTGTTAATAATTTCTAGGAATAATTACATTACTCACTCGCTTCGCTCGTTCGTTTGAATTTTATTAATACAGTACTCACTCGCTTCGCTCGTTCGCTTGAATATTATAAATACACTACTAACTCGCTTCGCTCGTTCGCTTGAATATTATAATTACATTACTCACTCGCTTCGCTCGTTCGTTTAAATTTTATTAATACACTACTTCGCTTCGCTCGTTCGCTTGAATATTTTCGCCTACTCACTCGCTTCGCTCGTTCGCTTGAATATTATAAATACACTACTCACTCGCTTCGCTCGTTCGCCATATATGTATTTTTTAAAGCTTAATATAAAAATCGCGATTAAAAATCAGGGGTTGATCGTATAAGGGTGAAAATTTAGAGTTGTATGTATTTTTCAATGCTGAATCATGAAAAAATTAAAACAAAAAATTTTGTCAAAAAAATAAAAAAAAGTTTTTTGGGGTGGACCACCCTTAACATTTAGGGGGATGAAAAATAGATGTTGTCCGATTCTCCACCCTACCCGATAAGCACACAAAATTTCATCAAAATCGGTCCAGCCGTTTCGGAGGAGTTCAATAACGTACACCGCGACACGAGTTGAACATTAATAAATTGCTATTATTTATTAAACAATTGCACTTATGAACATAAAAAATAGATAAAAACCTATTCGCAGACCTAATAAATATATATACGAAATTTCATTAAAATCGGTCCAGCCGTTTCGGAGGAGTTCAAGGACAAACACTGCGACAGAAGAATTTTATATATATAGATAAATATTTACATATTAGATCTTATGGTCCATAGCCTACTACAAATCGTTATATACGCACTATAATAGATATTTATGCAACAAGTGGCTTAAGTGACGAATTATATGACAGTTGCGATTTTGCGATACGAGCCTATAAAGGTATATAATGTTTCATTTATACTAGAACGAGTGTAAGTTTAGCGCGCGAGCCGAAGGCGAGTGCGGTAATCACACGAGTTCTAATTACATAATTAAGTATTGATTAAATAAGTTTTTTTTTTAGAAATTGAAATAATAGTTGTACCATGGCCAGTTGTATTGCATCCTTGTTCTAAATTAATGAATTAATGATGAATATAAATTATAAAAAAATTGTTAAAATGTATTTTAAAGACCACCAACAGCTAAGGTTATTTGGGCCTAGCACCAATTCATATTTTCAATTCATTATTTTTTTTTAATAATAAATTGAAAATCCAATTGACACTTTTACCAGCTCTTGGGCTAGAACCCGGGAACTGGGGACTTGTAATAGAGGAACCATAGCAACGCCATGTAAACAACAGCATTGCTACACGCTCGGCTATTCTCAAGCCCAATATAAATTATAAGTTGAACTCGAGGAATAATTTCCTATCGAATCATTTTTTTGTAAAATAAAAATGTAAGTCTATAATTTTGGATTGCATGAATTTTTAAGTATTTACCACTAATTGTTTCCATAGGGTGCAGTTTACTTCCGAGAACGCTAGATGACTCTGCAGGTAGGTACGGTACTATACAGGTGTCCCATATGACTCGAGGTCCATAGCTTAAGGGCGTGTTATTGAAGTCATTTAGAATTAAAATTGCTTAATAAACATACCTATTGAAAATTAATTAAAATTATTTACTAATAAAATTAACCGAGTAATGATAGAAGAAGATAGAAGAACTGCTCTATTCTCCATCTCTATCTTTTGCATCCACATTTTGTTGGGTGCGGCTTGCCTATTCTATCTTTGATATTTCCAAGATTCTATTACACAGCTAAAATACTTTTGGCGCCTAAAATTTCCAAATTGAGTCGAGATACAAATTACCGAAAATCTTTATACGATATCAAATTAATCGATGGTGAAGAATCGAGGCAACCTTCCATGTCATGATTTGCAGAAATTCAGCAAGCTTCTATATGTCAAAAACAGACTTTTCAGGGGGAAGATAACAATGTTTTGAACCATGATGTTTTAACATTTTCTTTCATATTAGATTAAATTAATACACTGACATAGGAGGTTGTCGTTCTTCTCTTGACATAGGAGTTTTGTTGTATAAGTCCGTATTTATTCTTCATTGACATGGGAGATTTTGCCAGCAAAAAGAAGACTGGTTTGTAAATCGAATTCATAATTTTCAAATCTGCAGAAATTGACATAGACGGTTATTGTTTTTCCAAGTCTTCATGGTTTCCGGGCTTGTAGACCGTGGTCCGGTGGTATTTTTACCTGACGTTTCATCTACAACTGCGGTAGACATTTTCAAAGGCGATGTGGCAGCGGTCGAAGTGTCCTTCTTCGCGGCTCACAGGAACAATGCCGGCCGTGAAAGCTTGCACACCAGGTTATTGTTTTGTTGCAAACGAAGGCCTAGGACTTTGCTGTTCTTCAGGCAAATATTGAAATCTCCGAAACTATGCTCTGGCATTTTTAGACAGGGTTATTGCGTAATTCATAAAGGTCATATATGGACGCCCCTTTGGCGCGCCACTGACCGATGGACAATTTAAACAAACTGTAGACATTTTTAATATCCGGCTTAAAATGACTAAAGCTGAGGTGTCATTAAGAAAAGATATAAATAACACTAAACACAAAGAGAAAATGCGAAGGAGGTTCACTCGAATATATAATGGCAAAAGACGTTTGTCTTGTTGTGTGGGTCTCCACTCTACTGTTGAGACTGTTGAGCAATCATAGATACAATATGAATGATCATCGTACACGTGTTCAAATGCCCTTTAAAAGTCGTTCTATGCTATTATAAAGTAGGCATAGTTATCTTTAACGACGTGCCCATTAATTCATACGATCCCCACAAAAAATTACGGAACATCTTTGATGTTGGATTGCTTGGTCAGAAAGTCTGGTTTTATAATGACTAGTGATGAGCAAAGCAAGACCAAGATCAAGTCTTGGACAGTCTTGGTCTTGGTCTTGCTGATTCAGTCTTGGTCTTGGTCTTGCTCAAATATGTCTGGGCTTGGTCTTGGTTATTTAGTCTTGGTCTTGGTATTGCGTATCAAGTCTTGGTCTTGAAGTAAGAATTTTTAGTTTAATCTTGTGTATTTAGTCTTGATCTTGCATATTCGGTCTTGGTATTGGTCTTGTTCTTGTTCATTCGGTCTTGGTATTGGTATTGTTCTTGTTCATTAGGTCTTGGTCTTGGTCTTGCTTTTTCGCAAGAACAAGACTGCAAGATCAAGACCAATTTTGCTCATCACTAACCA
The DNA here is from genome assembly GCA_039654895.1 of Mongoloraphidia duomilia. NCBI lineage: Eukaryota > Metazoa > Arthropoda > Insecta > Raphidioptera > Raphidiidae > Mongoloraphidia > Mongoloraphidia duomilia. The sequence continues at coordinate 1,711,064 of CM077521.1, read as the reverse complement.
ACACTGATTTAGTCATGGACCTCAACGTTGCTCTAGAAGAAACGAGTTGAAAACTTGAAGATAAAGCTACCAAACTTTATGATCCATCTATATGCAGAGGTATAGTCGTTTAAGAAGCGTCGTTTTTAAAGAATAACAACTCGCACTGTAATCTGTCAGTGAAGCATATCAAATCGGTACCTCCGGTTACAAGAAACCCGAGCGAACATCATAACACGTATTCACAAAATGTAAATCCTATATGAGATGGTCTCCGGCAGCCCGATATACATAAAATATTTTGGTGAATGCATCTCATAAAAGGCGGCACCGAGTGTCGCCAAATGGGTGCAGACACTAAAAGTCACCATTGGTAATTTAGTTTTGAGTGTATTTTAAAAATGAAAAATTACTTCTTTTATTGGTACTTATTGGGTTCAAGTCAGAAGTCATCAAAATTTGTTATGCTATAATATACTCATCGGATTACCTACAAACACTGAACAAGGAGGTTAATATTAAATTAATTAATTGTAGATTATAGGCGCGTCAACAACTCAGGTCATTAGCGTCTTCAGCGCAACAAATAATCCATTAGTGTATTAGAATCCGCCAGCCAACATACACAAACCGACTGATACGAGCTCGGGTCCCTGGAAGCGCTACTTCCCAAAGAACATTGGAATGCAATTTGCGATAGCAACCACATTTCAATGTCCCCCCACGGGGAGGAGTTTAATAGAGACGCTGTACGTGCACATACAAAGTTGACGTCACAGGCCATAACAAACATGGTGGCAAACAGGGGATCGATTATAGGGAATATATTATATTACATGCACACATACATGCATGTAAAAGCAGCTATTTTATAGTGGATACGGCAAAAATGTGTTTTTAGTTAAATTTTTTTAAACATAAGTTATTTTGCGAAGACATGCAAATATTGTATTTCGCATTGCGAAAGAAACGAAGCAGTTATTTATATTGTGTTCTATCGCGTCGCTTATATGGTTTTTAATTGTCAAACTTTCAAACCCGCACTGGCTAATTTCTGGTCAAAGCAAAGGCCATTCCGTTAAAAAAAATAGTTATGGTGGAAATGAAGGGGTATATACTTACGGAAATTTCGATGATGAGGAAAATATTATAGACATCGGAATTATGTATATGTGTGCAAAGTTCCAAGTCGATTGGATATGTCGAATTAGATCAAAATTGGAATACAAGATTTGACCCTACTACTGTTCACCATCGAGAGGTGTCCTGTCACGGTCGCCAATTGTAACGTTTCTCCACCATCAGGTCGGAGACATGAAAATATTGTATTATCATCTGAACTACGTATGTGTGCATTTGGGATACAATATTTGACCCTACTACTGTTCACCATCGAGATGTGTACTGTCACGGTCGCCAATTGTAGCGTTTCTTCACCATCAGGTCGGAGACATGAAAATATTGTATTATCATCTGAATTACGTATGTGTGGAAAGTTTCAAGTCGATCAAAACTGGATTACAAAATTTAACCGTACTATTGTTCACCATCGAGAGGTGTCCTGTCACGGTCGCCAGTTGTAACGTTTCTCTATCATCAGGTCGGAGACATGCAAAATATTGTATTGTCCTCGGAACTAGGTACGTGTATTAAAGTTCCAAGTCGATTGGATATGTCGAAGTGGATAAAAATTGGATTATCTACAAGATTTGACCCTAACTAACAACTATAACTAATTAGCAAGTGGAGTTAATAAAAAGCGTGTAATATTTATTTTTTAACATTTTTACAACCACAATCTACTTAAGTTTATAAATGTTTTCTAAAAGTTGACGCCGCCTCGAATGTCGGTTAAAATTTTTTTAAAAAGCTTTTATCGGTTTCAGTAAGTGGCGGTAAAATATATTTAACAACTGGACAAATTTAAATGACGCTTATTGTATTAATGACGGCCTGATACCTAACCACACTATCACATAAATAAATTTTGGACCTAATGCAAGAATGATTTTCCAATGGAACTTGCTTGGACTTATAGGGTTCTATGTAACAAAAATAACTTACCGAGAAAAAGGCGTTTTAAGTTTCACCATGAACTATGCATATTACTTATTATTATTATTATTATCATCGTTATTATTATAATTATTATTATTATTCTAGATTATAAACGCGTCGACAAACTCAGGTCATGAGCGTCTTCAACACAACAATTAACAGTTCATTTGTGTAACGGACCTCCAATTATTATAGTTGGTGGCCCCCTGGTGCGTATAGGAATGAGACCAGCCGACACTGATTTTAAGTGTTTGTAAAATAGACACGATATTGTTACGGGTCACCCTGTATATAGACGGCAGGCGAGATTTCCGAGAAACGGGATCTGCTTACTGTAACAACGAGTACCTGCACGAAAGTTCTAGAGAACGCGAGAACACACTAGGCTTATGCTACGCAGCCTATATAAACAGCTGTCAACGGTGAGTCAGTAGTAGTGTCGAATACGGAGTCAATGGTGAGTCCGTGCAACCAAGCGGATCAGTGATGTAAATATTAGTCAATCAACGGTCGAATCAGTCAGTACAGTGATATAAATAGTGGAGTGGATAAAAATAAATAGTACTGAAGTAACTGAGTAAATGACCGACATAAATAAACGTTAGAAATAAATCTGATATAAATACAGTGATATAAATAGTTCCGTGATATAAATTTACCTGATAAAATAAATATTAGTGTAGTCAATTGTATATAGTTAAGTTAATTACTTGTGTTGATTGTTAGAACTGACTTTTGGTTGTTGTATTTATTATTGTTGTGTTTTAATTATTGTAAATAAATACTGTAAATAAATATTTATTCCGCCAACTCAGAAAACAGTTTTGTAACAATATTATAGACTGCGAATCGTGTATTATATTATAAGTAGATTAGTTCTGGACCGCACCAACTACGTCATGCGATTCCATTCATGCGCAGAGACAAATGTGCTGCTAATCAGTTCTAAAATGCGGCAAATGTCACCAGAACAGTAGCGTCAATACAATAAACACACCCACACCGAAAAAATCACATTCTAATCAACTTGCAACACCGACGTTTGCTGTACTGAACGCTTAGACGATACGCCAATTCAAAAATTATTCGTACTAAAAGAATTTTGTTTACAACTGTCACAACCTATATTTGTGGACCGTAAAGCAAAATTGCTTAGGTCGAATTTCTCGCGACCCAATCGGGTTGTAGTACCAAACATATCGCTCGTTTTTACATACTGTCATCACTCGTCGTAATATAGCCCATTACACATCTAGATATACAATCTACTATGAATTTGGCCGACTACCAAAATGTAATCTAGAATTATATAAACAAGGACCACATTACATGGGTCAAAAATTATTTAATAATTTGCATGTATGTCTTAAAAATCTAAAACATCCAAAATTTAAAAAAAATATTTTGAATATATTAAAAGAAAACTGTTTTTATGACGTAACGTCCTTTTTTGATAGCTCTGTACATTGTGTTTGTACACCGATCGTATAATGTCTCTTTTATGTACTTCTACTATTGTAAGATTACAACAACCATTTGTTTTTAATTTTTGTTAAAATATTATAATACTGTATTTTTGTTATTATGACGCTATTATACAGACTAGTCTGTCGCAATAAAGGAATCTATCTATCTATCTATCTATCTCTATTACAAGTCTCCTGCTCCCGGGTTCTAGCCCGAGAGCTGGTAAAAGTGTCAATTGGATTTTCAATTTATTGTAACATAATGCCTTCACATATCATTTTATACAGTTTTTTATATACTTAATTTTTTTTGTTTACATATTTTTTTTTAGTTTTCTGTTAATCACCTGTAAATAGGCAACCGTTTTAATTTCAGTTTTTATAATTTTTACATAATGTTCTTTTTTAACCTTATGGCTTATGTTACGTCTGCCCTATCTGTAAAATATTCGTTGAAAATTGTTAAAAAGATTCAGTTTTTTGGCGTCCGGTCGGAATTGAAGACCACAAAATTTGTGGAAATAACTTCCACTGTTAATTTTGTTGGACATTTTTTTTCTTTTTATTATCCGTTATCTTTTACTTTGTTATTTTGTGTTTTGGTAATGTGTTTGTGTATTAGTGAAAACCGTTTCAAAATCCGTTGCGTGGTTTAGAAGAAGTAAGCGGAGAAACAGACAGAGGCAGACGTCATAATTCAGCCATTTTGTACAAAATATTTACAAATTATATACACAAACCTTCCTCGTTTATCGCTCTTTCTATATAAGTGAAAACCGTTTCAAAATCCGTTGCGTGGTTTAGAAGAAGTAAGCGGAGAAATAGACAGAGGCAGACGTCATAATTCAGCCATTTTGTACAAAATATTTACAAATTATATACACAAACCTTCCTCGTTTATCGCTCTTTCTATATAAGTGAAAACCGTTTCAAAATCCGTTGCGTGGTTTAGAAGAAGTAAGCGGAGAAATAGACAGAGGCAGACGTCATAATTCAGCCATTTTGTACAAAATATTTACAAATTATATACACAAACCTTCACAGCGACTCTGTTTTATACTGTTGTAGAGATTGACATAGGCGATTTGGCCGTTTGGTCACAGAATATAATCGAGTTAATTTTTATAATAGGTTTGAAAGGCTTTTAAAATATGCTCTTTTTTTGTATTTTTGAGTGAAAAAGACTCACCGAAATAAAAAGAGCGGCGGCGTGTGTAATTTGTAAGTATATTATTGTTTTCTTTTGTTAAACTAACCGAAGTACATGAAAAAAATAAAGTCAATTGTAGGTAAATTGTAATAAAAAGTTTTAAATATGTTCGCTTTTTGAGGCGGCATGTAAAAGTACAAAGAAATGTTGTTAACACCTGTTTGTAACAGTTTTTAGGAAACAATTTCAAAATAGAAAAAACTCGGGTCGCAGTGCCAAACCCTGCCGACAATATAGTGTATTTGCTAATGCAGGGCTTGTGGCTTTATTATGTAAACTTAAGTTTGTTTTTGGACAAAATAAAAAATTTAACCCCTTAATACATCCCTTAAAATAATATTTTTTTCTTAATTTCAATAATATTATCAATGCAACCTTTGTACCAAATTAAATACACCCTTCAGTAAGTAAATCACTATCCGCAAACCAGTGTTTTCATAAAATTTTTGTAAGTCCGGCCCTGTTGGCCGATTTTATTAAAATTTTAACAGCACATTTTAATCTTTACTAAAGGGTTAAATTTCAATTTTGAAACGATTCTGAGAATTTTTTCGGTATTTTTGGGCCCAAAAACTTTTTTCAACCCCTAAATACAACCCTTAAAATAGTCCGATCGGGCCCATTTTAAATAGGCTTCGTGCGGTAATGGGTTCCAATGTGTGTACCAAATTTCGTTTCAATCGATTAAGTCTGTCGAGAGTTATCGTGTACACACATATATATATAAATATATATATAAATATATATATATATATATACATACATATATACATAAACATTTTCAAAAATGGTGGCAAACTGTTCAGGAGGGTATGAAACGTCGAGAAATTTTGGTCCGACCCCTAGGTCCCGCCATCCGACCGACGCCAATAGTGTATGTGCCATATGGCAAATACACTAAAAATGGCATTGTGACATTTGTCATGTAGTAATAAATTCGAATTATTTTACAACGGTATTTTGGAAAAGTCAAACGTGTTGGTAAAGTTGAAAGAAACAAATCATGTATTTAATAAAAAAATCGAATTAGGTATAGGCATCTTTTTTAACGACTTTTTGGAAAGAATCAAACGTGAACAGAGCTGGACAGTACTGAGTAAAAGTAGTTGAAAAAATTCGACTGAAGACCAGTCCTATACTTCCCACCTAGTAAATATTTGCAAAAAATAAACACTCTTTTTTTATTCTTTGAAAAAAAGCATGGCCCTCTTTTTTGTTTGGTGATCTACTGATGGCTAGCTTAATATAGCAAAAATCATGGTTAGGTACCTTGATTTACGTACAATTTTTATTTTTTTAGTAAAATATTTTTTTTCTCGAAAACTGTACATTTTAGAGAAAAAAAATATTTACATTTTTTTCAAATCATAACATCTAGAATTCATTTATATTTTTACCTATGTTAATACGTGACATTGAGAACGTTTTTTTTAATATCTCAGGATCCACTGAACCGATCTGACTCAAAATCTAAGTTAAAGGCTGATAAACACAATAGAACAATCGGCATGGCCGTATGTTGTTCCGTTTTTACGATATCGAAGGCAAAAAATTGACCACACACACACACACACACACACACACATACAGACATCAGTCAGAAATTAATGATCTTAAACGATTGCCAGGGTCTCAAAACGTGAAGATCTGTTAAAATCTCGAAATTTTTTTTTTTTTGGACTAAATCCATTACCTACTTCCCTACCATAGTAGAGGTGGGAAGTAAAAAGTTGGTACTTTAAGTAGATACATTTTTTTAACCGACTTCAAAAAAAGGAGGTGGTTCTCAATTCATTGTATTTTTTTTTTATTTTTTTTATTTTTTTTATGTTTGTTACCTCAGAACTCCGTCCTTTATATACCGATTTGGAAAAATCTTTTTTTATTGGATAGGGTATACCTCGAAGTTGGTCCCATATAAATTTTAGTTAAATCGGTTCAGTAGTTCGGCTGATTTTTAATAAAAGTGAGTAACGGCGTGTAATTCCTTAAGGTAAATGTTATTTTTTGACACATCACACAGCGAAAGAAGTCAGTTAAGTAAGTGAATCTATTGGCAAGCGACTAAACTACGTATTGTAAAGCCTATAAAAAAGTAAAAAATAAAAACTTTTTAACAAAAAAAGCCTCTTTCAAAAAGCTACCACAAAGAGGAAAATTTTGAGGTCTGTGCCAATTTAATAAAATATGAAGTCGGTTAAAAAGTATAGTATAGTGATTACTGATTAATATCGTTCTTTTTAACTGACTACATATTTTATTAAATTGGCACAGACCCCAAAATTTCATTATTTTCCTCTTTTTGGTGGCTTTTGAAGGAGGTTTCTTAAATACATTTTTACACGAATGAACCCCCCAGTTAAGGAAGACATTAGTTATTTTAATCGGTTGACAATTAAAAAATAAAAAAGATAGATATATGTCAATTTTAAAGTGCGTCTCTCGTGCGTTGTGACACCGTTAATGCAAATGTCAAAACGTAGACTTAAACATATTTAAACAATTTATTTATGTAACACCGTTAATGCAAACTATTTTTTTTTTTAATATATGATTTGTTGGCCTTTGTTACGTAGAACAGTTAGCCACGTCCAAACTTTAATTATTTTTATAACCACTCTTTTGTTTGTTTATTTATTATTATTATTATTTTTATTTTTTTTATTGTACCTATTTGTAATTATTTATTTTTTTATTATTATTATTTATGCAAACTATTTCCAAATGATTTTAAGCCCGACTTATTGCTACGCAGGGGGAGAGATTCTCACGGGGAGGGGATAATAAATCATACTTTGCTTCGCATGTGGGGAAAATTTCTCGTGGGTGAATAATAAATCAACAATATACTAATATATGGGTAACCGCTAGTTTCTTAATATGTTTTGTAAGCTATAAAAAGTTTCAAAGTAAAAAAAATGCGTATTATATATTTTTGCAACATTAGTAAATAATAAGTTACAATAAAAACAAAATTAAGTAGGCACTTAAGAACATCCGCAAAGTGGAAACGGAACTTCAACATGCTTTTAGTGAGGGGTGTCATTTTATTGCTACACCAGCGATAATTATGCGAAGTGTAAAAAAAAACTTTTTTGCCATTCCCACGTGTTTCCAATTTCTGCGATTTCTTTTAAAATTCGCAAATTATTTTCACAAAAAAAAAAACGGCATCCGTCGCAAGGGTCTTCCTGTCACCTTTGACCTTCACATATTGAGTTTAAAAAAATATTTTAATGAAACTAATAAACCAAAATCGCCACATGCTAGCAGAACGTTGCGTGTAAATATTTTTGTGCAAAAAATGGATCGTGCTTTGACGCACTTCCCTACATAAAAAAATAATGAAAGCCATAAATAATTTGAAAGTCACGGCTTGGTAGATGTAGGGTTCAAATTCAATACACAGGAAGTGGACACATATTTTTTTCCAGGATACAAATACGTAACATCGTAATTTTATCTACAATTATAGAAGTTTTAATTAAATTTCGATTTTGATGTACCGTTTATTAGTACCTACGTTATTATACGTTATTAGTAAGAAATGAGAAGGCCGATTACATAGATTATCGATGGTCCATTTGTAGCCAGCGATTAATCTGGTAATAGGCACACAAAGAGACAATGGTGTCGCAAATAGGTATCGCCACATCGCGTAGGTTCCATAAAAACACATTGCGCTTGCTCTTGCTGTTGTTTACATGGCGTTGCTATGGTTCCTCTGTTACAAGTCCCCAGTTCCCGGGTTCTAGCTCGAGAGCTGGTAAAAAGTGTCAATTGGATATTAAATTTATTATTAAAAAAAATAAATAATGAAATGAAAATATGAATTGGTGCTAGGCCCAAATAACCTTAGCTGTTGGTGGTCTTTAAAACACAATTTATAATCTAGCATAAATTAAATTAAAAAAAATAAAATTATCTTTAAATCAAGAAAAAAAGAAAATAAGCTGCGACAGCTTTATTAGAATGCGCATAAAAAATAATATATTCTGTTATTTTTGTCTACCTAAAAAAGATAAAAAACCATAATTGAATTATTGAAAGCTATGGCACATGCCAAGTTCTTGAAACTTTAATCTACGATAGGCACCACGCCGGACATGTTGACACATAAAATGACACAAAAAAAAACCATATTTGGACATCGAACACATGCTAACCATAAAAAATATTCATAAATCAATGAAAAAACTGTCAAAGTCAAACCGTCATCCATATTATTTTTTTGTCTAAAAACCTAAAATTACTTTTAAGGCGGTTTAAGACAAAAGTTTGTTTATGTTTCTTAAAAACCATCCCTCTAAATGAAATGTGGTCGTATATGGAAAGAAAACGAAAGTTTAAGAGGTCATATAAGGGTGCAGCGATCTATGACACATGAGGGTAGATTTTTCTCCGCATGGGGTACGTTGTTCAAACCAGAGTTACTTCATTGAAATTCTAATCTTAAACTAATTAAATATAAAGTTAATGATCCTAAAAAAAAATTCAAAAATCTTCACAGTCGTTAAACTTGCTAAATATTTTTTTTTACACTACGAATTTAAACCTTATAAAAATCATAAAAATGTCTTACTCATTAAATAAAATTAACTTTGTTACGTTTTGCGTTTTTGAGTTCATGAGAATTTTATTTTCTAGATTTACTTTAAAGAAGATGATTTACCAGAAATGCATAGGTTAAGACGTACTAACTAAAAAAAACTTTAAAAAAAACCTCCTTCAAAAAGGCACTAAGAGGAAAATAATGAAATTTTGAGGTCTGTGCCAATTAAAATATGAAGTTGGTTAAAAAGAAGATATTAATCACTATACTATACTTTTTAACCGACTTCATATTTTAATTGGCACAGACCTCAAAATTTCATTATTTTCCTCTTTTTAGTGCCTTTTTGAAGGAGGTTTTTTTTTTGTTAAAAAGTTTTTATTTTTTACTTTTTAGTGTCAAAAAATAACATTTACCTTAAAGAATCACACGCCGTTACTTACTTTTTTATTAAAATCAGCCGAACTACTGAACCGATTTTGATGAAATTTCTATTGGACCAATCTGAAAGTATATCCTTTCAAATAAAAAAAATTTTTCAAAATCGGTTCATAAACGACGAAGTTATCTGCGAACACACATAAAACATAAAAAATATATAGGTACGGTCGAATTGAGAAACCTCCTTTTTTTGAAGTCGGTTAAAAATTAAAGAAATAAAAAACAGATCAATAAAAGCTTGTCTTTAAAAATTTCTTTTCCATATATTTTTTGAAAAACTTAAGATTGGTTCAGAACCACTGCAGTGTAGGTTCTATAAACAAAAACAAATAACGCTCGGTTATATAAGAGGTTTAAAACACTGATATCTGACACGTATCTTACATATTATGGAGGCGAACCACGTGTTGTGATGCACACGTGTTTATCGTCGACAGACGAGCGTCGGCGTGGGAAAGACAACGCCGACTAGATCAAGTAATTTAATATTTTGTGCTAGAAAAAATATTTCTTTAAACACGTATACTTAATACATAATGCACTTCTCTGTTTTCTGCTATACGACGTTTTTACGTGTATCATAAAGAAATTTTCCAATCGTAGAAAACGTTTTCTGATGGCACTTCGAGCACTCGCTCCGATATATAATAGTGATGGGACTCGAGTGAGATTTTTTCACTCGAGTCACTCGCATGTACAAGACGAGTCATTCGAATGCCAGTCGATTTATTGTAGATTATATAGACGCGTCGACAACTTAGGTAATTAGCGTCTTAATTACATTAAATAACAACATCCTTAAAACTAAATGACATCACAAAATATCCATGAGCGGAGGTGGGATGCGAACCCACGACAGTGTGAACCGTTACACCACATTGTCCTCCGAATGCCAGTCGAGTCAAGATAAGACACGAGTGAAGATATGATTCGAGTCACTCGAGTCATTTTTTTACATAGAGGCAGGTCATAATAATGAGTAACCACTAACCACATTCAGTGTAGCTCTTACTCATTTTAAACATGAACTATTAGCAAACAGCTTTACAGTTTACACTAGTGATGGGCGATTACGGGATATTTTAGTCGATTGTCTCGATTGTTCAAACATCTCGATGACTCTCGATGGTTTTCACTTGGACTCGATTGTTGTTGTTTCATATTTCACCGAGACCAAGTTGCATAGTACTGAATCGTACAGACGATGTCCACTGTCGAGAGCCACATAATATATAATCGTTCATCACTCAACAACTGTGGTCGAGTCGATGGATGATCGATTGTGCAGTAATCGAGTGCTCTTAGACCGACTGAACAGTGTGAACAGTGAATCAACGATGAACGAGTAGCGTAAACGTCAGACTTCATTCGACCAGCATATAACCTTGAATCGCGATTATATCATATATGTGTTCTCATTCGCTGGCAAATAATCGACTTGAGCAATCGAACATTTCGATTGTAAAATCCAACTCCGAGTCGATTGTGGACAAGCAGGCGATGTAGGGTACGTACCGTACAGAAACAATAGCCGATCAGACCATAAAACTTTTTCGCATAAAAAATGCATTTTCGCAAAAAACACCGCCAAACTAATATTACACACGTGTCAAAGGAACGTTTAAGAACACTTTTTAATATTTACATTATTTGAAATCACAATTTTTATCATTAAAACTCAAAAATATCTACACTGCTATAAACGCGATTATCACTGACAGCTCGACGCTCATCTTTTTTATTTTGTTAGCAATGTGACCAACTTACTAAATGCACCTAAATAATTTCTATTAATGTAGTACTTTGCCTGTTACTGCAACGTACGCTGTGGACAAAATAAGTGTTTAATCATTGTCACGTTATGAATAAATAAATGAAGTTATTTAAAAATGTTGCATAATAGTTGTTGTCTAGTTAATTGTAAACATACAGGTAGAAATAGTAGCTGCAAATTTTACACATTTCCAACTGCTAGTTGGAAATTAGAAAAATGGATAAATGCAGGTAGGAGAAAAAAACTAACTTTGCAGTGTGTTTACTAAGATTGATTTATAAAATAATAAAAATATTTATACAATATGTACATATACATATTTATACATACTTATCTACACTATATAATATACAATGCCTATAATTAATAGACCGAAGAGTGGATTATAGACGCTCGACAACAAAGGTCATTAGCGTAATAGACCGACGACTACAACATTCTAATCTACATTTAGAAGTGAAGTTGCCTCGACGCGACATCTCTTGATTGTTATGAGAAGTTTACTTTTTGTACATGCATACCTACTTGCGTAGACGTTGTCACGTCAAAACGGTATTTGCATGCTCGAAGTGAATAGAATGGGGATGAACACTGACAAATCTGACCACCAGAGGCGTCAGCTATATAACTACCTCGGTCTGTGGACAGTTCATAGTAGTGTGTACAAAATAAGTTTATTTAAAATAATAAATCGTTGACAATACCGATGTGCTGCGTTTATCAATGTTCAAATCATAGAAGTTTTGTATTTCCAAAGGATTCGGAACTAAAAAGAAGAAGGGAAAAAACTTGATTTCTCGCGCGTTTTTCTGTGAAAACCAATGATAACTTAAGGTACGTGCAGTATACGCAGCTGGGATTCTAGATGGTAGCATGTATGGTAGATGGTAACTGAAATTATAAGCGCTTATAGGTTTGCACAACGAAGCTTTGATACTAGCATTGATACAAGCTTAAATCGCGTTTGAAATGTCAGATAGCGAAGACGAATATTTGTGTTCTTCTGCTACAAAGTGGTATATTTTATATACAAATTTGAGTAGGAGCTATCATGTCCACCCTATTAATAGAAAACGATCTAAATATGGCGAATTTCATCATTTATACCAAGAATTAAAATTTTACCCAAACCGGTTTTTTGAATATTTACGTATGGAACCTACACTTTTCAATACGTCTTAGAAAAAACTCAAAACAAATTAAATAAAAACTGGCAAAATTTCACTTATTATACTAGTCACATCCATTGCGAAACTTGTAACGGCCCTTTGACAGTTGTCCCACGTTGATTGTAGTAGTCAGCGCGCTGAAAGAATGGTGAGATACATTCCTGAATCTAGCAGCTCTTGTAACAGCGCTTATACCTGCTACACTCACTGCTTCGTTGTGTACGCTCGCATATATAACAATACATTAATTTAAGCAAGCCCTGCTATGATCTACGCTACCATCTAGAATCCCAGCTCCATACTGCACGTACCTTTAGGTAGCTATTATAAACCTACTGCAGCCATCTCGATTGGAGCTGTTCTTCTATTCATCAACTTCTTCTATAATGGCAAAGATGAAGTGTGTAGACATTTATGGTACATGTTTATCATTTCCTAACACCGGTGGTTTTGTGCCCCGTTAATTATAGGGACGTTTGTCTAATATTATTAATGTATGGTCAATACATTGCACTGTGGAAGCATTCCACTAATGATTGGTGATGACTGACTAGACCGATAATAAGCAATTTAGTACGATGGGATGTCGTCAACCGAAACGAAATTACCGACTGCTTATTTAGCAGGAACAGATAACTTTCTGTCGAGAACATCATGACGCCTTAACGGAGACATGATAACCACTCAAAGAAGGTTTCTGGCGCCCGAGTTACGTTGTTGAGTTGGACGTCCCAGAAACAGCAAAGATAAAATTATCATGTTGAATTTTTAGTGTATTTCTATAAGATGAATTATAAGAAATCATTTTAAGCAAAGAATAATTAGATAACCATGGAATGAAGAAATTAATCAGGTTTTTAAATATTGATTTTAATAAATGGATACTTCATCTTTGTATTCACCTGTTGTGTTTACTTTACATGTTGAGTCGGTTGTTCTAACAGTGGTGTTGGAATATTGACTCTCGCATGTAGTGGTTTTTCAGTAACAGAATGCTTTAAAGGTAGAAAATCGATCGTTTGAAAATGTGTCACTGTGTGAGTAATGTCAACTCAGTCCGCCGCGATAGTGGAAAGTTTAGGGTTAAAATCCCTACGGTGACATAGGTTTGAATTAATGATTTTTTCCTGATTACAGCATTGTGTTACGTCATTGTTCTTACAACAGGTGTTTTCATATACTGTTTGCAGTCATTATGCATTCATTTAATTATTGATTTTAATGATCATTACACGTGTTTAGAAGTTAAATTTCTCAAACATAAAAAAAATTAAGATAGTATTCACCCATGACATTAGCACTCGTATGTGAGACGGTTCATATCTAACGCCACCTTACGTGTCACTGTAGAGTAATTGAAGCGATAATGGAAGATTCGGGTTTGAGTTCCGATCATGGTGACATAGATTTAAAATAATTTTTTCTAGTGTTTCTAAAACACTAATGCCAACTTAAGCATCAATTTGTAGATTTTCTAAAAAAAATTGATATTATTCCTTTACAAAAATTCTTTGAATCTCCTTTATCTTTCTTCATCATGTTTCAAGATCTTTAGTGGCATATGAAATCAATTTGTTTATAATTTTTAAAAATTAATAAAACAATTTTTAACTGCATTTTTATAATCTAAATTGAAATCTCAACCTTCTAGCAACAACCTGCAGTAAATAAGCAAGAGCAACCCCTAAACAAACCCACCCTTAGTGTTAATATTTATACTGCACTGCCTTTTAACTAATATTATATAAAAACCATGTGTGTTTTCAATCTTCTTTTTAATATATGCCACATGTGTATTCCTGCACCACAATAAGTTTACTTTTATTGATATTACGTAGGGTGAAGTCGTTGCAACGTGGCATAGTTGCAATTTCATTCTGATACGGCATTGATTCTCAACAAATACCATACTTACCATGTTGACAAGTGCTGTAGGTATATTTATAAGACCAAAAGTCAAAAGTGCTCATATCTAATTTTGGAATTTTTAGAGTTCCGTACTTCAGAACGAAAAACAAACGGGATCACTCTATGTTGTCCTTCTGTTCGTCAAGACCCTTTTTCTCAGGAACGGCAAGAGGTATCAAGTTGAAACTAATACCAAATACTAAGGTCTACAAGCCCCTAGTCCTGTAAAAAATTCAAGCTTCTAACTCTACGCAATAAAAAGAAACGGCCTTTTAAAAATCACGTATTTTGATACTGACTCCCTCATCCAAACCTACATAGTGTCGAAGGTAAGCGAAAGTGGCGTCATCCTACGTGTAAATTGTAAACTATACCTGGGAATTAATAAGTGACAAACTTAATTTTTATTAAATTATTGTAACGATATACGGTTCTACTACGGTTCTACTCGTACTTGACCGGTTTTTTTATTTCTTTATTTATTGTAGATTATAGGCGCTCAACAAGTTAGGTTAGTATCGTCTAATTACATCAAATTAAAATAAAACGACATCATCTGAAGATGAAAGCATAGCTTTCGAAATGTACATCCATCAATAAAACTGTTGTGGTAAGAAGCTATGCTTTCGAAATGTACATCCATCAATAAAACGGTTGTGGTAAGAAGCTATGCTTTCATCTTCAGCAAACACTATACGTATAGTGATTGCTGAAGATGAAAGCATAGCTTTCTAAATGTACATCTATCAATAAAACTGTTGAGGTAAGAAATAACTATCTTTCTTTTTGTTTTTATTCCAACCACAGTGCTCATATATTTTTATTTTTAACACTTATTATTTAATTTGAAATAAGTGGTTTTACTTTTTGCCCACTGATTTTGTTGAGCAATATCAAATAACATAAAAATATAAATCGCTTTATTTAACATTTTTTTCCAAGCGTAGTTTTTCAATTACTCTTCAAATATTTGGTAAACATGTGAATTATTAATACTTGAAAGATTTGCATTCAGATTATCCTAATCTGAATTAGTTTATGGTGATTTGATCTGTTGAAGATGATTTACACGCATAAGAAGGTTTTTATTTACCCAACAAAAATATCATTTAGATCAAAATTCAAAAGTTGGTCGTCTCGAATTATGTTTTGACAAAATTGTTATTGCAAAAAAATAACACGAGTAATTTCAAGCGTCATATTACTTGGAAATAACAAACTGACATTCAATCGCAAAATAAAAAAAACTTTGGTGTCGTATTTTCAGTTTTGATGGCATTATTTGGCGAGAAGAAGATCTGAGATCTGAGTACTTATTAGGTCTATGGTTCGAGATCAAATTTTTTATAGAATTACTAATAGCTCAAGCTCTGGCCATACAAAAGTCTACTCTATAATACTGGACAACATTACTAAAATTTTATTATTGAATTTAACAGATAATATTGTTACAAAACTGTTTTCTGAGTTGACGAAATAAATATTTATTTACAATAATTAAAAACACAATAATAATGAACGCAACAACGAACATTCAATTCTAACAATCAACATAAGTAAACAATAACTAAACAGTAATTACAAAGCAAAACAAAACAGATAATATTGTTACAAAACTGTTTTCTGAGTTGGCGGAATAAATATTTATTTACAATAATTAAAAACACAATAATAATGATCGCAACAACGAAAAGTCAATTCTAACAATCAACACAAGTAAACAATAACTAAACAATAATTACAAAGCAAAATAAAACAACTATATACAATAATTCGTAATTATTGCCACTACACTAGTATTTATTTTATTAATTTGGTTATTTATATCACGGCACTATTTATATTACTGCTCCACCGTAGACTTGAAAGCGTGACTCACACCGTTGACTGATTCCCCTCACTCACTCGTACTGGCTGTTTATATATGCTGCGTGGCGTAAGCCTAGTGTGTTCTCGCTTTCTCTAGAACTTTCGCGCAGATACCAGTTGTTCAGTAAGCAGACCCCGTTTCACAGAACTCTTACCTGCCGTTTATATACAGGGTGATCCGTAACAATATGATAAAAAACATCAAATCGGTGGCAGACTGACTCAATTTTTTTTAATAATAATAATAATAATAATTACCTTTATTCATTTGTGCCAACTACAGCGTAGATAGCGCCAGAAAAAAATCACAATATTTAAATATTAAGAAACATACAATTAAAAACATTAAGACATGTTAAAATTTATCATCCCATTGGAAGTTATTATAATGGGTCCGATTTTGCGAATGAAAAATTTTGACATATCTGGACGTTTTGAGGTCCCTAGTGTCCGAATCTACTGTTTTTAAAGATACGTCTCTGTGTGTGTATGTACGTTCGTTCGTTCGTACGTTGGTGAACTTTTTTTCGACTCGCATATCTCGAGAACAAATAATGATATCGACTCCGAACTAATTTTCATTTTTAACCGACTTCAAAAAAAGGAGGTGGTTCTCAGTTAGGTTGTATTTTTTTTATGTTTGTTACCTCAGTACTCCGTCATTTATAAACCGATTTGGAATTTTTTTTTATTTGAAAGGATATACCTACTTTCAGATTGGTCCCATAGCCAAATCGGTTCAGTAGTTCGGCTGTTTTTAATAAAAGTTAGTAACGGTGTGTGACTCCTTGGTAAATGTCACTTTTTGACACATCAGACAGCGTATGAAAGTCGGTTTAATAAAAGTGAGTAACGGCGTGTGATTACTTTAAGGTAAATGTCACTTTTTGATACTAAAAAGTAAAAAATAAAAAACTTTTTAACAAAAAATTTAATAAAATATGAAGTTGGTTAAAAAGAAGATATTAATCACTATAATATACTTTTTAACCGACTTCATATTTTATTAAATTGGCGCAGACCTCAAAATTTCATTATTAGTGTATTTGCCATAATATGGCACATACACTATTGGCGTCGGTCGGATGGCGGGACCTAGGGGTCGGACCAAAATTTCTCGACGTTTCATAGCCTCCTGAACACTTTGGCACCATTTTTAAAAATGTTTATATATATATGTATGTATATATATATATATTTATATATATATTTATATATATATATATGTGTACACGATAACTCTCGACAGACTTAATCGATTGAAACGAAATTTGGTACACACATTGGAACCCATCACCGCAAGAAGCCTATTTAAAATGGGCCCGATCGGACCATTTTCAGGGTTGTATTTAGGGGTTCCAAAAAGTTTTTGGGCCCAAAAATACCGAAAAATTTGTCAGAATCGTTTCAAAATTGAAATTTAACTCTTTAGCAAAGATTAAAATGTGCTGCTAGAATTTTAATAAAATCGGCCCGACAGGACCGGACTTTCAAATTTTATGAAAACACTAGTTTGTTGATACGGATTTACTTATGGAAGGGTGTATTTAATTGCGTGTACTGATAAAATCCATGTCTAATATTGAAATTTAGAAAAATTTAATTATTTTAAGGGACGTATTAAGGGGTTAAATTTTTTATTTTGTCAAAAAACAAACTTAAGTTCACATAATAATGCCACAATGCCTGATGTATTAGCAAATACACTATATTGTCGGCAGGGTTTGGCACTGCGACCCGAGTTTTTTTTCCTTTTTTAGTGGCTTTTTGAAGGAGGTTTTTTTTTTGTTAAAAAGTTTTTTTTGTTATTAGTATCTCGAATACGCCTCAATACTACCCGATTAAATTTAAAGTATCAATTATTTACAATTATCATAGTTGCCTTGCAATTTTTTTTTTGCATATTGAAAATTAGTAGTCGGTGGCTTCAAAAAATTGTTGCCATTCCCACTATAAAATAGCTACATTACATGCGTGTATGTATTAATAGAATGGGTCAGTTAATAGGCAGGTGTGTTGAAAGTGTTTTCAAAAGCACTAGTGTGGAATGTTCATAGTGATTTATGTTTATTCGCTCTGATCCGCCCGCTGTTAGCCTGTTACCTACTTACGGCGTGCTATAAATATGAAGTTGGTGACGCAAATGAACTGTCAAATTTTTTTGAAAATACTGCAAATGAAGTGAAAAGTAGCTATTTTATAGTGGGTATGGCAAAAAATACCATATATATCTCGTGCGTATAAATGATATTAAGACTCATGTGATGGCGCTCGTTTTAACATACTGTCACAACTCGTCAGTATATACCTCATTAAGACACTAGAAATACAATCTACAATAACTCACTCAATTTAACTTGCAGGTAAACATTTAACTACCGAAACACAGGTAGTTAAAAAAGCAGACACTGCAGATTTAATATTATATAACCAACTTTTAGATGACACCCTTTTAGTCTGTACATCTATAATTTAATAAAGCAATCAACATGTTGCATCTGCAGATAAAATAACAGATAAAAATATCGGCCACCATCTAATTAAGATAACTTTTAATAGCTGTTACACATTTTTATTATCGTTCGTTTGGAATCTTTCGAGATCGGTTTTTAACAAAGATAACAACAATGACAAAGGACCCAATACCAAATTACTACCATTATTCTTCAACCTGAATACAATCAGAACATCTGCGCATCACCCGCCGCGACTTATCAGTACGGACCGATCTCTTAGAGAGATCTCGTATCTTCGAAAGATGCAGTTTCCCTCGTGCACTCAGTAACTGTACCAATACATTCAATGCAACAAGAGCAGAGATCTTATCAGCAGATCTTAAATCTTATCTTTTAGTAAATAGTAGATTGAGATATGGCAGCTTGCATCTATGGAATGCGTTCACATACGAAGGCATGTCAAAAATTATTTTTAGAAATATTTCGGTAACCGTGATTATTGTCGCATATTATGCAGTATTTTACTTTTTTTATGCCTAACTACTGCCGGTAGCAGAGCGTAGCAGTAGCAGAGCGTGGCGTAATAGAACGTACCAGTATTAGAGCGCAGCGTAGTAAAGCGTAGCAGTAGTAGAACGTAGCAGTAGTAGAACGTAGCAGTAGGTAGCAGAGCGTAGCAGTAGGTAGCAGAGCGTAGCAGTAGTAGAGCGTAACAATAGTAAAGCGTAGCAGTAGGTAGCAGAGCGTAGCAGTAGTAGAGCGTAACAACAGTAAAGCGTAGCAGTAGTAGAACGTAGCAGTAGGTAGCAGAGCGTAGCACTAGTAGAGCGTAACAATAGTAAAACGTAGCAGTAGTAGAACGTAGCAGTAGGTAGCAGAGCGTAGCAATAATAGAGCGTACAACAATAGTAAAGCGTAGCAGTAGTAGAACGTAGCAGTAGGTAGCAGAGCGTAGCAGTAGTAGAGCGTAACAATAGTAAAGCGTAGCAATAGTAGAACGTAGCAGTAGGTAGCAGAGCGTAGCAGTAGTAGAGCATAACAATAGTAAAGCGTAGCAGTAGTAGAACGTAGCAGTAGGTAGCAGAGCGTAGCAGTAGCAGAGCGTAACAATAGTAAAGCGTAGCAATAGTAGAGAGTAGCAGTAGGTAGCAGAGCGTAGCAGTAGCAGAGCGTAACAATAGTAAAGCGTAGCAGTAGTAGAACGTAGCAGTAGGTAGCAGAGCGTAGCAGTAGTGGAGCGCAACAATAATAAAGCGTAGCAATAGGTAGCAAAGCGTAGTAGCAATTAATGTTGTCAATTGATTATTGATTTTAATAATAAACTAAAAATCTAATCAACACTTTCAGATTGTAGTTAGTCATCTGACATAATAAACAGTTCAAACGTTTTTAAGTTTAAGTGATTATTTTCTACTTGTATTGAATTTATCACGTTTTTTGAAAAATATTGAAAAACAAAAAAAAAATTTGAACAGCCCCCCGTTCAGCAATTACTTTTCTCAAAAATATAAAACGTTATTATATCTTTTCAATTGCATTCATGAAATCTTTAAAATCTAAAAACTGATTTTATCGGCATTCATTTAACTTAAAAGACTTCAATAACAATTCAACACACCGTATTTACAATTTATATGCAGCGATACTTTCTTTTATGTTTGATTTATACCGGGTGCTTGTTAAATAATGTCCAATATCCAAGAATGGTTTTCTAGTATCAATTCATTTTTTCAATTTAAAATTATTTTTTTAATAATAATTTGAAAATCTACTTGACACTTTTAAGATTCTCAGATAAGAACCTGGGAACGATGGGTTTGTGATAGATGAGTCATTGAAACACCTGAACGATTGCATCTTCTGCTATTCTTAAATCTTTTCGTTAAAAATGTCATACTTCTTATAGGGTCTGTTACTCCTTCGTTACAAAACCATATTGGCTTTCCATTCTTCTTCCTTTCTTCCACCTTCATTTAATGACTCTAGAAGGACCTTACTTGTTAAAGTATCTGTTATTTCTTCATTCATATCGTCTTAGAAGATGCGTCTTCTTTCTTTCTGAAATCATATTAATCTTATTTATTGCTAGGGCATTTTGATAGTAAGTAATTCTAGAACGTTTCTACTTCATCAAACTTCTATTATTTCTTTATTCTTCCTTCCTTCTGCCATCATTTAATGATTCTAGAAGGACTTTGTTTTTTAGAGTATCTGTTACTTCTTCATTCATAATCGTCTCCTTTTTTGCTTCTGAAGTCATTTTAGTTTTGTTTATTACTATAAGGCATTTCAATAATCCTAGAACGACTCTATTTCTTCAAGCATCAATTGTTGCTTTATTTTATGGAATTCCTTCTGAAGTAGGTATATTTAATTATTCTAGAAGAAATCTGTTTCTTATTGGATCAGCTGCATCTTATTACTCTGTTGGGAAAACATGACTCCTGCAGTTTCGAAATTTCAAGGCAAATTGTCCCAACCGTCCTGCAGACGACCCAACCATGTCTATTCTGTCGAACTGGGGAGTCGGGATATTGTGTGGTCGACCAAGGCAACTTACTACATCGAAATAGTAATAATACGTCGGCCTAAATTATTGGCTTGCAAACCACCCGATCTGTGTCTGCAGATTGGAATAAAGGCTTGAATAAATGTTAAGGTGAACACCCGGTGTACATTTATAGATTCAAGAACTACACTAGAGTCTCCGTATTGTTACCGAGTGCAATATGCACTGATGGAAAGACAGCCATCACAAGGTACACAGTTGCCATACAAATCCATTGTGTGAAATTGTAAAACACATTATTGACCGCGCAGCTAACCAAACATTACCTCGACAAAGGAGACAACCTTCTTCTTGGCCTTTTTATTTCCCATTTTTAAAAAGACGAAAGCCTCCTACACTTTGGCTCGGGCTCAACTATTGTCAGTATGATATGAATTAGATAAAATCTTTATACACTTTGAAATTTACAAACCATTTGGCGTAAAGAAATTACTTGTGAATTATAATAAAAGCGTTTATTGAAGTAAGAACTTGAAATGTTTTATTTGTTGTAAAAATGCAGCCTGCTCTATAATTCTAATAAATTACATAGGTTATGTAATGTGAACAATGAAAAATAGTCCGTTATTATATTAAAATCTATGTTTGTGATATATGCAAGTCATTTTAATTTTATTGAATGCAACTTCTCGTTTCCTGATAATTAATTTTTTATCCAAGTGTGCAAGCTTTCACGGCCGGCATTGTTCCAAATCTTCATGGTTTCCGGGCTTGTAGGCCGTGGTCCGGTGGTATTTCTACCTGACGTTTCGTCTACAACTGCGGTAGACATTCTCAAAGGCGATGTGGCAGCGGTCGAAGTGTCCTCCTTGGCGGCTCACAGATCTGTGAGCCGCCAAGGAGGACACTTCGACCGCTGCCACATCGCCTTTGAGAATGTCTACCGCAGTTGTAGACGAAACGTCAGGTAGAAATACCACCGGACCACGGCCTACAAGCCCGGAAACCATGAAGATTTGGAATTAATTTTTTCAATGGACAAACGAACCCCGTTTTAGGTGGAAATACCGAGTGATTAGTTTAGTGGTGAGTGCATTCGGAAGGTATAGTGGGTTTGAATCCCGCCGAGGACTTTTTCCTCTACTGCATCTTGCCGAGAAACGGTAATTCCTGTCCCCGGCCATCTTCCTGAGGTTTTCCATAGTCTTCCTCAGTATTTGTAATATAGAATTTATTACACTTAATTAATAATAGATTTTGGATTGGGTATCTATATTTGATGATTTGATTCTAAAATAATTACCAGCAAAATTGTGAATTTTGTATAGATCAAGGGAATCATGAAAATGTCAGGGAATGTTTTCCTCATTGTAAGGTTAGAATAATGGGTTTCCAATTAGAATAAAAACTAACTTCATGCTATACTTTTCAAACATGGAAAGAAGTCGGGGAAAATTGCGTTTTAGGTGAAATACTTGGAAACTTCAGGGATATTTTATTATCATTTGTGGCAGGGGCGCATCGACCATAATACAACTGAGGAGAGAGTTGGGTTCCCAAATTTCCCAACACTCGATTACTAATATCTCGATAATTCCCAACACTAAAGTTTCCTTTATCCGTTAAATTTTTTTTCGGTGTAAGAAGCACCTTCCAGCCCGCTTGCCTGTTTGATCCGTCAGTAAAAATGTTTAAAAAAAACTTATTTTTTTCGCTTTCAAAATTTTCCGACTGATGGACAGACTACCCAACTTTTTAGCTTTAATTTTCCCAAACTAGGGGGGAGGCTCCCCTTCCAAATTTCGATTATCCCATTTGACGCGGGATGATATGCAGTGGTCCTGGTTTTACTGCATCCAACCAAATGCGTCAACGCCTTGAACAGCATCGACTCAAATTGAGTACCTCGATCCGAAGTAATGACAGCTGGCGCACCAAAACGCGCTATCCAACCGTTGTAAAAAGCATCAGCAACAGTTTCTGCGGTGATATTTTTCAAAGGTATCGCCTCGGGCCATCTGGTGAAACGATCGATGATGGTAAGGACGTATGAAAAACCTCTCGAGGGTGTGAGTGGTCCCACAATATCGATATGTACTTGCTCGAAACGTTTGTCTGGTATCGCTATGTGTTCATGTGGCAATCGAATGTGTCGTCCAATTTTGCTTTTTTGGCAAGCTATACATGAGCGAGCCCATTCGGTGATATCCTTGGACATGCCAGGCCAGACAAATTTACGTTGAATCATCTTCTTGGTAACTCTTCCACTTGGGTGAGATAAGTTATGCGTTACGTCAAAAATGCGTCTTCTAAGAACACTAGGAACATACGGGCGAATTTCTTCAGCAGAAACGTCGCAATAAATAATCCTGTCTGTGTCGTCTAAACGAAATCTTCGCAAATCCAACGAGGTATTCGATTCCAGCAGCTGTTGTAGTTGCTCGTCGTCATGTTGAGCGAGAGCGAGTTCATCGGTAGTAACAACTACTGGCATGTTTATTTCCCCAATACGAGAGAGAGTGTCTGCCGTGATGTTTGCTTTCCCTGCAATATGAACTATGTTGGTCGTAAATTGACCTATATAATCCAATTGTCGTAGTTGGCGTGGCGAAGCTTTTTCAGCCTTTTGTCGAAAAGCGAAAACCAATGGTTTGTGATCTGTCCTAATAATTAAAAGTCTGCCTTCAACCATATGTTGAAAAAATTTTAGTGAACTATACATACCCAGTAATTCTCGGTCGTAGGTACTATAGTTTTGTTGCGTTTGGCTCAATTTCTTTGAAAAAAAACCAAGTGGTTCCCAAAAACCATCCACAAACTGTTCTAAAACTGCACCCATCGCAGTATCTGATGCGTCACATTGAATTGCCATAGGAGCGTTTTCGACCGGATGACGGAGTAAAGTTGCGTGACAGAGTTGTTCTTTACACTCCTCAAACGCCTTCTCTGAGAGTGGATTCCACAATACCAATCTTTTGTCTCTTTTTGTAGCTCCTTTTAAATATTCATGTAACGGTGCTTGTGCTTTTGCTGCATTTTTCAAAAACTTCCGGTAAAAATTTATAAAACCAAGAAATTTTCTCAAATCAGCAATGGTTTCCGGTTTTTTGTAATTTTTTATCGCAGCTACTCGTTCAGGAAGTGGACTCGTGCCTTGTGAATTGATTACATAGCCCAAGTATCGTACCTCCTTTGCTCCGAAAACGCATTTAGCAACGTTAATTGATAATCCCCATTCTCGTAGTCGCTTCAAGACTATTCTAAGGTGCTGGCGATGTTCCTGTGAACTTTCAGAAGCAATTAGAATATCGTCAATGTAAACATAACAAAAATTTAGATCTCGTAATGCTGAGTCGATATATCTCTGAAACGTCTGTGCTGCATTTCGGAGGCCAAAAGGCATGACCAAAAATTCAAAAAGGCCAAATGGAGTTGTCACTGCGGTTTTTTGAATATCTTCGGGTGCCATCGGAATCTGATGGTATGCTCGAGTTAAATCAAGAGTTGAAAAAATGTTTTTTCCACGAAGCTTGTGTGCAAAGTCATGGAGATGAGCTATAGGATACTTGTCGGGTATAGTAACCGAATTCAGTTTCCTATAGTCTCCACAAGGTCGCCATTCGCCATTAGACTTAGCAACCATGTGTAAAGGACTGGCCCATGGGCTGCTTGATGGCCGGCAAATTCCTTCTGCAAGCATGAATTCAAAAGCTGCTTTTGCCTCACCAAGCTTTTCTGGCGACAGTCTTCTTGGTCTTTGAGCGACAGGCGGACCCTCCGTGAGAATATGATGATATACATTTTGCTTGCCTGCTCCTTGGAACCTTGTCGGGACGATGACTTCAGGAAATTCCTTGAAAATATCTCGATACTCGACGTTGCTTGCTAGAGAAGAAAGGCTCTGATGCGGCTGTTCTGAAACTTTTGCTAATGAAAACAGTTTAGTATTTTTGTCAACTAGTTTTTTACCCTGAAGATCTACAAGTATGCCAAAATGATTGAGCAGATCTGCACCGATGATTGGTTGCGTCACGTTTGCGACTGTAAAAATCCAATTTATCGAGCGTCGTAGTCCAAGATCTAAGTTGACTAATTTTTCTCCGAAAGTATCGATAGGCGTGTTGTTTGCTGCAAAAAGTTTCAAATTTGTTGTCGCTGTAGACTTTCCAGCGAGTTTCCTGGGTATGACTGATATGTCGGCACCGGTGTCGACTAAAAATCTCCAACCAGTTTTTTTATCCGTGATTATCAGACGGCTTTTTCCCAGTGTGTCGTCTTCGACCGTCTGTTCTCGAAACGACTTCTCTAGTTTCCCGACTTCTGTTGAGTGCGCTTATCCCAGTTGCAGGGTTTTTGGCACTTTTTTGCGTCTTCTCCGAACTTAAAATGGTAATAGCAATACGGTTTATCACTTTTGCGCTCGCGTGACTTCGATCTTGTTCGTTTATTTTTAAAATGATTTTTCTTTATGTTGGCTTCAATCTTTTCTAAACGGTCAATAATCTGTATCAACACGTTGTCAGAGTTGGTGCTTGAACTCGATGAACCCTGCTGTACCGTTGCGATACTAGGATTTTGAAGTTCAACGATGCGATCAGCAACTTTTGCTAATTTTTCTAAATCTCGTTCCTCTGTGGCAGCCAAAATGTATCGGGCCTGTTCAGGAAGCTGTTCGATAAAAATTGAACGAAGAACTGTCTCATTTACTCGGGTACCTGCCGTGTTGCGTAGTTCCAACAAATAATGTGATGGTTTTCTACCTCCAATGTTTTGTCCTTGAAGTATGCGTCGGATTCGAGCTTCCTCCGATTCTGAAAACGCATCCAAAATTCGTCTTTTTACAGCTTCATACTTATCTTCTTGAGGTGGATTAATTGCCAATGAGACGATGTGTGGATACACCTCCGGCGGAGCGTATTGTATGATGTAATCGAATTTTGTTTGATCCTTTTTTATATCGTGAGTGCGAAAAGCTGATTCTACTTGTGTGATCCAAAATTCAGGATGATCCTTCAGAAACGTTGGGAATTTTGTAATCTTTGATGCCATTACTAACGTTTGTTCCGTTGTATTGTCATTTTCAGACATTTTGAATTTATCACGTCAGTCTATATCACTTCGGTCAAGATCACGTCGGGGTCACCAATTTCTATGGGAAATTATTCTTTCTCCCACAGATCATATAATAAACTAATTTTTATATTATTATTTATTATTTTATTTTATCAAACACAAAACTTTATTACATCAAAAAAAATACAACTTTCTGTCAAATTTTATTTTCAGATTTTTTTTTGCAATAATTAATTATTTTTGTAACAACCCTCCTTGGGTACAGCCGTGATTTGTGGTCATCCTGTATTTTTGAAAAATAAAACTACGATCACACAAAGCGAAAGTTAAATAATTTCTTCTTTTTTTGGTAAAAATCGTAAACGATTTAAAAATCGCATGACTATAACAAATCGTATGTAAACATCAAAAAGTAAACCGAACTGTTTATAAATCATTTTAAAAATATCAGTACGTGATTTGAAAATAGGCAAAACTAACCGAATTCAAAACGCCAATTCGATTCGCAAGAATTATAAAATACAATTACACACACCATTCTTTTCAAGAATGCCCGTTGCAAAATTCTTATTTCAATAGACCGAAAAATGTATCACATTTTATAAGACTTCTATATATAAGAAAATGTTTTCAATAATCTTTTTTTTATTGTAAATTCTATTGCAAAAGTTTAATACCGATTATTCTGGCTCAGTGGTCAACGTAAAAAGGCCTCAGAAAAAATAGGAAATGTGCAAAATGTTTTTGTCTAAATACTTTAAATCGATTTTTGCATAATCTTATTTTTCTGGTTAGTAGTTTTGTATCATAAAACATTAGATATTAGACATTTTTGTCTGTTTGATCAATCAATCAAATCTGCCAGACGTCGGTAATCATGGATTTCCACCCTTCGCGGCTATCCGCCATTTTTAAAATGTCTATTGAATTTATAATCAGTTCTTAAACTTTTTAAAAACATAAGTCTACTTCGACTTCCATTTTTTTGACAGTTAATTTTTCCCTTTAAAATTAGGTGCTCAAAACCCTTCCCCCGCACAATATGACCCAAAAATTCCAGAATCTTTCACACGTAGGCAAAACTTTTTTTCAAAAAATTTGCCTGTTATAGAGTCTGTAGTGAGATTTTTAATTCTTGGTCCTTTATTTGGCGTTTACTTGAGCCCTTGAGATTTAAAAATAGCGTCGGGAGAGCTATAACCGTTTTTAGGTGAGGGGAGAGATTTGAGTTATGAAGAGAAGAAATGTATTCCAACAAAAAAATTTACAAATAATTTTATCTTAAAAACAAGGAATTTCCGTAGTTTACGTTAGTACTAGAGTAGAAATACACAATTTAGGTCCGTCAACTTTTGATAAAAAAACTTGAACATTTTAAGTATATGGAAACAGCTTCATATAAAAAAGCCACTTAACAATTACATATTATGTATAAATAACACAAAGTAGTTAATACAAAAAATGCATATAATAAAAAATAACAATGCATATATTATAATAAGTTTGAAATAAGCTTTAAAAATTTAATAATTGTATTTATTCCAAGGCAGAATTCGTCTTAGAAATGCATTGTAATAGATTGGGATTAATCCATATGGCGAATACAATATTTGAGGATAATCTCTAAGAATAACAAGTGAACGCCTGACTGATCTTCTTAAGCGATGCACATTCAACTGTTCCAATATGGATGACTGAACTATGACTCGAAGTGCCGATCTAGTACTGACTTGTTCCAAATCGAAATAAAACAAGCCGTGAGGTGGATCGTTTATTAGGACTAAAGTGCGACCCTTGAGGTCCACACGACGAACTTCTCAGTTTGATAAATATTTAATAATAATAAATAAATTAGATATTACACAGAAAAGTAATCATTTTAATCATTAAAACATAATTATTATTTATTTTTAACAATAATTTTAAAAAAAACGGCTGAACCGATTTTTATAGAATTTATGTCGGATCAAAATGACGTTAACACGCCTCGATTGACACCCTTACGAAGTCGATATAATTATTTTTTCGCGAGATATTGTGTAAAATCTACTTTTTTGGAGTCTATTTGGTTAAGAAAAAAGAACGGCTGAACCGATTTTAAAAAAATTTCTTTCAGATCATATTTATGTTAATACGCGTCGATTGGCACACTAACGTAGTCGATATCATTTTTCATTCTCGAAATTTCGTCTTAGAAAGAAATGGACACGTACGTACACACACACACACAGACATCTTTCTAAAAATAGTGTAAAAATAGTGTAGTGACCTTGAAACATAAAAATTTGTTATACATTTTGATTTCGATTTTCGGACTCATTACAATAACTTCCAATGGGAAGTTAATAATTACAGAAGACAGCCAATCACGATCCAACGCCGCAGTACGACTACGATTTCAGGCTTGAGAATAGCCGAGCGTGTAGCAATGTGTTGTTTACATGGCGTTGCTATGGTTCCTCTATTACAAGTCCCCAGTTTCCGGGTTCTAGCCCGAGAGCTGGAAAAAGTGTCAATTGGATTTTCAATTTATTATTAAAAAAAAAAAGGAATTGAAAATATGAATTGGTGCTAGGCCCAAATAACTTTAGCTGTTGGTGGTCTTAAAAAAAAAAATGACTACGATTTCGTTGAATACGACAAAATCGAATGCAATTCGATCGTGTAAGTTCGCCGTCCGACTAAGACAAACATGTCAGTTGGCATCTAGCGTCCGCCATATTGAATTTTACCCAACTACGAAAACAAGGGAGGTTATAATTTTAATTATTTTGGATTTTTATGGCATAGTTCAGTTCAGGATCGAACATTAGCGTACTATTTATTGATACATAGACGAATATGATCCATACAAAATAGTGTCATGTTACCAAAGATGTCTGCCTTTCTATAACAATTATTAGTTTGTTATATTTTACTCATGAATTTACTACTTAAAATAGAATTTTGTTACAGGGTCGGACTGAAGTCTTAACCAAAATTAATTGTATATTTCATATCCCAATAAACATTTTTGGTTACTTGTAGTAACGCTTAAGTTATATAATGGGTTTATAATAGTATTGCTCAAAACCAACGTTTTATAACGGTTATGTTGCAGGCGCCTAGATTACCTTCTAAAATGGTTACCAAAAGATATATAAGTTTAGTGTTGTAAAAGTTGACGTTACCTTCTTCTATTACTAGAAGTAACGAGAGCTTATAGTTTTATAAAGAGGTTATATAACAGTTGCAATCACCTCGTTATATAATTGTACTTATATTGTAGTGTTCATCGCTACCATTACAAATTTCAAGTTATATAACGGTAGCGTTGACAACAATTATAAAACCTACATCGATTAGTGCGCTTATAAAACCTTTAAAAAACTTTAGGTAATCATGATTGTGTATATTAGTAACTGCGATAACAGCTATATAACTATAAATAGGTGTTGATGTCTAAAATATATTTTTTTGTAATCCAGCCCTGTTAAAGGTGGGTGCATACAGGTATTTAATGTGGTAACGGCGACAAAAATAACCTTATTTCACGTACATAATAATTGATACCGCTGTAACATACAGTGGCCTACCAAAATACGGTTGGCCAACCAGAACATTGAAAGCTTTATAAATTACAACCGAAGCTCCTGCTGATTCTACTAGCCCTGTATAACAATATTAAAATCGTGAAGTTATTTATATACATGCCATCCCACTAGTACATACCCCGACTGTACATACATCGTACACTGACTGCTTGTGGCTGTACTCCGTAACTTTTCAAACAAAGTACTAGATTTATTGTCAGAATCCGCCATGTTGGATTTTTATTTATTTCTTATTTTTCTTGTAATTATCACCTTAAACACTATCCATGTTCCAAATTTCAATGCTCCAGCTCGGTTGGAAGTACCATAAATTTTATTTCGTGTCAGAATCCGTCATGTTGAATTTTTAGTCATCCATGTTGGATTTTCATTTATTTTTGATTTTTCTCGTAATTATTACCTTAAACACTATCTATGTTCCAAATTTCAAAGCTCTAGCTCGATTGGAAGTACCCTAGATTTTTGATGATCTATGAGTCAGTCAGTTAGTCAGTCAGTCAGTCAGTGAATGCCAAAAATTGCGATGTTTGGACATTCGTATCTTGGAAACCATTCCACCTAGACGTATGAAATTTGGAATACGTCTTCTTTTTGATAACCTTAACCCCTCGATAAAAATTCAGTCCTGTAACGCAACTGACCTCAGAGATAGAGGGTGGTCGAAAAGGGCTCGAAATGGTTCGTGTAAATATTGCACAGTCGCGTGCGGTCGGTTTTGCTTGTTGCGAGAACTTGGCCGGCGCACTCCGTGCACTTAGATACTAGCAAATTGTGTAACAAGGGAGGAATGAAGACGAGTGTGACGTTTTTGCCCGAGCGATGCGGTCGGTTTTGCTTGTTGAGAGAACTTTCAATTTTAGTCCAGTAATTTTAGATTTTCACTGCAGAAAAATTCCCAGTTAGCTGATTTTTTTTTATTTACCTTCGTTATGGTGTTTTAAAAAACGTGCAAAAAGTCCCCATCGATATCCTGCCGGCGTTGCCAGATATTTGAGGTTCAAGTTTACGATAGACGGTTTTTTGCGAATTTCTCGGTTCCGTTCCATTTTTGGTAAAACATTGTTATTATCAATTTTGTAGAGGACAAAATTCTCTACAACTTTTGTATAAACATTTTTTGTCTACGATTCATAGTTTTACTTATTTAAGTACCCGTGTCTTCCTCCCTCATGATTTTTCATAACGGTATTATTCTGCTTCCCGAAGGCCTAACATAATAATTTGTACCATTATTTTAAGTTGAGAACTATAAGAAAAACTATAAATCGTAGACAAAAAATGTTTATACAAAAGTTGAAGATAATTTCATCCTCTACAAGATTGATAATAACCATTTTTTACAAAAAATGAAACAGAACCGAGAAATTCGCAAAAAACCGTCTTTCGTGAACTTGAACCTCGAATATCTGGCAAGGCCGGTACGATATCGATGGGGACTTTTTATACGTTTTTTAAAACGGTTCCATGACATTTGATCCCGGCAATTTGATCCCACGACATTTGATCCCACGACAATTGATCCCAACGACATTTGATCCCAACGACAATTGATCCCATGACATTTGATCCCAAAAAATTGTCTATAAACTTACAGAGCCTGATAAGTAATAAAGTTATTAAATTTTATTAATTTAATGAAATAATTTAATCGATTATTCTCTTTGTCGGGAAATTTGTTTGAATTAAATTTGTAGACGTTGTGATATATTTGTAATTACATTGTTATTAGAATTCTAACGAATGTAATTATAGTATAATGTGTTTATGAGTTAATAATCCTTTAGAGATTATGTAATGATCAAGTTGAATAATTCACTTTTATTTATCATTGCCCGGGATACGTCGTAATTTTGTCAAATATTGTTTTTTATAAATTTTGTTGAAAAATTATTGTACATAGAAACTTTGAAACGTCAGGTGTGCAGTCAATTTGGTCTTTCGTGCTTTTCACATTATAACGAATTGTTAAATATGCCATTAAAGTTTATGAAAAGTCAGCGTGATAATTTGTTATTAATTCATAAAATACAATATCTGACAAAATTACGACGTATCCCGGGCAATGATAAATAAAAGTGAATTATTCAACTTGATCATTACATAATCTCTAAAGAATTATTAAATAATAAACACATTATACTATTACATCCGTTAGAATTCTAATAACAATGTAATTACAAATATATCATAACGTCTACAAATTTAATTCAAACAAATTTCCCGACAAAGGGAATAATTGATTAAATTATTTCATTAAATTAATAAAATTTAATAACTTTATTACTTATCAGGCTCTGTCGGTTTATAGACAATTTTTTGGGATCAAATGTCGTGTGATCAATTGTCGTTGGGATCAAATGTCGTTGGGATCAATTGTCGTGGGATCAAATGTCGTGGGATCAAATTGCGGGGATCAACTGACGGCACACCTTTTAAAACACCATAGCGAAGGTAAATTAAAAAAAATCAGCTAACTGGGAATTATTCTGCAGGTGTGTTGTTTTAATGTCTAAAATTACTGGAGTATTTGTCATAGATTTTCTGTTGAACACGGCTACACATTGTATAAAGATTTTAGCATTCTATATATGTAAGTTGGACCCCTGACTGAGTTATTTAAGTTAAGAAACTGATCTTCATCTATTGACCATACACTGATATTGTTCTGAAAAGATTCTAAGCACATGCTCGCTAAAGAGAGTGCGTTTATTTATAGAAAATAACGTGTGCAGTTTTGGAAATACATTTCAATAGACCAATATTCCTTTTTGTCAAAACTTATTTACGATAAACTGTTAACATTTTTTGTACTTACACCAAAATAAATTCATTTATTTACTAGCCTATACCCGCGGCTTTGCTCGTGTTAGGCCTGGCGCATATACAATCAAAATCGCTCAACACTGTTTGTTTGTTTGTCAAAAGACTATGGGATCAGACTGGACTGCGTATACTATCGCGACGCTGTAATTGTACGACAAAAAAATCAAAAGACCGCATCGATCGTCTTTTGACTTGTTGAACAACTATCGTCAGCTGTGTATTGACGCTAGCATACGCTCGACTAAATAGTTGTTTGGCGACCCATTAGTTTAGTAGTGAAATTATGGGATCAGAAGGGACTGCGCATACTATAAGACACTCATGTAGTTATCCAGGTGTGCAAGCTTTCACGGCCGGCATTGTTCTAAGTCTTCATGGTTTCCGGGCTTGTAGGCCGTGGTACGGTGGTATTTCTACCTGACGTTTCGTCTACAACTGCGGTAGACATTATCAAAGGCGATGTGGCAGCGGTCTAAGTGTCACACTGACCTGTGAGCCGCCAAGGCTAGGACAGTTCGACAGCTGCCACATCGCCTTTAAGAATGTCTACCGTAGTTGTAGAAGAACGTCAGGTAGAAATACCACCGGACCACGGCCTACAAGCCCGGAAACCATGAAGACTTGGAACTCATGTAGTTGTACCTACGACAAAAAAATCTAAAGACCGCATCGATCGTCTTTTGACTTTTCTGTTGAACAACTATCGTCGACGGCTTATGTCCACAGCTGTGTATATTGACGCTAGCATACACTCGACTAAATAGTTGTTCGGCGACCCATTAGTTTAATAGTGAGGTTATGGCACAACTGATTAATTGTTTGCGCACATCCAACAACTAAATAGTTTAGACGAGTTGAAATCGCGACACGTAAACTGTTTTATAGAAGTATACACAGTAAAAAATGGATGTAAAAATACTTTGAAAGTTAAGGTAGAATTCGCTTGATTTTCTAAGTGATTTTACATTATTATTTATTTTTACACAGAAAAGTTCATAAATAAAGTAAATTAAAATTACATAATTTGTGTAATATTCCAATAAAGTGTGTAAAAATTACAAAATAAAATGTATAGTTACATATATAAAATGGATGAATACAAAACAAATTAATGTAAAATTAGTAACCACGCATGCGCAATGTGTTTTTATGGAATCTACGCGATGTGGCGATACCGGTTTGCGACGCCATTGTCTCTTTGTGTGCCTATTACCAGATTAATCGCTCGCTACAAATGGACCATCGATAATCTATGTAATCGGCCTTCTCATTTCTTACAGTGTAGGGTACCCTAGATTTCAAGTTTTCCATTATTAAGTTGTTAAGATATTGAATACTTTTTTATTAAATTATATTCGGTATCTCAAAGACAGGAAGTTCAAAAATGTGATCACAGTAGGCGGTCTTTTTTGAAATCTGATGGCAGTAATTATTTATTGGTAATAAGGAATAATATTTAAGATAAGTTTAAATACAAAAGGCGTTATATTAATGTAAAGGTTACACCTTTGGTAGAACCTAACCTCAACGCCTTCAGCTTGAACCAAATGACGTATGAAAAGGGGCAAACAATTGAAGGAGACTTTGGAAACACCGAATACATTCAATCATACTTATAATAATAAAATGGAACAGAATGGAATCTATTGAAAAGGAAGAAATATACGAGATTTCTTATGAGTCGGTTTAAATCTTTGGTCAAAAAGCAAAATCGCTCATGTTCTAATTTTTCTCTAATTAGGCGCGATAAATATATAGTTGAATCATATTTTTTTATTTTTTACTTTTTTTGTTAAAGGAATCACACGCCGTTATTCACTTTTTATGTTATATTAAACCGATTTCTTACGCTGTGTGATGTGTCAAAAAGTGACATTTACCTTAAAGGAATCACACGCCGCTACTCACTTTTATTAAAATCAGTCGAACTACTGAACCGATTTAAGTAAAATTTATATGGGATCAACTTCGAGGTATACCCTATCCAATAAAAAAAGAATTTTCCAAATCGGTTTATAAATGACGGAGTTCTGAG
Source organism: Mongoloraphidia duomilia (assembly GCA_039654895.1). Taxonomy (NCBI): domain Eukaryota; kingdom Metazoa; phylum Arthropoda; class Insecta; order Raphidioptera; family Raphidiidae; genus Mongoloraphidia; species Mongoloraphidia duomilia. Next base: position 1,676,149 of record CM077521.1, on the reverse strand, counting down.
GTAACAAACATAAAAAAAATACAACCGAATTGAGAACCATCTCCTTTTTTTTGAAATCGGTTAAAAAGAGTTCAATTTTTTTCTAAAGATAGAAAAATCTTACGACGTATTTGACATAAATGGTTTTGCTTTTAGGCCGCACATACGTGTATATAACTAAAAATAGTAAAGAAATCGAATAGTACAAAACCAATAATAAATGACATTAGAGAGTGTACAGTTTTGGGTAAACCAATGATCTTATATTATAACAACAAAACACGCATCAAATATATCAGTTCACGCTTTAGTGGCCCTTTTCATGAACGGTACCGACTTATCAACAGTGGCGTACGCAATTTTTAACATTGGAAATGTTTATGTTCGTATATGGGGGCAGAGTTACGAGTTTTCGTTCAAGGCCAAAAGACAACGGTGTCGTGATCAAGTGAGGAGCAATCATGCAAAATTGAACAAGCGCAATTTTTTCGAAATGTGTTTTATATCATGTCTAGTTAATTGAGAGGTATTTGCGACGATCTGCGGTGTTATTTTTGAGCAAATGTTAATAAATACTGTAGAAAAATTCATTTAAAAGTTAAGTAATCAAGCAAAAGTGAACGCGTATATAACAAAAGAATAATAGGGTTATTCCTGACAAAACTAAACAGTGCATTGATAAATATTGTGTGTATAATAAACAGTTAATTATGTTTCATATATATGCTGTTATCATTTCCAATGTTCTCGATGGTTGCAAGGATTGCTAAATCTGTGAATTTTTTATAATACAACAAATTCTAATTCAGTTTTCTTAATCACTCAGGACTTTCCTCCCTTTAAAAAACAAGAGGAGAAATTGATTCATATATTTTCATTAAGAGTATTGTGTTTTAAAGACCACCAACAGCTAAGGCTATTTGGGCCTAGCACCAATTCATATTTTTAATTTATTATTTTTTTTTAATAATAAACTGAAAATCCATTTGACACTTTTACCAGCTCTCGGGCTAGAACCCGGGAACTGGGGACTTGTAATAGAGGAACGCCATGTAAACAACATTGCTACACGCTCGGCTATTCTCAAGCCCATTAAGAGTATTCTCTACCGAAAGTTACCCCCTACAGTCTTTATCTCACCTAAAAACGGTTACCGCTCTCCCGACCCTATTTTTAAAGGGTTTTTAAAGGGTTCGGGTAAACGCCAAATGAATGACTGAGAATCACACTACAGATCCTAAAGGCGAAAAATTGAAAAAACAATTCCTGAAAAAACTTATAACTTTTTAAAAATTACGTAATCTTTCACACATAGCCACATTTTTTTTTTAATTCGCCTGTAGAATCTGTAGTGTGGTTCCTAGCCCTTCATTTGGCGTTTACCCGAACCCTTTAGCTTCAAAAATAGGATCGGGAGAGCGGTAAAAGTTTTTAGGCGAAGGGAAAAGATCAGAGATGAAAAGTGCAGGCTCCCCCAGGGGGAACATTGGAATGTAGTTGTTCTCGCAATTGCATTCCAAAATTTATCCCAAAAAAATGCCCCGAAAATTTATCCCAAAAAAATGCCCCGAAAATTTATCCCAAAAAAAGGTCCCGAAAATTTATCCCAAAAAAATGCCCCGAAAATTTATCCGAAAAAAATGCCCCGAAAATTTATCCCAAAAAAATGCCCCGAAAATTTATTCCAAAAAATTGCCCCGAAAATTTATCCCAAAAAAATGCCCCGAAAGTTTATCCCAAAAAAATGCCCCGAAAATTTATCCCAAAAAAATGCCCCGAAATTTTATCCCAAAAAAATTCCCCGAAAATTTATCCCAAAAAAATGCCCCGAAAATTTACCGGTCGGTAAAAGGAGTTCAAGGGCTAGCTTCCGGTAGAGAATTCGTTATTATGATGGATTATTTTTGTTAATCGGAAGCTTAAAATAGCTTTCGGGAGTGTTGTAGTATTGTGAAAAATTTAGCACGCCACTGAACGTTTACAAATAATCTAATTTTACCTGCAGTGGTTGTATATTAAAGATTTTTGCGTAAATAAAGGACGCTTTTGTCCAAGCAGCAGATTGAACCCTCGCTAACAGAGCGTCACAATTGATGTCACCCCTGTAAGACACGACTGTTATAACGAGGGCTGAACAAGGCTGAACTGTTCAAGAGTTGACACTTCACAGATCACTAGATGATTATTAGACGTCATTTCAAAAGAAGAATCGAAAACTCATCGGTGTTTTTACCTTGTTATTATCGATTTTTATATAATAGAAAACTTTTGTACTCTGTTCGGTTTCCTTATGCAATAAAAATAATATTAAAGAATTATTTTATTTTATTCCACACGTGTTCTTTTGTTTTTCAGAGCACGTAATCAGCCATTTTCCTGAGAGTACTTCTTTCAATTATCCACGAGAGGCAGCACTTATGGTAGGTACAAACATTTATTCCCCATTAGTGTATTGTCAATTTAGTGGTATAACTTAATTATTTCATTAATTTAATAATAATAATGTAATAATTACGTTATACCACTAAAATGACACGACACTAATGGGGAATAAATACAATGTTTGTACCTACCACAAGTGCTGGCCCACTCTGGAATAATCCCCAATCTCTAGTTTATCTTTTAAATACGTTTTTAACCCTCGAAATTTCAACAATTTTTCTTGTAAATTCTATAGCAAGTAATCTGGGTTAAAATTTTGACGAGCACTGAAATTTTGGGAACAAATGTTATTGGCCCACCTTCAGAACACCATGCTCAAGTCTGGCCCACCCTAACAAAAAATCCTAGCACCGCCACTGAAATGTATGAAGTATAACTTCGACCGTGCGCTTATGTGGATAGATAAATAGATAGATAGATATATAGACAGATAGATAGATGCTTTATTGGTGCTTACACTATATAGTTTACACAAGTCACATATCTTTTTTTATTATTTATTGTAGATTATAGACGTTCGCAACTTAAATTATTAGCGGAATTTAATTAAACGACATCATGACAAAACATCCATGAGCGGATGTGGGATTCGAACCCACGACAATTTAATCCAAAGGCCAGCAACGCTAGATATTACATTTAATCTAAACATCTGCAGGTGGTCTTTTTAAAAACATGAAAAATATTAAATCAGTTAAGTTCGTCATCACAACAATTTCTATAAATACAATTAAGCAAACTTGAGCATTTCAAAAAATTATGTAAACATTTTTGTGTGTTCTCTCAGCGAAGCAGAAAGGTGCAACTCGAGTAGTTTAAAGAAACACAAAAAGGGGGACAGATAACGTCTGTTTAAAACCAATATAAATATTGATCAAGGATAAGCAAAATACAGCATTAAGTATTCCTTGACTGGAAAAATATGTGCAAATATTTTTAGTTCAGATAACAAATAAAATGTTTTCACAACTTTAAAGTTATTTGCTTTACTCTAAATAAACTAATATAGGGTGAGTCAAGTAAACAAATTGAGCTCTGTAAGATCAAAAAAAAAATATTTGACATTTTTTAATATTTTAATTTAATATGAATTTTGAAGTTATACTTCTATAGTGAGGGTAGTGAATTGGAATTACCTCGAATCAAAAAATACCGACATAAAAAAACCGACTCAAAAATTAATGAAACGCTGAAAGGGATAAAACGGGGCTCTAACGGATGAAATTTACTGAAAAGGGTTTTGGAGGGCAAAAAATCGATCTAGCTATAGGTCTCATCCCAAAATTCGTTTTCTTATAGATTTTATAAGTTTAAAAATCAATTTTTTGATGTTTCAAAATAGTGTATTATATTGTAAGCAGGCTTTGGATACTTATTTTTCCATGGCTTAAGGAAAATTATATAAATTATCATCATATTATGTCAAAAATAAAAATAAATAATTAAAAGTTAAAATTAAAAATGCCAAAAAATTCAACGGAATAGTCATTTTTTTTATTGAGAACGACGAATCTTTATTTTTTCAATTGAAAATACTAAATAAACATACATAATATTATTAAATCAACTAATTATAGTCCAGGAAAATTATTAATTGTAAAATTTTGCAAAAAACTAAATACAACTCAATTTTTGCATGAATTATTCCAGGTTAGGCTAAGAAAAAAGTAAGGAAACGTCCCTTGATAATGGTTAATAATTTAAAAAAAATTCTATAGCCGGTCATTGGTTACGAAAAACAGTTTTTTGGAAAAACGGTTACAATTACGAAAAAATGTTTAATAGAAATTTTGAAGGGTATTAAATTTCACCTAAAAAATGTCATAACAATTTTTCCGTAATTTTAACCGTTTTCGAGCAAAAGCGCGGTGAACCAGTTGCCCTCGAATATTTATGATTTTTACGCTTTAAAATGTCTTTAAAAAATAGTAAAAAATAAAAGCATAAAATAAATAAATTAATTATTCATCCTGTACAACATTTTCCAAATAATAAAATCATTTTAACAAAAGGGAATTGCATTAAAATGTTAAGATCAGTATTAACGATTAGATAAAAATCACCGGTTGCATAAACTATATTGTTATGATGTAAGGATATTATTTAAACTACTCAACAAAACTCGTTGTTGTGCTTGAATTTTGCATAAGAGGTTATTATTTCAAACAAATATTCCAGATAGAAATCGTTGCAAAAAATACTCGAAAATACACAATTTCTTTCAATGCAAAATAAATAATCCATTCATCGGTTTTAAATGCAATAATAGCACATGTTTATTTGATTTGACATATTTTGCAAGTCTTGAAAATATGTATTTACTATTTTTGAAACCAAACACTTATCTTATCTGCAATTGCAGATAATATTTAAATACTCAAGTGAATGGTGATCGATTCTTTATTCAGAGTTCGAATTCGTAAATTAATATAGACGCTTGATAACTGAGCCCATTAGCTCGTACCGCGTTTGATTTGGGTCTACTATACCGATTCATATTTCTTCTTTATCTAGATTGTTATTTTAAATAATTAACTGAAAATCCAGTTGACACTTTGACCACTTCTCACATTAAAATCTAAAAACATATTAAAAAAAATCATTTTACCAACCATAGTCACAGTCAGGATTCTAACCTGAACCTTTCCTTCAGGCTGCTTTCCAACGAAAAAATTTTCAATTGCAATTCAGCCGTATAAATCTTATTAATTTATCTTAAAAAAATATTATGAGCTTAATTGAAACAAAAAAGAATTAAGAGCTCATATAACATTTGTATTATTAGTGTATTTGCCATAATATGGTACATACACTATTGGCGTCGGTCGGATGGCGGGACCTAGGGGTCGGACCAAAATTTCTCGACGTTTCATAGCCTCCTGAACACTTTGGCACCATTTTTGAAAATGTTTATATATATATATGTACACGATAACTCTCGACAGACTTAATCGATTGAAACGAAATTTGGTACACACATTGGAACCCATCACCGCAAGAAGCCTATTTAAAATGGGCCCGATCGGACCATTTTCAGGGTTGTATTTAGGGGTTCCAAAAAGTTTTTGGGCCCAAAAATACCGAAAAATTTGTCAGAATCGTTTCAAAAATGAAATTTAACTCTTTAGTAAAGAAAAAAATGTGGTGCTAAAATTTTAATAAAATCGGCCCGACAGGACCGGACTTTCAAATTTTATGAAAACACTAGTTTGTTGATACGGATTTACTAATGGAAGGGTGTATTTAAATGGGTGTACTGATAAAATCCATGTCTAATATTGAAATTTAGAAAAATTTAATTATTTTAAGGGATGTATTAAGGGATAAATTTTTTATTTTGTCAAAAAACAAACTGAAGTTCACATAATAATGCCACAATGCCTGTATTAGCAAATACACTATATTGTCGGCAGGGTTTGGCACTGCGACCCGAGTTTTTTATAATATTACAGTTAAAGATATGAAAACTCCTGTAACATCAAGATTATTATAATATTGAATACTCTAATCCAAAATTACTATTACTATTTTTAGATTCATATTTTATCAATTAAAAAAAAGCAAAACGTAGTGCAAAACATTTATTAACTTTCTTTTAAATTAACTAAAAACTCTATAAATTAAAATGACTTGTAGTTGTATTGGAAAACTCAATTTCCTAGAGACATCACAGCACCTTCCACCGGGATTCACAAACACCCTTCGAATATTATTTTTATCGGTAAATATTTGCGTCGTTCGCGATCTACTTTTTTAATTTTTATACAATCATTTAAAGTTTATTAACAAATAGTAATTTTCTTTCTGCATTTTTTGCAGTCAAGGTTTTCGTTCTGGATACAATAACACCCTAGGGAACTATCTGGAAAAAGTCACAATTGCCCAATCAACAATGAGATTTCATCCAGTAATTTACTAGGCGTTTGAATATCCCCATATTTTTAATTCTTCGATCCAATTTTTTTTCTTTGCTACATTTTTCTAAATTAATTGAAACTTTACGTTTTTTATTTTAGGGGACTTCATCTCTCCGAAAAACGGTTTTGTTGTAATTTGGAAAGCCTACCAGGAGATTAGAACACGGGTTCCCCGCGCGACAGTCAGGCGTTCTACCCATTGCTCTACGATGTACCACGGTAAATATGCTATACGTTAGTCTATTGATAGTTTCATAATATGGTGCAATAATTATATTTTCTGTAGATATTTTAACACCGTTTAATCAAGAGTCAGGTTGGCCGAGTGGTCTAAGGCGCTAGATTTAAGCTCTAGTTCCCGAGAGGGAGCGTGGGTTCGAACCCCACACCTGACAGAAGGATATTCAAATTTTTTGAATAATTTTAATGACATTTTTTATTTATTAAATAGGTGCGATATACTTCGTCCATTACACAGCTTATAAATAATTTTTTCTAGTCGAAATAATTGTATATCTAGCTTAAATTATCTATAAATAATTTAGCATAGGACTCCTTGGGTCGTATATAGGGTGTCCAGAATACCCATTCAAGGTATTTTGGGTATTAAAAAGAATCTAAGAAGAACTTATATTTTTTCGAACGTCATTGGTTTACCAGATACAGATTCTGAATGAATGAAGTTTATCAAAATTTCAATAATTTAATAATCTTTGGGGCACATATAGGGTGTCCAGAAAATTTATCCGAATGTGTTGGATATGTCTGTCCTATGTGTGGACTGATTTTGATGCGGTTTACTTTAAACATTTTTGCGGAAAACTTTCAAAAAGTGTGAGGCTTAGATGAGTACAATCCAGATTTTTTTTCTTTTTAAAATATTATCATGTCGGTCTTTTTTAATTTTATAATTATTTTTAGATTATTCACTGGTAATTCATGATTTATTGGAGTTATAGGTCTTTAGCGAGGGTAGTGCATTGGAATGAGCTTAAATCAAAAAATACCAACTTAAATATTAATGTAACGCTGACAGGGATAAAACGACTCTAGCGATTTGGATGAAATTTATTGAAAAGGGGATTTGGAGTGCGAAAAATCGATCTAGATAGGTCTCATTGACTTGACCGAGACGATACTCTTTTTTCTTTTCCAAAAATCCCGTCTCATGAACGGGTCTCTGGAATAAATTCTCTTCCATATGGCTATAGTTTTTGGTGTTCTTCCCTACTAGACCGAGAGCTAGTGACAATTTTTTGGTGTTATTTATTCGATGCCTTATTTTTGTGATGATGTTAAGGAAGAACAAAATGTTGGTTTTAACCCCCTCTCTTAGAGGGAAACCTGCTCGCCTAGGTGTTAATATCGTTCTGCAAGGGGATTAATACCCACATTTTGTTCTGCAAATTGAAATATACCTATGCCTAAAACAGTCGCCGTAACAACATATTAAAATTTGAACCTTGAACTAATAATATAAATTTCGTCGGGTTAGGGTGATCTGTCACCCCTTTAATACTGACCAATCGATCTGCAAATATTATAATGGCATTATTGGGTCACCGACAAGCTATACAAACAATTTCAGCCTTGAAGCAATAATAATTGTGACCTGCATTTTTTTTGTTACATGTTGGGGGCGGTCTGTATCCCTCCCATACCGCTATCTAGCAAAATCCCTTACTCTATAAGACCTTGAATAAATAAATTTGAACCTTGAACAAATAATATAACTTTCGTCGGGTTAGGGTGATCTGTCACCCCTTTAATACTGACCAATCGATCTGCAAATATTATAATGGCATTATTGGGTCACCGACAAGCTATACAAACAATTTCAGCCTTGAAGCAATAATAATTGTGACCTACATTTTTTTTTGTTACATTTTGGGGGCGGTCTGCATCCCTCCCATATCGCTATCTAGCAAAATCCCTTACTCAGGGCACTTTAATATGCCTCCCTCAACATCTTCACAAAAATAAGGCCTTGAATAAATAACACCAAAAAATTGTCACTAACTCTCCGGTCTATACCAGGTGGTATAATGACAATCAAATTCAAAATTTATGTTTTTTTTTGTTTGACATAGACGCCACAAAATGTTTCAATGACACAAAAATAGGTAATTTAATTCTCAGTCATGTTTATGAAGACTTTTTGTTGGTTTTTAAAGAAGAGTTTCGAAATAGACAAATGTATCTTTTGAAATCTTTTATAATGACTTCGAAGGTGGTCAGAGAGGGGTCATTCATGTACTTAAAACTGATAAAGCGGTTGCAACTTCATACTAAACGAAGTGCAAACGTATGTTTTCACTTGAAAAACCTTAAATCGTTTTAAAACGGTTTTATTTGAACAATGGAATAAGTCAAATCGTTTTACATAAATCAACTAGAAAAATAGATTTCTTTGCAATTTCTTAAAGATACGTTCTCTATGTCGTTTTTACACCTTTGTTTACATGTTTTTTTAAGTTGGCTTTTCAGCTGTCGTTGAATGCAAGTTTAGACTTGACCAGAAGTTCCCTAACTGTGCGTCGCGATGCCCTGGGGCGCAGGGCCGTAGCTAGGGGGGGCATTAAGGGGCAATGCCCTACCTTAAAACTAGTGATGTGCCGGATCGTTAAAAATGTATATCCGCGGATACGGATCTGAATATGGATATTTGGTCTCAAGATCCGCGAATACGGATACGGATACGGATCTTAACATTCTTAGAGTACGCGGTGGTAAATATTGCACATCGACCTTTGGAAAGAGACTATCTGTTATGGGAAAAAGTTATTGACCACGATATTTAAAATTAAAAATAATCTGAATGGAATTTAACTGTTTTTCATTATTACCCTAATTACCTATATATATAAAATTTTATCTATGAATTGAAAATTGATAAGGTAAAAGATCCGTAAAAGATCCGCGAAAAAACTAACGGATACGGATACGGATCTTTCTTTTCCCTCGGATATCCGCGGATACGAATCAGATACGGATATCCGGCACATCACTACTTAAAACATCCAGTGCCCTAGACCTCAAGGAATTGTAAACAAGTCGCAAAGACCGTCACGACTCACGACAGAATGGCAGGCTTGGTCTATCTGGCATTTGAAAAAACAAGATCAAAATCGTTCGATCTAAATGAAGTTCTTCGGAAATTTGACAACATGGCAAATGTATTTTTTTTTTCTTTTTGATTAAAAAATATAAATTATTTAAATTGTTGTTCACCATTTTTTTGCTTCTGTAATTTGATTTCACCAAATGAGGTGGGCAATCCAAATATATTGTAGTCTTTTGCTTCAGCCCTACCTTAAACTTTCAGTGCCCTATCTTGAATTCAGCTCTAGCTACGGCCCTGCTGAGGCGTCGCGGCGCTATTCTAGATGAGTCGCGAGACGATACGCACAGGTCAAATCGAAATCAAATCGAAGTACAGGTCACAAATAAATTTAAAAAAAGAAATGAGAGTAGAAACTTCAAAACTTCAGCCTCGATTTGAGAAGTTATGCTCAGAAATGCAAGCTCATCCTTCTCATTAATTGTATTATAAAATTAAAGATAGTTACTTCTTACCACAACAGTTTAATGGATGTACATTTCTAAAGCTATGCTTTTATCTTCGGCAAAGACTATGATAGTGTTTACTGAAGATGAAAGCGGGGGTTGTAATCTCTATAATAGTTTATTAGTCGCAACCCCCGCTTTTATAATAATTATGAACCAAAATTATTAAATATTATTTTTTCCTTTTTAGTACATTTCAATAAAAGCTTGTCTCTAAAAAGTTTTTTTTACTAATATTTTATTTTGTTCATTTTAGTCTTTCAAAATTTTACCCTTCTTTGACACCCGTAGGGGTTGAATTTCGAGAAATCCTTTCTTAGTGGATGCTTACGTCAGAAAAGGAACCAACTGTTCAAATTACAAGTTTCTAGCTTCAGCGATTTGGCCTGGGCGTTGATTAGTCAAAAAAACCCTACACCCTCGTTTGAACCCCTTAGGGGTTGAATTTAATTCTAAAAACAATTTATTCGTGTATTGTCATCGGGAATACATGTGTACAAAATTCCAAAGCGATCGGATACGTGGAAGTCGTTCAAAATTGACTTGCAAGATTTGACCTAAACAAACAAACTAACTAACATACATTGCAAGTTAAATTAAAGCTTGTAAAAATGAAACCAATTGTTCATTAATTGTGAATACTTATTTTAATTAGTTGAAATACAGAAGAAAGTAGAAACTAAAACTGCGTGAATTGTGATGCGCAGCGTGCGCTTGATGAGGAGAATATAATATTATAGTCTAGCCAGTGAAGAAGCTGAATTTGCATAACTAACTCTTTGGTTAGTTACTTGCATAACGCTGCTGATGACGCATAATTTTTTAGCAATGGAAAACTATTTCTATTTTAAATACAACAATGAAAGTTGAGTTTTTTGTGGTCATAATATAATAATTATTCTGGTCTTTGATTTTTTCCTTGTATATCTTAATTGTTTGACGTTTAACACCACGATGGCATGTTCGCCGACTGATTACGTTAAGAAAAGTATTTGTTTGTGGAATGGCTACTGTCTATTTAATAATTATTATTTCTATTTTATTTCCGGAACAAACTGCAAGGATTTTGAACGGGGCGGCTGAAAATAGTCCTAGAAACGGTACGTCCCGGAAAATCCGGTACAGTTGGCAACCCTGGTCAGAGCTGACATTGGAAACAATATTGCCTGCATCCATGCAGCCAGCTCATTAATTCAACACGGTGTCTTGACATGTGAGAGGGGTTGTTGTCTAGATGATGTTTTGTCGTAATAATTACAATGCTCGAAGACATTTTGATGCAAGAGCAGTAGCGTGTCTGACGCAATCCGTGATTGGTGCAATTAGAGCTGTTGCTTTTTGTTTCTTGCATTAAGGTAGTCCTGCATATCAGTTGATTAAACCAAACAAACACATAAACATTTGTATACACAATGAACCAAACAATTTTGTTTTTTCTACTTCCATAAACTTCCATGTTCAATAGAAAAATGGAAGTTAGCTGATATAAATGGATTTTTTTAAGTGAAAACTTCCTTAGGCGCGTTAGGCACTAGCTCTTTGCCTGGGTACTGAAAAAATGTGAAGCGTTCGTAATTTTGCGTATAAGAATTCGCACCGTAAGAATATCATAAAAACGGCGAGGTATACTGTTGTGTCAATAGCTCAGTTAGCAGCGTGTTTGCGTTGTATGCATAGGGACCTGGGTTCGGAAACTGATGGCATCGTAGAATTTTTGACATATTTTTTTGTAAATTCTACATGATATTTATTTATAATTTTTGTTATATTCTTTCTTTGACAATAATTATAATTTTTTTGAAACCAAGGTGGAATTAATTAAAAATACAATTTTAGTATTTTAGTAAAAAATTATTTTTAGTTCATAAATGCGCTATAATAGATGACACCATAAATTAGACAATATGAAGTTTTCACTTCTGTCGTGTGGTCATAAGCACACACCCATTTTTTTAATGTTTGTCTTACTAAGGACTCTTGGCTTCTTGATTTTGGTGCCAATACGGTTCAGTGGTTTTGGAAATAAACGCATTTATATGCATATTTTATACGTATAATATCGTCGATCAGAATTGTATAAAGGTTTTCCGCTGATATTTTTCAGATTAAAAATAATTTTGAAAAATAATCTTAGAACAAGGAAGTTATGTATGGAATTTTTTAAATTAAATTCATTTAAAAAGTCTTAAGAACAGCTTGTTTCACTTATAACATTATATAAAAACCGAAATTCAAAACAAGAATTCAGATTTCTTGGATCTGAAGAATTTCGGGATTTCTGAAGAATTTCTGTAATAAGCAGGAAATAATTGAATGAAACGAAAGAAAAATTGTACATTTTTAGGTAAAAAAAATTGAAATATTTTTATCAAAAATGTAGTACACTTTCCCAGGAAAATACTCCGGTGATAAAAATCCTTGGGTAGCTCGAAGTGTTTTATCACTTAAATTACCCCGTCCGTAGTTTCATAAAAGCAATTTATTCGTTTTTTGAAATTCATTCCGGTCTTTTTTTATATAAAACATGCGATAGTTTATTTTTCGAATCGAGAAATATAGTAGCTCGAGATGTTTTAGATAATTACATAGAATCTTATGTCTTGTACATAATTATATATGCAGGCTTTATTTATTTTCATGTTTTTGTATTAACTTTTTTGTAACAATTTTTTTACAAATCTAAAAGTCTGTAGGAATAAATTCAGGGACGTATTTGGAAAATTTTAGCCCCGGGCAAAGATGGTTTGCCTTCCCCTTTCAATTCTATTTTCTCAACGTCCTACACATAACACAGTGCTTCTGTTATTTAAAACATTACTTAGAGTTTGTTAAACCCATCAAAATTAAGAAGTAAGAGAATACTAGATTATCGAGATGTTGGATGCTTAATCCGCCATGTTGGATTTTTATTTATTTCTTATTTGTCTCGTAATTATCTCCTTAAACACTATCTACCTTCCAAATTTCAAAGCTCCAGCTCGATTGCAAGTACCATAAATTTTATTTCGTGTCAGAATCCGTCATGTTGAATTTTTATTGATTTTTGATTTTTCTCATAATTATCACCTTAAACACTACCTATGTTCCAAATTTCAATGCTCCAGCTCGATTGGAAGTACCCTAGATTAATTTAGTTCGTATCAAAATTCGCCATGTTCGATTTTTATTGATTTTTGATTTGTCCCATAATTATCACCTTAAACACTATCTATGTTCCAAATTTCAATGCTCCAGCTCGATTGGAAGTACCCTAGATTTTATTTCGTGTCAGAATCCGCCATGTTGAATTTTTAGTCCGCCATGTTGAATTTCATTTATTTTCGATCTTTATCTTAATTATCACGCTAAACACTATCTGTGTTCCAAATTTCAAAGCTCTAGCTCGATTGGAAGTACCCTAGATTTTTGATGATCTATGAGTCAGTCAGTCAGTCAGTCAGTCAGTGAATGGCAAAAATTGCGTTTTTTGGACATTCGTATCTTGGAAACCATTCCACCTAGACGTATGAAATTTGAAATACTGCTTCTTTTTGGTAACCTTAATCCCCCCTGAAAAAATTCAGTCCTGTAACGCAACTAACCTCGGAGATAGAGGGTGGTCGAAAAGGGCTCAAAATGGTTCGTGTAAATATTGCACAGTGCGCGCTCGGCTTTGCTTGTTGCGAGAACTTGGCCGGAGCACTCTGTGTGCTTAGATACTAACAGATTGTATATCAAGGGAGGAATTAAAACGAGTGTGACGTTTATTGCCCGAGCGAAGCGGCATTAAAATGGCATACCTTCATAGCGTCCACGGCTGGCCGATGCGGCGATCGTGCCGTCCTCTCAACTCTGCGGCAGGCCCTTTTCGCCGTGTGTTGAATACGTCCCTGAATAAATTACTATTCTGAAGGTGTTCTATAAACAAATTTACAAAAGAAAATAATAGGGGTGTTTGCATTCAAAATATAATACTACACGCCAAAGAAAATTATTCTTAATTGATTATTTGACGATAATTTTGTTAATGTAACGAAAGTGTATAATTTTTTGTGAACAAACAAAAAATACAATAAAAAATTTAATTTCTTATGTTGTACGCGGACAATGGTCGATTAAATTGCTCCGAATTTAATATATACAGTGCATGTCAACAGTTTCCCCGTTTTGCAACCTTGTCAACGATAAGTGGCGGCATTAGAGAGTGGGCCGGGTGAGCCATGACCCACCCTGGAATAATCCCCAATCTCTAGTTTATCTTTTAAATACGTTTTGAACTCTTGAAATTCCAACAATTTTTCTTGTAAATAGTGATGAGCAAAGCAAGACCAAGACCAAGACTTGGACAGTCTTGGGTTTGGTCTTGGTCTTGCTGATTCAGTCTTGGTCTTGCTCAAATATGTCTGGTCTTGGTCTTGGACTAGGTCTTGCTTATTTAGTCTTGGTCTTGCGTATCAAGTCTTGGTCTTGCTCATTTTGCTCATTATTTCTGAAGTAAGAATTTTTAGTTTAGTCTTGTGTATTTGGTCTTGGTCTTGCATATTCGGTCTTGGTATTGGTCTCGTTCTTGTTCATTCGGTCTTGGTCTTGGTCTTGTGTATCAAGTCTTGGTCTTGCTCATTTTGCTCATTATTTCTGAAGTAAGAATTTTTAGTTTAGTCTTGTGTATTTGGTCTTGGTCTTGCATATTCGGTCTTGGTATTGGTCTTCTTCATTCGGTCTTGGTCTTGGTCTTGCTAGTCTAATGATAGTCTTGGTCTTGGTCTTGCGTATCAAGTCTTGGTCTTGCTCATTTTGCTCATTATTTCTGAAGTAAGAATTTTTAGTTTAGTCTTGTGTATTTGGTCTTGGTCTTGCATATTCGGTCTTGGTATTGGTCTTGTTCTTGTTCATTCGGTCTTGGTCTTGGTCTTGCTAGTCTAATGATAGTCTTGGTCTTGGTCTTGCGTATCAAGACTTGGACTTGCTCATTTTGCTCATTATTTCTGAAGTAAAAATTTTTAGTTTATAAGTCTTGTGTATTTGGTCTTGGTCTTGCATATTCGGTCTTGGTATTGGTCTTGTTCATTCGGTCTTGGTCTTGGTCTTGCTAGTCTAATGACAGTCTTGGTCTTGCTTTTTCGCAAGACCAAGACCAAGACTGCAAGACCATTGACCAAGACCAATTTTGATCATCACTACTTGTAAATTCAATAGCAAGTATAATCTGTCTTAAAATTTTGACGAGGACTGAAATTTTAGGAACAAATGTTATTGGCCCACCTCCAGAACACCATGCCCAAGTCTGGCCCACCCTAATAAAAAATTCTAGCGCCGCCACTGTCAACGACATTACGAACAAATATAATGTGATTTTTTGGAATCCAACACTTTTTGAAAAATGTTATGTCTTTGTGTTAAACAGCACTTTATCGTTGTAAATAAAAGAACAAAATCTAAACAAAAAAATAAAATAGAATTATAAGTTAAATAAAAGAATTGAGGACAGAGTGGTGTAACAGTTAGCGTAGCGGCCTTTGGATTACACTGTCGTGGGTTCAAATCCCACCTCCGCTCATGGATGTTTTGTGATGTTATTTAGTTTTAAGTGAGTTGTTATTTGATGTGAACAAGACGCGAATGACCTAAGTTGTCGACGTGTCTATAATTTACAATAAAATTAAAATATAAATAAAAGAATTATAATTAAAGGAGGATTTACATTATACTTATACAATAAAAGCTAAATGATGAGTCAGCTCCTAAAGATCTCCGCAAGGATGCCATTACTATACAGTTTTTCTTACTGCTAATTTCTTATTAAGCGACCATACAAATTCAATTTACAGAATGGTCAGTAAATTTTTTCACGTGTTTTAAATATTATTAATTTAAAAAAAATCGCAAATATTAAGACTTAAATTCAATAAACTGCATCACAGTCACCAGAGTAGCAAAAAGTAATATCAGAGCCCTTCCTTAAAAATTTAAGAACTTTTTTAGCACATAACACAACATAACTAGTCCTCATTACTTATTATTTTGTATCAAATAACAAAAAAAGGTGTGGGTTTCGGGACCTCCGACAGATGTGAAACATCAAAGAAAACGTTATTGAACTCGGTGGTATTCTCTATGTAGTAGGTATATATTTTTTCAAAAGCAGCAACTAACTGTTATGCTGACGTAATCCTATATACTGCACTGTAACACACGCGGTTGCCCGAGCGCGTGGAAGCCGAGAGAGAGAGAGTGCCGCAGTGGTGGGGAGAACAGCAGCGAAGGAGCGGACCAAACATTTCGTTGCATATTTCCCCTCACGCGGCTGTTCACAGCCCGACATAAGATGTTTCACATCAAAAATGTTTTTGTGCTTGTAGGGCGTTCGGACACAGGCATCACACAATCTATTTTTTGTGGTGCTAGTGATTTAAAGAAAATTTAGAGAATAATTCCAAAAAACAACTGAAAGCACTTATTATACTTAATAATCATGTAGGTATGGACTCATGGAGCCATTCCAACAGTGCATTCAACAAGTCATAACTTGTATGAGTCACACCAAACAACGATCACACCACTCCGGGAATTGGACGGTCAACGCTGCAGCTGCTCCTATTTGACTTACAAGACAATAATCTTTAAAAAACAACTCCTTCGACAGGGGATTCCAGTCCATTTAAAGATATCGATACGCAGCTGTATACAGCCGAACCGAAAATAAACAAGAACGAAATGCTTCTCTTGCTCGGTCAAGAACATCTGATTAATTTCCAAACTCATGTTTCAAAAGAAGGAATTCAGTAGAATGAACTAAAAAACCCTCATAGGATACCACCTAATCGTTAATCGATTTTGTTATAAAGGTACAAAATAAGCACAAAATTGCGTAAGGCCAATTCCCACATACAATCAAAATCTTAACTTATCGTGAACACGATTTTTCGACCCTATCATCATACTTCTATTTTCTTACGGACAGTGAAAGAAAAATGGTAGCAGAGCTTACTTCATCCATACTTCCATTTCTTTACGAACACGGCAGTAAAAAAGGGTTCCTTGACTGCTGTCGTAGGTTAGGTACATATAAGGAACTCTTTCGCGACCCTATTACCATAGTTCCATTTCCTTAGTGAAAGAAAAAATGGTAGCAGAGCGTAGTTCATCCATACCATTTCCTTGTGGAACGCGGCAGTAAAAAATGGTTTCTTGGCTGCAGTCTAGGACAGACTGCTGTCGTAGGTTAGGTACAAGAAACCCTTTTGCAACCTTATCACCATATTTCCATTTCCTCAGTGAACGAAAAAGTGGTAGCAGAGCGTAGTTCATCCATACCATTTCTTTATGGAACACGGCAGTAAAAAGGGGTTTCTTGGCTGCAGTCTAGGACAGATTGCTGTCGTAGGTTAGGTACAGATAAGGAACCCATTTACGGTCCTATCACCATACTTCCATTTCCTTAGTGTAGGGTAGCAGAACGTAGTTCATCAATTCTTCCATTTCTTTACGGAACACGGTAGCAAAAAAGGGTTCCTTGACTGCAATCTAGGACAGACTGCTGTCGTAGACTGCAGATGAGGAACCCTTTTTCACTTTTAAACAATTTTTCCACTCTATCACCATACTTCTATTTCCTTACGGAACACTTTGTTACATGGAAGTAAAAAGAAAAAGCAGTAGCAGAGCGTAGTTCATCCATTCTTCCATTTCTTTACGTAACACTTTTTTACATGGGAGTAAAAAAAAAGTAGTAGCAGAGCGTAGTTCATCCATTCTTCCATTTCTTTACCGAACACTTTTTTACACATGGAAGTAAAATCAGTATGTGATATTTACGAAACAGCTGTATACATTATCTTGCGTGAACATGTTCAAACTTGCATCATTTCAACTAAAAACAGGTTACCTGAGCAAGATTACGCAAATACGGAAGATTCTTTGACACAATGCATGTTGTTTCCTTAATATCGCGAAATGGGTAACAAAGTATAATAGCACGTGCGAGATCTTATACAGTGCCTTTTTCTTTGACCAAAGGATTCTTTTGGACAGATGTTTCGCCAAATAAGATTGCGTGAGAAATGGTTTCAGTGGCAAGTTTTAACATGTTTTTTTTAATAAAGAAATTGAATTTCTTTACATAATCTTGAAATATTGCTTTCTGCTTTTTCTATATTTGCTTGAAGTTCTTTAGTAAACGTTTTTAGAAATAGTCCGCTGTCTTTTTAAAAACTACAAATTAGTCTAGGAGCTATGGCCCTGCATGTTGAAAAATCGGCGTAATTTGGATATTTTCTTGGGTCGTAATTATTTATAGCTCGTTTTGGATCTCATTTTCTTTATTTCGAAATGGCGGCCGCAACATTTATTTCAGTCAATGCTCCTAATTTTCTCAAAAATGGTTGACAAAACTTACACACCACATTTTGAGCAAGTTCTATGCACTCTTTATCTCAAATCCTTTCCCCTCATCTAAAAATGGTTACAGCTCTCCCGACGCTATTTTTAAAGTTAAATGGTTCGAATAAACGCCAAATGAAGGACCAAGAATCACAGGTCCTTCAGGCGAGAAACTGAAAAACATTTTCCGGGAAAAACTTACAACTTTTTAAAAATTATGTAATCTTTCACACGTAGCCAAATTTTTTTTCCAAAAATTCGCCTGTAAGATGACTGTATATTGTGATTATTGGTCCTTCATTTGGCGTTTACCACTTTAAAAATAGCGTCGGGAGAGCTGTAACCGTTTTTAGGCGAGGGGAAAGTATTTGAGATGAAGAGAGCGGAGGGTAATTTCCGGTAGATATTACTCTTGAGTTAAATTTTTGCATATTTTCTTGGTTTATTTACATAGCTGTTAGACAATAGCCTTACAAAATGCATCCGTGTTGCAGTTTTTATGTCTATTGAACTACTGAAAACTGTAAATAGACCATTCATCGACAACATATTGTGGATACAACTAATTCTAACTGACCTTAAACATTATCTTCAACCCTTTTAAAAATATAAGTTAACCCTTTTCCGCACACAACTGTAAAAATTCACCGCTAAGTCTGCACATGTCGGAGGCAACAGGTATCATAAATATATAAAAATGCACATTTTAAGTAAATTCTTAACTCTTCCTTTTGCGGTATTCTTCTTAATTGTAGTGTAAAATGGACAGGTAAAATAATAAATAAAAACGATGAGGGTTTGGTATAAAACTAAACCAAAAATCAAAAAAATTGCAGAATGTTAATTTTTTTATTAATCAAATCCACTTTGAAACAAGATAGCGGATCAAATCAGAACTTAGACACTACTTGAAGGCTAATGACCTCTGTTGTCGAGCGTCTATAATCCACAATTCATTCATTAGGTAGCTGAAATAAATTAATTTAATTTAATAAATTATTAACTTATTGAATATATTTAGTATTATTATATTTATATCTAATTATTTATTTTAAAAAAATCATGTTTGTGTTGAGATTCGAACCCGGGACCTATTGCATATGACGCGGCGGTGCTATCCATTACGCTACGTACATCTTACTTAGCAGTGCTATATACAGTGTGTCCACAGACTCATCCTCAACATGGGGATCTCCGTTGTTATGGGAGATAGAGATTTCGTTAAATGAGACAAAATGTGCAGAATCTCCAGTAGTACTACTCTGCGTAGTCAAAATTTCCATATTTTGCTTGGTTCGCGACCGACAGCTGAAAAACGAGAATTACCCATTTTCGTTTTTTGTTTATAACTCGCTTATTAAGTAAGTTAGAAAAAAAATATTTTCACTTTCTTAAGGCCCTTTTTTATGAAGAATTCAAATCTCTTTTCATATTTTTATTTACTTTTACAGTTTTAGAGATACTTGTATTAACTTTGTTTTTTTAAATACACGTCAAAGATGGCCATGACACCATTCGAAAGAGATTTTTTTTCTCTTTAATTTGATATGAGGATTGATGGATTTATTTTCAAAAATAACAGAGTTATACGTAAAACACTGATTATGCTAAATTAATTGATAAAACTACAGAAGGCTTAGCAAACAGTTGAAATTCGCGTTGGATTAGTAAACGGCTGTAAAAAAGGGCCTTAAGAAAGTGAAAATATTTTTTTTCTAACTTACTTAATAAGCGAGTTATAAACAAAAAACGAAAATGGGTAAATCTCGTTTTTCAACTGTCGGTCGCGAACCAAGCAAAATATGGAAAGTTTGACTACGCAGGGTAGTAGTACTGGAGATTCTGCACATTTTGTCTCATTTAACCAAATCTCTATCTCCCATAACAATGGAGATCCCCATGTTGAGGATGAGTCTGTGGACACACTGTATAATAGGGTATTATAATCATGAACTTCCGACTAACTTCATGGTGTTAAATTTTCGTGACGCGATGCGCGCGCATCGTAAAAATTTACTCTCATCATTTTTCCATAACGCGCCAAAAGAAGTATAACTTCAAAAAAATTTTAGTTTGAACTCTCTTGATGATGAGCTAGAAACCCGAAACCATCGTTGAGAATTTTTCAAGTTTTTGTGTATTTATTTTACTTAAAAGTTTAGTCTGAACAAAGTTCGTCACCGTAGGTACTGTTGATATGATTTCTACCTTCAATAAAACACATTCCTGAAGAGCATGTGTTCTTCGCACAATATAAAAGACAAGAAAATATTTTAACCGTGTTAAGTTAACCCTTTCATGTTAGTTAGGTTGTCAGGTGAGGCTGCACAGGTATATATAAGATATCACACAAGGCGACTGTTTATTATACCCTACTGTCTAGTTTATTTTATAGATTAATAATGCTATAGAAAATTAAACATTATCTTATTATCGGATATCAATTCGTTGTAGGGTCATTATAACCTTTTTTTAAGGTAATAATCTTAAAATTAATTGAGTTTCCCAATTCTGGTGTTATGAAGTTATAATACCGTTCTTTTTTATTGGTAACATTAAAATATCAATGGCTGCATTTTATACTAACACCAATTTTAACTATTTCAATATTAGGTAATTTTTATATTATCTAATTCTTTACACATTCAATTCTTGACCCATACGGTAATTATGGACAATAGTAGGTAATTCTAGTTATTTGTTTACTTAGTTTAAATTTATTTATCAAGCAAAAAATACGGTATTATTTCTATTCAAAATAAACAAGATGCATGTTAAATTTTAGAAATGATTTTGAAATAAGTGACAAAATACCCAAGAATTTTCGTTTTTGTGGACTCATAAGCATAGATACTGACTTTGAAAAAGATTGGATATAGGTATTTAAAAAAAATTAATTTAATTTTTTTTACGTCTTTCTAGTTTTTTCATTCGTCTGTAAGAGACCTTTCTTTTGACACCCATATCGATGTATTTAGAAGTAAAATTATTTTTACATTCTAACAAAATGGCGTCTAGTGGCCGCCATATTGAATTTTTCGAGACGTAATATACCCTATTTGAAATCGTTTCAATCAGACCTTTCTTTTGACACCCATATCGATGTATTTAGAAGGAAAATTATTTTTACATTCTGACAAAATGACGTCTAGCGGTCGCCATATTGAATTTTCCGTGACGTAATATACCCTATTTGAAATCGTCTCAATGAGATCTTTCTTTTGACACCCATCTCAATGTATTTAGAAGGAAAATTACTTTTAAATTCTGACAAAATGGCGTCTGCCGACCGCCATATTGAATTTTCCGTGACGTAATATACCCTATTTGAAATCGTCTCAACGAGACCTTTCTTTTGACACCCATATCGATGTATTTAGAAGGAAAATTATTTTTACATTCTGACAAAATGGCGTTTATCGGCCGCCATATTGAATTTTCCGTGGCGTCATATATCACTCTCGGCATTGAAACGAATCTAATTATACCTTATTTATTAAAATCCATCCAGCCATTTAGAGGCTACGAGGGATTAAATAACCCCACATACATACTTAAATATGACATATAGATAGCGCGAACAACATAACCCTGCCTTTGCTGTCGTCGGGTAAAAATACCAAAAATATTTAGTAGAATCGTTATCCATAAGACGTAAATCGAATTTGAAAAAACCTCGCTTTTTTGTAAAACCCTACAAAAACCGTGATCACAAAATCCAACAACCTACTAAGTACTAATTTCGTTACAAAATTTTGTAACATAAATGTTACACAACATCCTGTAATTAAATGTCAATTTATAATGAAAAACGGGTTCAGATATTTCACTATTAAAGAAAAATAATTTCAAAGACTAAATTTTCAACTTCCTGTCAAAGCGTAGTAACAAAAACACAAATTCATTCACCTCATCTGTTTTGTTTTCTCGTCCATTTATTAATTATCTAATACACCTGAGTTTTTGTAAACCCAGAGTTACGTTGACCTAACCTGTATCGTTTTTTATTATTTTTGTAATGGA
This sequence comes from Mongoloraphidia duomilia, assembly GCA_039654895.1. Taxonomy (NCBI): domain Eukaryota; kingdom Metazoa; phylum Arthropoda; class Insecta; order Raphidioptera; family Raphidiidae; genus Mongoloraphidia; species Mongoloraphidia duomilia. The sequence continues at coordinate 1,653,863 of CM077521.1, read as the reverse complement.
CCTTAAATAGTCAATTTCATAATTTTTTTTCTTCCAAATAATGATTGCGTTAGTTATATATTTTATTTTAATGGTAAGTAAATGGCTTTCGTAACATGTAGGCGAGCTAAACATCACTGATATTATATTTTATAGTAAACCAACGCTTTAATACCCATAATAAATAGTATATTGTGCGACTAGTGGGAGAAAGAGGAGATACCTCGAGTGTGGATTTTGCCGCACGAGCGTAGCGAGTGCGGTAAAACACACGAGTGGAATGAAGTCTACTAAAGGGTTAAATTTCAATTTTAAAATAAATCCGAGAATATTTTCGGTATTTCACTGTAAGAAATGAGAAGGTCGATTACATAGATTATCGATGGTCCATTTGTAGCCAGCGACTAATCTGGTAATAGGCACACAAAGAGACAATGGCGTCGCAAACAGGTATCGCCTGCTCATCGCGTAGATTCCATAAAAACACATTGAGCAAGCGTGGTTACTAATTTTACATTAATTTGTTTTGTATTCATCCATTTTATATATGTAACTATACATTTTATTTTGTAATTTTTACACACTTTATTGGAATATTACACAAATTATGTAATTTTAATTTACTTTATGTAAAAATCACAAATTTGTTTAACTTCACAGTAGTCCAAGTTTTTATGAAGTTTTCTGTGTAAAAATAAATAATAATGTAAAATCACTTAGAAAATCGAGCGAATTCTATCTTAACTTTCAAAGTATTTTTCATCCATTTTTTACAGTGCAAGCTTGTTATAACGCAGTTTAGCGAACTATAACATTTCATACAATGATCCTCAAACAAAAAAGTAGGTATCCATTAAAATCACTTCCACTGGCATTGATTCGAGTATTGTAACCGTTTTGTTACGATGCCTCCACAACCGGCAGGTGTACAATGCTGGAAGACAAGAAGAAGACAGCCAAAGCTTCTATATCATGGCTATTAAGGTGTTCATACAGTGGAACTGTATATCCCATATATGGCTCTTATGTTTGTAGGCTTGCTTTAATCATATTTTAAATACATTATTATTACATTGGTACTATTGAAATAAAAAAAAAGTACTACCACATCAACTATACCTAATAGTAGATTGTATTTCTAGTGGCGTAATGAGGCATTTTACTGTCGAGTAGTGGCAGTATGTTAAAACGAGCGTTAGCGAGTTTTAACAGCCACACGAGTCATAATATCATTACGCACGAGACATATTATGGCATTTTTCGCAATACCCACTATAAAATAGCTACTTTTCACTTAATTTTTAGTATTTTCAAAAATTGACGCCATGTTTGTTGTGACTTGTGAAGTCAGGCCTGGATTCAACTTTGTATAAGTAGTTGCAGCTATACGGTGTAAGAACAAAATATGTTCTTACTTTTAATAAATAAAACACAATATATTCTATTAGATTAAATTCGTAATGAAATATGTTTTCTTCGATATGATATTTTAATGACTTCTAAACGAAAAAAGTGTTATTGATTATCAACAACTTTCAATTTTATAGCGTCGCTAGGTATGTAAAAATAATTTTGAAAATGGCATATCAAAAATGAGTGTAATGTAACAAAATTATTGCTACAACGGTATAGCGCCTCTATTAACTTTAAACTCAATGGTGCCAGATCACTGACTATAGAATCACTGTTTGCCGGACGGCATATATACAGTTCGGCCAAGGCCGATCGAAGTTTTTTCAGTTACAAACTGACGTTCAAATTCACTAACAAGAATCACTGTTACGTAATTTAAGACGCTAATGACCTAAGTTGTCGACGCGTCTATAACAATAAATAAAAAGAATCACTGTTTGCCGAACGGCATTGATACAGTTCGACCCGTAGTCACACACATTTTTTAACCGACTTCAATAAAAGGAGGGTGGTTCTCAATTCGGTTGTATTTTTTTTATGTTTGTTACCTCAGAACTCCGTCATTTATAAACCGATTTGGATTTTTTTTTTTTTTTTGATAGGGTAAACTTCTAAGTTGGTCCCATATAAATTTTACTTAAATCGGTTCAGTAATTCGGCTGATTTTAATAAAAGTGATTAGCGGCGTGTGATTCCTTTAAGGTAAATGTCACTTTTTGACACATCACACAGCGTAAGAAATCGGTGAGTAACGGCGCGTGATTCTTTTAACTAAAAAGTAAAAAATAAAAAACTTTTTAACAAAAAAAAACGTCCTTCAAAAAGTCACAAAAGAGAGGAAAATAATAAAACTTTGAGGTCTGCGCCATTTTTAATAAAATATGAAGTCGGTTAAAAAGTAGGTATATTAATTAAATTGGCACTTTTTAATCGACTTCATATTATATTAAAAATGGCGCAGACCTCAAAGTTTTATTATTTTCCTATCTTTTGTGGCTTTTTTAAGGAGGTTTTTTTTTGTTATTGAAAATTGATTAAAAGTTAAGTGATTCAATCAAGCTTTAAAAAATCGTATAATATAGTAATTATTTCCATTTAATAATGCAAAAAAAATCTGTCAAATTAAAATGATTTAAGCTTTAAAAAATTCGTAAAATTTTACAACATCCGTTGTTTTAGGAATTAATGAATTCAGTTTTCTAATTATAATACATTTTTTGTGGTCACAAATTATATAGACAAGTTTAAATAGCAACAGAGAAAATTAAATACAAAATTGTGTGCCTACCTTTAATGAATCACCATTATAAAAATTTAAATTTATTTCCTTGTTTGAAAATTTCAAGCCAGGGAAGGGCTAGAAGTGGAGAGGTGACTTAAAGAAAGGCTACTGTGTTTTATACAATTTCCTATACGTTATCAAAAGACCTCCCTTATTGTGTAACCTGATTCATTTAATAACCCTTTCATCGTTCATAAATCAATGTCTCTACAAGTCTAATTCAACATCTTTATAACAAAAAAAAAAAAATTGAAATAGGACAAACGGATATTTGTGGTATCTTCGCTGTAGCCACAGACCTCCCACATTTTTTCTTTAAACCCCTTTCACCATAAATTAATAATTGTACTAAAGCCAGGTTCAAACTTGTAAACCGTGTTACGCAACACCTCGAAATCCTAAAGTATGGTTTAGGGGGAAAATTTTATTGTTATAACCCTACACACGATGACCCTTTACGGTATGTAAACGGCTATATAATACTGAGAACATTTACAATTTTATAGTAGGCTATGGGCCATAAGATCTAATGTAAATATGTAGTGGATTACATATAGACCGAGAGCTAGTGACAATTTTTTGGTGTTATTTATTCAAGGCCTTATTTTTGTGAAGATGTTGAGGGAGGCATATTAAAGCGCCCTGAGTAAGGGATTTTGCTAGATAGCGGTATGGGAGGGACGCAGATCGCCCCCAACATATAACAAAAAAAATTCGACTGATGGACCAGTCCTATACTTCCCACCTAGTAAATATTTGCAAAAAATAAACACTCTTTTTTTATTCTTTGACTAGGCCCAAATAACCTTAGCTGTTGGTGGTCTTTAAAACACAATTTAGTTTTTATTCTTTGAAAAAAGCATGGCCCTCTTTTTTGTTTGGTGATCTACTGATGGCTAGCTTAATATAGCAAAAATCATGGTTACCTTGATTTACGTACAATTTTTATTTTTTTAGTAAAATATTTTTTTTCTCGAAAACTATACATTTTAGAGAAAAAAAATATTTACATTTTTTTCATATTATAACATCTAGAATTCATTTATATTTTTTTTTACCTATGTTAATACGTGACATTGAGAACGTTTTTTTGAATATCTCAGGACCCACTGAACCGATTTGACTAAAAATCTAATCAGATCTAAGTTAAAGGCTGATAAACACAATAGAACAATCGGCATGCCCGTATGTTGTTCCGTTCTTAAGATATCGAAGGCAAAAAATTGACCACATACACACACACACACATACACACACACATACACACACACACACACACATACAGACATCAGTCTGAAAATGATCTTAAACGATTGCTAGGGTCTCAAAACGTGAAGATTTGTTAAAATCTCGAAATATTTTTTTCGGACTAAATCCATTACTTCCCTACCATAGTAGAGGTGGGAAGTAAAAATGGTCATAATTATTATTGCTTCAAGGCTGAAATTGTTTGTATAGCTTGTCGGTGACTCAATGCCATTATAATATTTGCAGTCAGTATTAAAGGGGTGGCAGATCACCCTAAACGTGTCATGTACCCGACGAAATTTATATTATTAGTTCAAGGTTCAAATTTTAATATGTTGTTACGTACGGCGACTGTTTTAAGTATATATTTCAATTTGCAGAACAAAATGTCGCTAAGACGAAACGTTACGGCGCGTTACAGGGGAAGGGGGGGGGGGTCAAAAATCTTCATAAACTGCGTTACGTAATACTTTAACGGTCCCTGATATATTTCATTAAGCTGTGACAACATTTGGGTAGGTATTCTTTGTTCGTCGCCTGAAAATATACGTAAATCTGACCCCAGCTTTAAAAAATATCTAATTATTTAAACATCTTTATATATTCAAAATAATGGAAACAGAGTAAACAATTTGTGGTATTTTCTTTGTAAATGTAGACCTCCCATTTTACCACTTCGAACCCCTTTCACCATAAATTAATCATTGTTCCATCGACTTTAAAAAACCACCGCATGTAAACAAGGTCAATCGGTAGACGAGACAAGAGCCTGTAATAATAATTATATTATTTCGAGCCACCGAAATCGAGGAACACAAAAGCGGTCGTGTTCGACCATGCATGCATTTTAAATTTATTAATCAGATCTATTCAAAGATATAGAGATTCGGTTTATAATAAAAAATGATAATGATTGTATCCCATAATGCAGTGATTCACAACCAGAAGGTTCTCATTATAATATATTACACACTAACATTATAACAAAAATGGGTGTGTGCTTATGATCACACGACAGAAGTGAAAACTTAAGATTTTCTAATTTTTGGTGTCATCTATTATAGCGCATTTATGAACTAAAAATAATTTATTACTAAAATACTAAAATACTAAAATTGTATTTTTAATTAATTCCACCTTGGTTTCAAAAAAATTATAATTATTGTCAAAGAAAGAATATAACAAAAATTAAAAAATATATAAATAAATATCATGTAGAATTTAGAAAAAAAAACGCCAAAAATTCTACGCTGTCATCAGGTCTCGAACCCAGGTTCCCAATTCAAAAACGTAACCAACTGCGCCATGGGTGGAAGGGCGTAGGCGGCCGTTTTTATGACATAAGTATGTTGCGAATTCTTACGGAAATAGTTGCGAACGCTTCACATTTTTTCAGTACCCAGGCAAAGAGTGCCTAACGCGCCTAAGGAAGTTTTCACTTCAAAAAATACTAATAATTATTATTAATAATCGTAGGTAAACGGCGTGCTTACTCTGACCTATGCAAAAATTTCTAAGGGGGGATGTTGAACTCCGGTAATCCCCCCTGGCCAGGGCCTTGAAAGAAAATGTCAAAGATACACAAATAGATACCCAGTACTCCCACCATGTGGACAACAACTTTTCTTCACACTTTGATTTTATTTTTTTATTTATTGTAGATTATAGACGCGTCGACAACTCACGTCTTTAGCGTCTTCAACACAGCAAATAACATATTAATTTGTGTATTAAAACCCGCCAGCCGGCATACACAAATCGACCGGTACGAGCTCGGGTCCCTGGGAGCGCTAATTCCCAAAGAACATTGGAATGCAATTGCGATAACAACTACATCCCAATGTCCCCCCTGGGGAGTTCACGTTTTGAGGGTATAGTATACACTCAAAATTTGACTTTAAATTGGAGATTTTTTTTTGACCCTATATCACCATACTTCCATTTTCTTACGGAACATGGAAAAAACTACAACCGAGCAGAGAACACACTCACGCTTAGCATAAAAGAAGGGAGGACAATCATCGACATTCGACTCATTTACCTGTGACTTGTGAGCCGTTAAGGAGGACACTGCGACCGCTGCCGCATCGCCTTTGAAAATTGTTACCGCATTTGTAGACGAAACGTCATCCCATCGGATCACAGCCCACAAACCAGGCAACCATCAGAATTTGTAATGAAAAAAAACTGTTAAGAGCCACTGATATGTTGAAGCCTTATAAATAAAGCTTCAGGCAACGCTATGTGGAGGCCCTGCATTAAGAAAGATTCGTTCCAACCTTTACTAAATGAATGATTGTAAATTATAGACGCTCGACATCCAACCTTTATTGTTTGCAGTACAAGTTTTTATAATCTTTCCTATCGACGCAACAGGGAGTTTGTAATCAATAATTATCGTTCAATTTATTAATGTCAAAAACAATATAAATTAAATATGCAAAAACGGAGATACAGATCATCCACACAACGTGAATTTTAAATCTTACATGCAAGAATAAAACATTTTTTTAATAGCACATGGTCAGATCTACCACCGGTTAAAATGTTACAACAGGTTTACTGGAAATTTCATTTAAATTTTTGGCCCTGATTATCATTATCATTTTTAGGGTTCCGTACCTAGAACGAAAAAAAACGGAACCCTTATATGATCCCTTTGTTATCAGTCAAGACAAGACTTTGAAAGTCTTGTCTTGTCTTGTCTAGACGGAAACACTATAGATTTAAATGAACTTACCTATACGATAGCTTTTTTCTGCAGTTTTTGCGGACACTAATTCAACAGAAAATAATATGGTTTGATGGAATGGAACCCTCGGTGCGGGAGCCTAACTCACACTTATCCGGTTTTTTATTTTTTGTTTTTAATTCTAATTTTATCGTCTTAGATATATGTGTAAACAAACCTTTACAACTATGTCTATTGAATTTTAATATAGAATTTTATGATGATCATGAAACGTTATTATGGTGACTATTTCCATCCATTAAAGTGTTCATTATATTCGATTTTTGGTATCGATAATTCGATACACATCGATAATCATATCGCTTGTCACATTCATTCTAAAATCAAACACCTTTCATATCGGAATGTACCTATAACACACCTATTATTACATTTAAAAACACATGTAGCCATATAAAATCACTATGGTATATCGAATTTTATGTCCACTATAATATTTTGATATTTTATTTCATCTGATTTAATCATATATAATTTATTTAACTATTTTTTGTGTAATAAAAAATAGTAGGTTTTTTTTTAATTAAATTAAATTTGGGTGACAGAATTTTATTTTTTATAACCTAAAATCGTGACCAACTTTTAAATATTTATTAATTCTCTAAATCGAAAATTTTCCTTGACATTTTATTTGATTTTTATGTGTTAGTAAGTAAAAATAAAAATTTACTTATCAAATTGATGAATCTTATGTTCTATTTTGCAACTGAAAATTTTATTAGAAAAGCAGCCTGCAATTACATAACTGATTCCTGCAAAAATCGGAAAAAATCATTTTGACCTGAACCTTTTAGATTTCCATTGATTCCTTTTATATGGAGAATGTTAGATTGATAATCATCTCACGGTTGAGTAATGTAAGCTCATTCCGCCGCGATAGTGGAAAGGTTCAGGTTAGAGTCCTGACTGTGACTAAAAAAAATGATTTTTTAAGCTGATAGGATTATAAACTTGTATCTAATTAAGATCTTAGTATAACAAATAAGATAATTACAACAGATTTTGCTAGAAGCTCTCCACGTGACAAATAATAATTGCATCCTGTTTGAAATTGCTATATTAAACTGCATTTTTACCAGAATTGATAATTATAGATAATTAAAAACTTTTTGTATCATCGTATAATCCAAATAATTTAAGTAAACAAGTAATTATTTTGATTTAAATTCCATAAAAACAAAAACACTCAATGTTTATCCTTACTTCGACATATCTTTATAAAATTTTGTTCAGCCATGCAAAACTTTTTAAGAAATAATATAGAAAATGACAGCTGCTGTTCAAATATACAAAAATAACTGATTTTGTGTATCAAAAATAACCTTTTCTTAACACTCCTTCTTCCATAATATTGTGTAAAAATGTACGTAATCGGTCTTAAAGAAAATATTTATCAAAAGATGCAATCTCGAAAAATATCTATCAAAAACCATTCTTGCGAGACGTCAGTTTACTTTAAAATATCCTTTTTCCATGGAAACACAAAAAAAGTCTTATTTCAAATGCATTGGATGGTTAAACAATCAGGTAGCGAATAAATACACCACTTTCCGAAATATAGCAAAAACATTTTATCGGATAAATACAGGCTGTTGAGTAGAAATTGGCGCAAAGATGCATAAATCAATTAAATCTTGTATAATCTTGAAAAAAAGAAGCCTATATACAGGCAGTGGCGGACTAACCCCGGTGGGGGCCCGGGGCGGCAGAACTAAATGGGGCCCCCGGTCTGCTTAGAAATTGATGTATTTGTAGTGTAAATTTCGTAAAAAATGAATAATATAGATGTAATGGCTGACAAAAAAAAATCAAATATTTGTAATAAATGACCTACCTATACGTTTATATTTTGTATACGTATGGGGCCTCCAACTCCAAACAAATTAATGAATTGAAAATATGAATTGGTGCTAGGCCCAAATAACCTTAGCTGTTGGTGGTCTTTAAATACAATTACATTCCTTCCAACTCCAAACTGCCTCTTACTTACTAAACATATTTTGGCCTTGTTTGGGATTTGATTATGAAGGACTTCTCGAAATTTGGAGGCTCCCCAGCATAGCGGTAGCCATGGAACTTGAACAAAATGATTAGAAATTATTCTGACAGCTAAAACGTCATCATTTTGTTCAAGTTCCATGGCTATCGCTATCTGTTTTTGAGGTAATTTTGACATTTTCATATCAAATTTCTGCCGTTACAAAGCATGCAAAATTAATTTTGTTTAATGATTTAGATGCAGAATTTTATGTTCTAAAACTTTTATTCGAAGATATTTTTCCTAAAATAATTAAGGAAGCAGGAAATCGCAAAAGTTTGATTTTACGGGTTAAATCCCTATTACCCACAAAGCAATTCAGCACCCTGTATATAAAAATTTAAGATACTATGACAAAATATCGACCAAATTTAACTTGTAATTTTTTCTTTTTAAATCATGGTCACAGTCATTTATTTTCAATAATTTTTCAAAACGGTTAATGTCAGTTTGAATTTAACACCCTGTATAAATTTAACCGGATTGCAAAAAAACATCTTTTCAATAAATATAACAAAAATTGTACAAAATACACAAAAATAGTTATTGTGTGCAAAATAATTCAACCCTAACCTAAATCTACCCTTCTTTTGTATAACTTACGTATAAAAAGTATTGACCACTACCCTTATTTATTGCACCCTTACATGTAACTCGCACCTGTTCGGCGATCTTGGCGAAGGGATGAACATTCAAGAACCCTCCTCGTTACTTGAAACCATTGCACGTGCATTTTATGACAAAAGACGGGGTACTTATTTTGCATAACGTAATATCGGAAAAAAACAAATGAATAACCATTTCCAATACAGTAGAATCCGGATAGAATGACTTTCAAGGGACCGGCGACATTATGTCGTATTAACCAGACGTCCGCGACTTGGGATGCCCAACTGTCAAGTTCCTAGGGGCCCTGGGTCTTTAATTCCGGGCCTGATTAAGGACGGAGCGGTTTGATCGATTGCTCCAGGGCCCCACGAACAAGGGGGCCACACAAAGATTACACAAAGACATTTAATAACTAAACTTAAAATTTTTCTTTTTTAATGGGGCCCCATGTTTTTCCCAGCTCCAGCTTCAGGACCTCGAGTAGTCTTAATCCAGGCCTGTATATAATTGTTCAGAACATAAAGAAACCGTCAGATTCCGGCAATTAAACACAAAAAATACAGGACATGATTAATTTTCTCGCATATAAATATTTGACAATAAAAATACTTCAACAATATTTGTTATTTCCCAGTGCATCTATTGAAATGTAAATTCACAGGTGTGACCGGATTTGACCCCATCGTTACAGCCCCTGAATTAGTACTATGTACAATCCAACGCACAGGTGTAAGGGAAATCCCCCTAATGCATAAATATATATCGTTTTTAGTGTTCATTCATTTTGAATCCCCGCGCAATAAATGCAATGGAATCACAGGTGGATCACAAATTAACAAAAAAATTACTAAGATATCTGTCCTGTATTTTTAACACGCTTATATTAGCTTCACCTGTATGTTTGCGGGCTTGCGTGCTTGCTTGTTTGTTTGTCAGTTTGTAACCAACTTCTTTGAACTTGATTTTGACCAACTTTGAACGGTCAGATTTAGTTTAAACTTTGTCGACTTATCAAGGACCGACGACAATACAATAATTCTATAAGTTTATCCCATTATCCTGACCAGGATCTCCAGGACTAAAAAAAAAAGCAAAAAACTTCAGATTGAACTGAAACTTTGCACACTTATCAAGGACCGATTACAATACAATAATTCCATAAGTTTGTTCCATTATCCTGACCAGGATCTCCAGGACTAAAAAAAAAAAAGCAAAAAACTTCAGATTGAACTGAAACTTTGCACACTTATCAAGGACCGATGACAATACAATAATTCCATAAGTTTGTCCCATTATCCTGACCAGGATCTCTAGGACTAAAAAGCAAAAATAAATTATAATTTAAAAAAACTAAAAAACACGCTTTAATGAACTAAAAAGTAAAATATAATTAATTTTATTGTAAAAAAGCGTGGGGTAGTATGAAAATATGATACAAAGCACCCCACGCTTTTTTACAATAAAATTAATTATATTTTACTTTTTAGTTCATTAAAGCGTGTTTTTTAGTTTTTTTAAATTATAATTTATTCCTCTATATAGCAACTTATAGTTTGAACAACAACGAAAAGAAATCCCCCAGGGAGGACATTGGAATGTGGTTGCTATCGCAAATTGCATTCCAATCTTCTTTGGGAATTAGCGTTCCCAGTGTCCCGAGCTCGTACCAATCGGTGTGTGCATGCCGGCTGGTGGATTCTAATACACAAATGGATTATTTGTTGTGTTGAAGACGCTAATGAGCTGAGTTGTCGACGCGTCTATAAATCTACAATTAATTAATTAATTAATTTAACAACGAAAAAACAAATCAAACGGTGTACGTGTACAGATTGAGAAACATTTATGTGCAATCTACGAGTAAAAATTTTGATTAAGAATGTTTTCATAAGATAGCGAAGCATTAATAAGGATCGTCTTTTATTTTATTGTCGAACCCCAAGTAGAGAAATGTTCGACATACAGGTGTGGCAAATCGACCCTTCATTCGAACTACTTTGCAAGGGTGAAAAGAACCCCGTAGCTCATCAAACATACAGATTTATGCGGGTACTTCTTTTATTTCTCAGCTTGACAAACCCTAATCAGTGAAACGTAAATCCATACACAGGTGTATTATTTGAAATAACTATAAATAATATGGCGATTATCAGGTATCCCACGGTCAATGCTTTATGACCCGTTCAAATTTGGCGTCTTCCGGCTTTTTGAAAAACAAATTCGTACATACCAAAAATACAAAATATATAATTATTTTTGAGGGCAGTGTAACCTAGTAGATAGCGTACTTGGTACCAGCCTGTAGACTAAACTGTCGTGGGTTCGAATCCTACCTGCGCTCATGGATGTTTTGTGATGTTATTTAGCTTTAAGTTAGTTGTTATTTAATGTAATTTAAGACGTTAATGACATAAATTGTCGACGCGTCTATAATCTACAAATAAATAAATAAATAAGTATATGATTACTTATTTGTAATAATACCTAATTATTTAAATGTGAGTTTAGTGCGGCTGTAATTTCGTATAGACAAATTTTAACTTCATAAATACAAAGAAAACCTCAAAACATAATTATTAATAATTTTTTTTTCGTTGGAAAGCAGCCAATTATATAATTGTTTCGAAACATATTGGAAAAAATCATTTTACCAACCATGGTCACAGTCAGGATTCTAACCTGAACCTTTCCACTTTCGCGGCGGAATGAGCTTACAATACTCAACCGTGACATGATTGCTAATTTAATATTCTCCTTATATGCTTCAGAATCAACAGATTTTCACTACATGCGAGTGTCAATTCATATATGCTGATTCTGTTGATTCTGAAGCATATAAGGAGAATATTAAATTAGCAATCATGTCACGGTTGAGTATTGTAAGCTCATTCCGCCGCGAAAGTGGAAAGGTTCAGGTTAGAATCCTGACTGTGACCATGGTTGGTAAAATGATTTTTTCCAATATGTTTCGTAACAGTTATATAATTGGCTGCTTTCCAACGAAAAAAAAATTTTTCAATTGCATTTTAGCCGGATAAAACTATTATTTATAATTATTAATATAAACAAATTTTATTGGAAAAGGCATCCAAATTACATAATTAAATTAGCATTGATGTTGCAAAATTAAAAATGTTTAAATCATTTTCACCAAAAATGTTATAGTTAGCAACTTTTTGTTCGATGGCGACGATATAAGTATTGTGGTATATTAACGGTAAAAAAGTGAATAGCAAAAATCCACCCTATTTTTAATAACCTGCAATATATTAATTTTCAAATTCAATCGAATTGTAACCTATTTCATACTGACTCATCAGTTCTCAAAGTAGGTAATTAATTAAATTAACTCAATTCCGCAAGAACAATTCTTTACTCAAAATGCCGCCTTTTAAACACCTGACCATTTTTTATAGGTACCTACCTATAGGTATTTTTTTCCCACTTTTTTTAAATATAACAAAATAATAGTTTTTAGTAAAGTCGCTAATAACAGATTCAAATATCTAGTCTTTATAAAAAATAAGCTATTAAATTTTAATTAATTAATTAACAAAATATTCGTAGTAATTCAGTAAAACATCATTCTTTATTCAAAAAAGCTTCTTTTGAAAAATGTTTAAAAACAGACGAGCTAATTTGTTTCAAGGTTCCCTTCGTTAACGATCATTGAAGTCTCCATATGTCCCATGTAATTTTGTTATCACAAATCGCGTCCTAACTTTGTTAATATTAGAAATACGGTAAAACAACAAGTTATCTAATTATATTATTTATTATAAAGAACATTTTAGTGTTATTAGATTTTTACTTCCCACCTCTACTATGGTAGGGAAGTAATGGATTTAGTCCGAAAAAAATATTTCGAGATTTTAACAGATTTTCACGTTTTGAGACCCTAGCAATCGTTTAAGATCATTTTCTGACTGATGTCTGTATGTGTGTGTGTGTGTATGTGTGTGTATGTATGTGTGTGTATGTGTGTGTGTATGTATGTGGTCAATTTTTCGCCTTCGATATCTTAAGAACGGAACAACATACGGGCATGCCGATTGTTCTATTGTGTTTATCAGCCTTTAACTTAGATCTGATTAGATTTTGAGTCAAATCGGTTCAGTGGATCCTGAGATATTCAAAAAAACGTCCTCAATGTCACGTATTAACATAGGTAAAAAAAAATATAAATGAATTCTAGATGTTATAATATGAAAAAAATGTAAAAATTTTTTTTCTCTAAAATGTATAGTTTTCGAGAAAAAAAATATTTTACTAAAAAAAATAAAAATTGTACGTAAATCAAAGTAACCATGATTTTTGCTATATTAAGCTAGCCATCAGTAGATCACCAAACAAAAAAGAGGGCCATGCTTTTTTCAAAGAATAATAATTAAATTGTGTTTTAAAGACCACCAACAGCTAAGGTTATTTGGGCCTAGTGAAAGAATAAAAAAAAAAGTGTTTATTTTTTGCAAATATTTACTAGGTGGGAAGTATAGAACTGGTCATCAGTCGAATTTTTTATATAAAGTGACGTTTACAATATTGTTTTAATTCACAGGTGGCTGAGCTTCAACCCCTCATACAACGACAAACCGACAAGTTGTTTGATCGCGGCGACAAGAACGGCGTGCTTCATGGGAAATAAACACGTGACCATCAAGCCATGAAACCCCGTAACTTCGTTCACAGCACACTCCTACAATATCGAGTTAAACGATTGTTTATCTAATGGGCTGCCATTTTAAAGACCGTTAATTGAAGTCGGCTTCAGAACGCAAACAATGGAGGATTATATCGAGCGTATCGGAACAATCAACTTAAAACGTCCAGAATCGATTGACAGACCGGATAGCGATGTACTCAATTCCTTTTAAGCGGCGGAATGGTGTAATTGCGTCCAGAACTTACTAGAAATGGGGGAACTTTTATTCATAATTGTAGATTATAGACGCTCGACAACTTAGGTCTTAATTACATCAAATAACATCATCAATGAAAACTAAACGACATCAAAAAACTTCCATGAGCGAGGTGGGATTCGAACCCACGATACCTTGAGTCAAAGCCCGCAGCACGGTGACAGTCCTAGGCGGATCTTATTCTTGTGTTCTGGATTCGTTTTACTATTATTGTAGATTGTTATGAAGAAAGATTAATTTGAAGTGAATAACGTCTAATATCTCATACTGGGTTGGCATTTTAGAAATATTAGATGTAACGGAAATATAGTCGGACGTGGTTAACAGGGAAACAAAATACAGCTTGTATATCTATGTTAAGGTCTCAAATCCAGGTAGTCGTGTGGAAAAGTACGAGTCTACCGACAGGTACAAACGCCAAGCCCCAGGTTCGAATCCCCAAGACTTCCTTTATAATGAAAATAGGTACAGGTATTGGATAACTTAATATAAAAAAATAAAATTAAGTAGTACAATTATTTTATTTATTATTTTTTTTTATTTTAAAACACTTTAATTTTATAAGATAAATATGGATGTATTCCTTTCCATGACAACTAATACAATTATTTGTGTTTAACGGTATTCACGTATTTTGTCTGTGCCCACAATACTGCAGACATACCCATTTTTAACACGCTTTTATTAGCTTCACTTGTATGTTTGCTTGCTTGTGTCAGTTTGTAACTGACTTCTTTGAACTTGATTTTGACCAACTTTGAACGGTCAGATTTAGTTTAAACTTTGTCGACTTATCAAGGACCGACGACAATACAATAATTCCATAAGTTTGTCCCATTATCCTGACCAGGATCTCCAGGACTAAAAAAAAGCAAAAAAATTCAGATTGAACTGAAACTTTGCACACTTATCAAGGACCGATTACAATACAATAATTCCATAAGTTTGTCCCATTATCCTGACCAGGATCTCCAGGACTAAAAAGCAAAAATAAATTATAATTTAAAAAAACTAAAAAACACGCTTTAATGAACTAAAAAGTAAAAAATAATTAATTTTATTGTAAAAAAGCGTGGGGTGCTTTGTATCATATTTTCATACCACCCCACGCTTTTTTACAATAAAATTAATTATTTTTTACTTTTTAGTTCATTAAAGCGTGTTTTTTAGTTTTTTTAAATTATAATTTTTAAACAGTTTTATTTAGTTTGACCCCGTATATTTGTTTGTTACTATCTTTGTTTCAAATCTTGCGACGGCTTTTTCAACTACTTCTACTTAACCGATTCTTATGAAACTTAGCACACACATTGAGTTCCCATGACAATACAATATTATGATAATTTCAACTTGGTAACGAGGGTCTGATGATGGAATCAGGAGGTGGACAGTGAACTCTTAAAAACTAGAAAATAACAAGCCGTGAGGTGGGTCGTTTATTAGGACTAAAGTGCGACCCTTGAGGTCCACACGACGAACTTCCCAGTTTGATAAATATTTAATAATAATAATTAAATTAGATATTACACAGAAAAGTAATCATTTTAATCATTAAAACATCAATAATTAAAAAAAAAAAAAAAAAATAAACGGCTGAACCGATTTTTATAAAATTTATGTCGGATCAAAATGACGTTAACACGCCTCGATTGACACCCTTACGAAGTCGATATAATTTTTTATTCGCGAGATATTGTGTAAAATCTACTTTTTTGGAGGTTATTTGGTTAAGAAAAAAGAACGGCTGAACCGATTTTAAAAAAATTCCTTTCAGATCATATTTACGTTAATACGCGTCGATTGGCACCCCAACGTAGTCGATATCATTTTTCATTCTCGAGATTTCGTCTTAGAAAGAAATGAACACATACATACGTACGTACGTACGTACATACGTACGTACATACGTACACACACACACACACACACACAGACATCTTTCTAAAAGTAGTGTAAAAATAGTGTAGTGACCTTGAAACATAAAAAAATTTTTTCCTTTTTGATTTCGATTTTCGGACCCATTACAATAACTTCCAATGGGAAGTTAAAAATAGTTAAAAAAACTTGTATTTTTACTTTTATTCTGGACGTAATATAATGGACGATCAGTGTTAATAAAACTCACAGTTCTGACGCGGTGTAAATAACATAAGGGGTACATACTTATTAGTATAGACTAAGGATGACCACGTGCAAAGTTTTCAAAACTGTATAATCAAAAACTAATTTGTGAGACACGCAGTTCGTGACACGTATCAAAAGACTCGGGACGTGAGTTCGAGTCAAACCGACTATTTATCGAAATAAAAAAGTAACATCCGTTAATTAGCACCAAAGTTTAACCCTATACAGTCGTCGCGTGAACCACAAAATAAATATGTATTGCCAAAATTGTTATTTATAATTCTTAAAAAAAGTAAGAACATTTTTTTTTAACCTAGTAATTTTTTACAGAGAAAACTACATTAAATAGGTATATAAAATATATTAGAATAATAATTATTATTTAATTACTTATTAATTTTTCAAAATCTACTTACATGAATTAATTAAATTTATAAAAACATTACTATCTGCTTATATATAATTTAAAAATTCAACCACTGATTAAAAAAAAATATTTCTAGGATTTTTTTTATTTTTTTATTAAGAAATTTGTCTAGTTATTGAAGACCGAGATATTGTAAACTATAAACGCACGACAACTAAGGTCACTAGCATCTATTAGTATTTTCCAATCTGTATATACTTATTATAAAAATTACTTATCTTTCTTTAAATTTTTTAATTAAACAAATTAAACTTAAAGAAAAATAATTTTGCACAGACGAAATAATATTAGATACCTTACAATGCCTTACATTAATTGATCCAAATCTACATTTTTTTACCCTACAATAGTATTACAAGATAAGTAACTTGACGTTTGCAACCAGTGTGAAGTTTGCTGACCGAGGTACGAGAACATGCAACCACACATGTTGCAAACGCCAAGTTTCATACCGAGAAATTGCATATTATTTGTCACAACAACTTTATATTAACAATTCAATTTGAGGTACCTACAAATTGGGCGTGCAAAAAAATTACAAAAATATTAGATCTGTCAGATTTAAGTGAGGTTATGTCTGTCATTTTGATGTTTATGAATTTAATTTGACGTAAAATTAAAACAATACTTTACACTTCTTACCACAATATAGTGTCTAAACTATTGTTTTATTTTTGTTTAAAACCACAGTGCTCTTAATATTCCTAATAATTTGACGTTTTCGAAAATTATATGCGGATCCAATCACTTTGTCTCCCTCTTAACAACATTAAAAAACAGAGAAAACCGACCTGGAAATTTTCATCCCTAGGGATAAAAACGCTCAGTTTCAACCCTAAACAGGTACCGAAAATCGAATTTTCAATAGCGGTGTTGTGAAAAAGAAATTATCACTCGCACCTAGTTCAGGGTTAAAAAACCAGCAGCACAAGAATGTAATTTAAAAGTAAGTAAAAGAGAACCTCCATTTAATTCAAATCAACGTCTTTTTTACCACAAAAAGTATGAAACAGTCAATTACACAACAAATTTTTAAAAAGTCGTTCATTTATTCTTTATATACAAGTTAAACAAAAAATAAAAAAGACTTGCAATGCGTATTATATTTATAAAAGGAGCTAAGCATTTTAGTTTCGGAGATTCGGTAACGGAAAACAAAAAAAAACTGCGATTACCTTGATAGTTTTTTATACTGGCCGGTCGAAAAAATACATTCAACTGAAAGGTTTATTTTTAGGTTAATTTTTAAAGGACGACAGCAACCCGAAAAATTATCAAGACGTTCAAAGAATTCCCGAGGCTTCCAAGGGAAATCAGGAAAGAATTCCCTGCAAAATTGTTTACAAAATTCGCGGGTAAATTACTTCTTTGCAGACGTTCCTTTGAAAGGTTTATTTTTAGGTTAATTTTTAAAGGACGACAGCAACCCGAAAAATTATCGAGACGTTCAAAGAATTCCCGAGGCTTCCAAAGGAATTCCGGAAAGAATTCCCTGCAAAAATATTTACAAAATTCCCGAGGAAATTACTTCTTTACAGACGTTCCATTGAAAGATTTATTTTTAGGTTAATTTTTAAAGGACGACAACAACCCGCAAAATTATCAAGACGTTCAAAGAATTCCCGAGGCTTCCAAGGGAATTCCGGAAAGAATTCCCTGCAAAATTGTTTACAAAATTCCCGGGTAAATTACTTCTTTACAGACGTTCCATTGAAAGATTTATTTTTAGGTTAATTTTTAAAAGGACGAAAGCAACCCGAAAAATTATCAAGATGTCCAAAGAATTTCCGAGGCTTCCAAGGGAAATCCGGAAAGAATTCCCTGCAAAATTGTTTACAAAATTCCCGGGTAAATTACTTCTTTGCAGACGTTCCATTGAAAGGTTTATTTTTAGGTTAATTTTTAAAAGACGACCGGTTACTACAGCAACCCGAAAAATTATCAAGACGTCCAAGACTCCCAAAGGAATTCCGGGAAGAATTCCCTGCATAAATGTTTACAAATTTTCCGAGGAAATTATTTCTTCAGACGTTTTATTACGAGATTTATTTTTAGGTTAATTTTTAATCGACGACCGGTTACTATAGCAACGCTCCTTGTTTAAAAAGACAGACACTTGTTCGACGTTAGTCAAGTGTTAAAAACAAAAAACAGTAGTCGTCTGCGCGCATTTGTTTCTTGGCGTCTGCGGCCGCGTTGATCAGACTGCAAGAAAATGAGCTTTTGCTAAAGATTAATGCACCCAATCCGTACAACCATTTTATAATTAGAAAACGTTTGCTACTTACATATGTATTTGGCCCCAAGCTTCACAAACCATTAATCTAATAATAATTGTACGTGCTATTATAATATACACGGGTATAATATAGTAAAGAAAACATGTCTTCGATCTTGATTCATTTGTTTCTTCTTATTTTTTTGTATGTGTACGCGTACATTATAATTTATAGGTTAGTTAATGGTACCTAATTAGGTGACTCGAGCCAAAGGCAAGGAATTTATGAATTAATTTTTTTTATGAAAATTTTGATTGATAAATTGATAAAAACATGCATTTTATTTTTTCAGATTTATGCAAATAATTCGATACTTGCAATAAATAAATAATTAAATCATAATGATTTTTGTTCCCTTATGTCCACACCATATTCACAACAATTAAGTAGTGAATAATGTGTATCAGGTAGCGCTGTGGCTGCCCTGATTGGCTGTATATCTAAGAAAATTCAACTGATGACCAATCCTATACTTCCCACCTATTTACTAGTAAATATTTGCAAAAAATAAACAATCTTTTTTTATTCTTGAAAAAAAGCATGGCCCTCTTTTTTGTTTGGTGATCTACTGATGGCTAGCTTAATATAGCAAAAATCATGGTTACCTTGATTTACGTACAATTTTTATTTTTTTTAGTAAAATATTTTTTTTCTCGAAAACTGTACATTTTAGAGAAAAAAATATTTACATTTTTTTCATATTATAACATCTAAAATTCATTTATATTTTTTTTTACCGATGTTAATACGTGACATTGAGAACGTTTTTTTTAATATCTCAGGATCCACTGAACCGATTTGACTCAAAATCTAATAAGATGTAAGTTAAAGGCTGATAAACACAATAGAACAATCGGCATGCCCGTATGTTGTTCCGTTTTTACGATATCGAAGGCGAAAAATTGACCACATACACACACACACACATACAGACATCAGTCAGAAAATGATCTTAAACGATTGCTAGGGTCTCAAAACGTGAAGATCTGTTAAAATCTCGAAATATTTTTTTCGGACTAAATCCATTACTTCCCTACCACATAGTAGAGGTGGGAAGTAAAAAATCCAAATGCCACTGTCGGGACACAAAAACCAACCATCCTGGCGGGGGACATTGGCCGCGCCTTTGAAAATTCTATTTTCAAAGAGGCGGCCAAGGAACCTCGCCAGGATGGCGGGTGTTAACCCATATTTTTTGTGTTAAGGATTTTATAGCTCTTTCATTTGATACGACACTCATCTTATTATTTTTTTACCGGGGGGTTTTGTCAAAATTTTCTATTTTCAAAGGGGCGACTACTGTCAATCACCCGAGTGCCAACCCATATTTTAAATTAAAATTCCGTGCTATATGACAAAGTTTTAAAATTTCGACTTTTATCTCGGAAATTTAGAAACTCTTTTTTTTAAAATGACCAGGTCCGGATTTCTGCCTAGGCCAACAAGGCACCGGCCTAGGGGCCCAGCCGCCGAGGGGGCTCCGGCCAGGGCGGAGATGGAAATTATAGAAAAAATTTTGTAAGATAACCCAATTGGCGACTTTTTTTTGCAAAACTTTCATCCAATTTCATTTTTTCCCCTTATTTTTGGGCTTGGGGGGCCCAACTATCAAGTGCCTAGGGGCCTTGGATGTTTAAGTCCGGGCCTGAAGATGACCACGCCTTCGTACCAAAGAATAACAATATATAACTTGTTTTTTAACTTTTTAGTGTCAAAGAAAATCTGCCTAAATTATTATTTTCGTACCAAACAAAAAATATCGCTTAGCTAAAATTTAAAAGCAGGACAAAGAATAGATACAAAAAATACATCCTTTCACAGAACACAGTTCTTATAATATTAACATAGAAAAACGTAACTATTTATTAATATAAAAGAAATCTCGCCTATACTGTTAATTACACAGTAGGTACTATAAAATGAATAAAATAAATAATTATTTCTTTTATATTGCTAGACAAGAAAACCATTTTTTTTTTCAATGTAGGTATATTTATCTCACTTGAAAACAATTAAAAAAGTAACAACAGAACTCAACAAAAAGAATATCAACAATTCATTTGTCAGATTTTCAACGACAACGAAAATGTGATGTATAATTACATTTGAATTAAACATCCCTTAAAAAAAATCTCGCCCCCAGATCAATAATTATAACACATAATGAATAATATGTATAAATTTACATATAATTTGTACCGCAATCATCCAACTAAACCATCCTTAAATTAACAACGGTTCCCGACCACAGTTCATTTGTTCAACAATAAAGAAATACGGAACACTTGCAGGTAAAACTAACGGGGGTGTTTTAGGGTAAGAAAGGAAGAACTGAAAGCGACAACAAAAAAAAATCCATCATCAAACAGTGCAAGTCTAAACAAGCTGAAGCAAAATCTCCTCCGCGTTTTTATTCACCCTTAAAAGGGCATATATAAAGCATAATATATGTAGTAGGTGCTACGCAAACCATCTGCCGTTTTTAGTGTGGGAACGAAGACACAAACCCGATTCCCACGGATTCCGTATCACCCTACACACATCAGTACCTCTTCGTCTAACCCACCGAACATCGTATATGTGGTTCTTTGTCGTACCGGTCCAAACACGAATGCGTACACCTGCCACCAAATCGAGCTTCTATAGGTTATAGCGTTATACCACCCTTACATTGACGTGACGTCACTCAGAGAGTATATAAAGAGTCGGAAGAACGCTGTTCAACACATTCAAGTCTCAGGCTTACAAAGTTATAGTTATCTGTGCATTTCGCGAGTTTTTTTAATAAAACATGTCTTCTTTAAATCAAGAATATCTCGCTTCGAGTAACAACAGTATCAACGATAATAAATTCAACATGCAAAAATTACGATCTTCTAAAATTCATAAATTGAAACAATTGATTAAACCAGTGCTGGCAATGTTAAGAAGCAAGAAGAATTGGCAACATAAACATCACGAGTGTTGCCAACAGAAAGAAAACACGTATCGCAAATCTATCGATTCGGAAGAAGAATTGTTCTACGATTCGGATTACGAAAGTGATCAAAACGATCAGAATGAATTGTTGGAACAGAGAATCCAATTTGAAATTGATCAGTGCTTCGAAGGTGACGCAGTTCCGGTTTACGAAGGCGAACAAATGAGGGTTGTTCCGGTTGTCAGAGGTCAACATTATATTCCGGTACATTTTGCAAAAACTGAAGCCGGTACTTTTTTTTGGACGACGATGTCAACGGCTGACAGTGATATATGTCATTATGGTGATCAACATCCTATTACCGGAAGCCAATTACCGGAAGAACAAGTGCCTTATTGTCTTGACCGGTGGGCGCAAGCGTAATGGTTTTTTTAAAATTATGTATTCACTGCCATGTGTGCCTTTCAAAAAAAGCTTTAATATTTTTTGTATAGATAAAAGACTTATTTCCTATTTTTTTTTATATAAAATATTGTGATAGGATGATTAGTTTGTAAGTAATTTTTTTTTTTTGCTCAATATTGATTTTTATATTTTTGACTGATTTTTGTCATTGTGATATTAATGTTAAGGTTACAATCTTTTTTAAAAAATGTACCTTTTTATGTGTATTTAAATAATTCTTGAATACTGTGATTGATAATGCTTTAATAATGTATAAATGTCTTCCATGTCTTAATTATAAGATTTTTATATATGAAAATAAAACAATTTTTAAACATATTTTTTTAATTTTTATTTTGTAGTTTGATTTTTTGAATTTCAGATTTTTTTATAATTTCAGGTGTAAAACGCAAAAAAAAAATATCGCATCTGCTAAATACTTAGTTGTTACTACAAAAAAAATGCTTTTTTTTATTATTAAAAAAAAGATGCTTAATTAAGATTAAAATGTTTTGATGCGATATTTTTTGCAAGTGAAAAAAACAGTCAACCTGTTACAATAGCGTACAGGTTTAGCAACCCTTCAAAAAAAATTTCAGTTATAAATTGAAAACTATGCCACTAACTAAAAAAACTATGCAACAAGAAAAAAACTAAAAATCATTTTATGTAAAACAAAAATCACAGGTAAGTATTTTTTTATATCTTTGTTAAACCGCATACCAACGCGTTGATATTCAAATGAGCATTTAAAAATGGCCGCCACATTAGTCGTCTACCACCTGCTCTTTCAAAACCACGTGTTGTATAAACGTAAGGTAAGCACTGATTAAATTCTTTTGCACTGCCGCCAGATTTCTTTATTAAAATACATTTCTAAACATATTTTTGTAATAAAATAATCAATGGACGTTACTACTGTCCACCGCGACCTCTGGATTAGACTTGTCGTGGGTTCGAATCCCGCCTCCGCTCATGGATGTTTTGTGATGTAATTTAGTTTTAAGTGAGTTATGTTATTTAATGTAATCAAGACGCTAATGACCTAAGTTATCGACGCGTCTATAATTTAATACAATAAATAAAACAAATTACCAAGAGGACAGTGTGGTCCAATGGTTAGCGTCGCGGCCTCTGAATCAGACTGTCGTGGGTTCGAATCCCGCCTCCGCTCATGGATGTTTTGTGATGTCATTTAGTTTTAAGGGAGTTATGTTATTTAATGTAATCAAGACGCTAATGACCTAAGTTATCGTCGCGTCTATAATTTACAATAAATAAAACAAATTACCAAGAGGACAGTGTGGTCCAATGGTTCGCGTCGCGGCCTCTGGATCAGACTGTCGTGGGTTCGAATCCCGCCTCCGCGCATGGATGTTTTGTGATGTCATTTAATGATAAGTGTGTTGTTATTTAATATAATGAAGACGCTAATGACCTAAGTTGTCGACGCGTCTATAATTTACAATAAATAAAAATAAAGTACTGTCCACGCTTTGGAAGAAGAAGAATAACGAAATCAATACAATTAAATAAACTTCGACTTAAAATAAAATTTCGACTTATAGCTGTACAGTTTATATAATGTTGGATCTTTTTGAGACAACATCAATACCCTACATTGTCGACTACATTATTGTTTTGTTTTGGCAGTTTCTATGAGCTACCGCTTTGGAAACAAACAAGTTAATCAAAATTTAAATCTCGTTGTGGTCTGACATGTTTAGACCTATTTTGATTAAATTAAATTTAATTGCGTTTTATTTATTTATTTATTTTTATATAATTATCAATGATATTATTAAATATCACCAAATAGATATCTCTATAATAGGATACTGAGGCCGAAATAGTCATTTTCATAATTTCTCTCTGTCTGTCTGTTTGTCTGTCTGTCTGTGTGTGTGTTTGTTCCGGGTTAAGTCAAAAACTACTTGATTAGACTTTATCGTTCGCGCATTCGGTTAAAATTTATGAAAAACAGATTTTGAAAAATCGATTCAGTATTGAAAAAAAAATGACTCACCGAAGTAGAAGCCAATTTGAAGCCGTAATCTGGATCTTCAGCGCGATCTGAAACAGAAAACTTTTATTAATTTGCTGAAAGATTCGAAATATGAAGAAGGCAGCGAAGCAATTATCTATTACAAGGCAGTAAACTCCACAGGTATCTGTAAACTAAAAAGTAACTTGATATACGAGCCTGGTATTAAACTATACTCTTCTTTAAAAATTAAATTAACAAGCCGTGAGGTGGGTCGTTTATTAGGACTAAAGTGCGACCCTTTAGGTCCACACGACGAATTTCCCAGTTTGATAAATATTTAATAATAATAATTAAATTAGATATTACACAGAAAAGTAATCATTTTAATCATTAAAACATAATTATTATTTATTTTTAACAATAATTAAAAAAAAAAAAAACGGCTGAACCGATTTTTATAAAATTTATGTCGGATCAAAATGACGTTAACACGCCTCGATTGACACCCTTACGAAGTCGATATAATTTTTTATTCGCGAGATATTGTGTAAAATCTACTATTTGGTTAAGAAAAAAGAACGGCCGAACCGATTTTGAAAAAGTTTCTTTCAGATCAAGTTGAAATTAGCATAATATTGTATTGTCACGGGAACTCAATGTGTGTGCAAAGTTTCATAAGAATCGGTTAAGTAGAAGTAGTTGAAAAAGCTGTCGCAAGATTTAAAACAAGCAAACAAATATACGGCTAAATAAAACCGTTTAAAAATGTAGTTGTTGCTGTGATTCGAATTTCGAACAGACAGGCATAGTTCGGCATCGAACCGACGATCCTCGTGTAGGCCAGCGTCTGCCAAACGCGTGTATGTGTGTTTGTGTATTGGTGACCCATCGCAGCAGCGCTGCACGTGAATCGCCCGAAGGCCCTTAATATACACCACGCAATGGCTAAGGCGCAGGTATTCGAGTCTTCAAGTTGACCACAGCGCCGCTGAGCATCTTATGTAGGGTTGAATTTTTGATGTGAAACATTTTATGTCGGGCTGTGACCAGCCGCGTGAGGGGAAATATGCAACGAAATGTTTGGTCCGCTCCTTTAGATTTTATTGTTGTTATTTTTTTACTTTTCAAATAATTACTGATTATTTTAATAAGTTAAAGATTGACTGTCAGAGTAATTTGACATAAATAATGAAAATAGTTTGTTTTTTCCAAAGCCTACTCACCATACGACACTGTTTTATACACGTTAAAAAACTGTTTTTTAAAATGATAAAATCGATAAGAAAACGAATTTTTCCAGGGATGAGACCTAGCTAGATCGATTTTTTGCCCCCCGAAACCCCTTTTCGGTAAATTTGATCAATATCGTTAGAGCCGTTTTCGAGAAAATATTTATATAGGTACGTAGGTATATATATACAAGATTTGCTCGTTTAATAATATAAGGATTGTTATCTTCCTTGAAAAGAAATTAACAAAACAGGTTAAAATTTAAAAAATTACTTTTACTAAGTACAAAATTGTAAATGTTCTCAATGTTATTTGCCCTATATGTTCGGTAAAAGCGTCTGTATGTATAAAAAATAATAACATTGTTATTATTAGAAATGACTGATGTTTATAATGTAATATAAAGAGCTTCTTTTTTCTGAAACCCACGTTATGAATACATTACAAACATACCTGTGCGTTGTATAACCTCAAATAATATGAAATATAATACCTCAACCATGTCCATATCCATGTTACTAATTTATGCAACCGTACACCCCTGGAAAAGAACAAATTGTCCTTATTCATTTTTCACTTCTATACAGTGAAAAAGCTTGACTCTAAAAAGTTTTTTTTTACTAATATCTATTTTATTTTGTTCATTTTAATCTTTCAAAATTTTACCTCCCTTGTAGGGGTTGAATTTCGAGAAATCCTTTCTTAGTGGATGCTTACGTCAGAAAAGGAACCAACTGTCTAAATTTCAAATTTCTAGCTTCAGCAATTTGGCTTCGGCGTTGATTAGTTAAAAAAACCCTATACATCCCCGTTTGAACCCCTTAGGGTTTGAATTTATTTCTAAAAACGAATTATTCATGTATTGTCATCGGGAATACATAATGTGTACAAAATTTCAAGTCGATCGGATACGTGGAAGTCGTTCAAAATTGACTTGCAAGTTTTGACCTCAAACAAACACACACACCACACAACTAACTAGATTCACATTCGGAAGATACTGGGTTCGAATCCTGGCGGGGGTAAATGTGGTTAGGACTTTAATAACACGAAATAAATATTTATATGGCCGATTACCTGCCAAACTATGCTACCAATTACCATATCCAATAATCCATGTTAATCTATATAAAAGAAGAAGTTGGCTGTGTTACCTCAAAACTCGAGAGCCACTGAACCGATTTGATTTTTTTCACAATTCAAAATCCTACTTGTTGACGGGTAGATATACATATAAGCTATATAGACATACCTATTGCTGCAACAAAGGGGGATGAGCAGTAAGCGAAAATAACGATTTGCACCCGAACAACAACATCAACAACAGCAAAATCGAAAGTAAGTAATTAATAAAAGTACCTATTGTAAATTACAGTGCCTTTATTTAAAAAAAGTGGATGTGAGCTTATGACCACACGACAGAAGTGGAAACTTGATTATATGCAAAACATACATAATATTATTTTATTATTATAATACGTAATAATAAAAACGTAATTCTTGACACGATGCACTCCTTAGACAGTAAACGTGGTCACCGACCCGAGCGCGCTTGATGTCGAGTGAAGCCGAGTAAACCCGATTCAGCGTCAACGATCCGAGCGTGACGGTTCACTTTCGTTCACGCAAAGTGCGCCTAAAGAAGTTTTCACTTCAAAAATAAATAAAATGAGAGACAGTAAACGTGGTCACCGACCCGAGCGCGCTTGATGTCGAGTGAAACCGAGTAAACCCGATTCAGCGTCGACGATCCGAGCGTGACGGTTCACTTTCGTTCACGCAAAGTGCGCCTAAAGAAGTTTTCACTTCAAAAATAAATAAAATGAGATTAAATAAAAAGCTTGTTGTAAACAAAATGCCGAATATAAAAAAAAATAAATTTTTCCATGGCTGTATTTTAAGCCCTCATATTTTTTATCGACAAAACACTTAAGGGGTTGAATTTTTTTTTAGTTCTACATAATCAAAATTACTCTTGTTCAGTGGTAATTACATGTTATATGAGACGAAATTATGCGTCAGGACAAAACTATTATTATTCATGTGTTTTTTGTCTCGGTTTCTAATTTGGATGCGAGAAAAGATTGTAACAATTGGTTGACAGATATGAATTAAAAATAATGCATTACTTTTTGAAGAAAATAAAGTTTGATGTATTGACCTGCGCATGCTATTAACGAAAAACTGTTAAAATTGTTTATTAGGCCCGACTAATTTGTATTCTAATTAGTTTTTTTTTGTATTTTGGAAATAACAAAGTATACAAAAAATTGATTAAGAAATTTTAAGAGTGTACAAAAAATGCAATTAAATATGTTCATCGTTGAGATTGTATTCAGGTTTTTTTAAGTATTTTGTGATATAAATTAAGAAATTTAAATACTAAAAAAAGTAGTGACAAAATTTATGCCTGAACTTTAGTTTCATAAAACTTATTTTTAATAACACGAACATGTATAAAATATTAGTAAAAAAAATTCGACTGATGACCAGTCCTATACTTCCCACCTAGTAAATATTTGCAAGAAATAAACACTCTTTTGTTTATTCTTTGAAAAAAAACATGGCCCTCTTCTTTGTATAGCAAAAATCATGGAATTACCTTGATTTACGTACAATTTTTATTTTTTTTTAGTAAACTATTTTTTTCTCGAAAACTACATTTTAGAGAAAAAAAATATTTACATTTTTTTCATATTATAACATCTAGAAATCATTTATATTTTTTTTACCATTGTTAATACGTGACATTGAGAACGTTTTTTTTTAATATCTCAGGATCTACTGAACCGATTTGACTCAAAATCTAATCAGATCTAAGTTAAAGACTGATAAACACAATAGAACAATCGGCATGGCCGAATGTTGTTTTAATCATCTCCTGATGATGCCAACTTGGTTGGCGAAACGTACGTCGAGAGTGTTTGTTATGGTTTGGTGTTTTGTGGTAATTATAACATTTCGTATCTTTACATACCAAAGGTTCCACCACTTTTTATTGATAATGATCTGAGTTGTCGACGTGTCTATAATCTACAATAAATAAAAGTAAACAACTAAATAGTATGTATAGATCAAAATGGGACACCCTGTATAGGTATAGTGGACAAGCAGTCGCCAAAAGGACGAGTTTATAATTAATTGGGTTAACCTTGACGCCTTGAACATATTCAAAATCAAATGAAAATCGAGACCTAATTAAACATTTATATGTGAGTTTGAGCAGGTGCAAAAATGTTATTTATTATGTTATTCCATAGGTACATTTAGATCTAGCACAAATAATAGCAAACAAGCAAAGTACAGGTGGATGGGATGTACAGACTGTTGAACTTAGTTCATTTCAAGGTAAATTGAAGCTCCATTTTGTACTACAAAACTTATAAGCGTACAGATCAAACGAGATAACATTGCAACTTTCAGAAAAAATTTTTTTGCACGTAGCACGGGTACATGTTCGTTATATATCCAATAATCAAACCAAATAGACCGAGAGCTAGTGACAATTTTTTGGTGTTATTTATTCAAGCTCTTATTTTTGTGAAGATGTTGAGGAAGGCATATTAAAGTGCCCTGAGTAAGGGATTTTGCTAGATAGAGGTATGGGAAGGATGCAGACCGCCCCCAACATGTAACAAAAAAATGATCACAATTATTATTGCTTCAAGACTGAAATTGTCTGTATAGCTTGTCGGTGAACCCAAAATGCCATTATAACAATTGATGACTGATTGGTCAGTATTAAAGTGGTGGCAGATCATCCCAAACGTGTCATGTACCCGACGAAATTTATATTATTAGTTCAAGGTTCAAATTTTAATATGTTGTTACCGCGACTGTTTTAAGCATATATTTCAATTTGCCGAACAAAATGTCGGTATTAACACCCTCTCTTAGAGGGAAACTTGCTCGCCTAGGTGTTTATATCGTTCTGCAAGGGGGCTAATACCGACAATTTGTTTTGCAAAAGGTTTTATCGATTTTTTGCGTATTGACAAAATTGCGTCCGCCATATTGAATTTTTCGTGACGTCATATACCCTACTGGAAATCTTCTTAACGAAACCTTTCTTTTGATGCCCATTTCGATGTATTTAAAAGGAAAATTACTTTTGCATTTTCACAAAATGACATCAAGCGTTTGCCATATTGAATTTTCCGTGACATCGTATACCCCTAGTACCATTATGACGAATCTGTAGATATCTCATTTTTTCAAAATCCGTCAAGCTGTTTACGCTACAGAAAGCGCAACAAAAATGCATACATACGCACCCGAAAAGCATTACCCTTCTTCGGCAGTCGGGTAAAAATAGCGAAAATGTACAATGAAAAGTTGTATTTAGCTCAACTGTAGATGAAGACATCAACTAAGGATTCGTATAAATATTATGTTACTTGATCGTGTATCGAATTCATTTTAATCGCTTTAATCTGAAAATAATATATCTCAACTGGAATAATACATTATTTCCGTTTGAAATCAATATGCTTTATATATATACGCGTCTTTCTGATTTAAGATAGAGATTGTAGCTTAAAAAAGCTCGACAACTAAGTTCTGATTTAAGATTACCTATGCATTGTGATCAAATAATGTTCAGAATGAACCAGCTTCAGGCACAATTTACACGCTGTGCGTCATGAAGCAATTAATTAAGTATATTGAGAAAGAATATTTTTTTTCCATTATTTCTTATTCTTTTCATTTTAAAACCAAAAATAATAATAAACAAACTTTATTAGTATCAGATTAAAGCACTAAAGGGCGACATTCAACCACTGTTTTCCAACCTAACCTTTAAAAACATGAAAAAATAAAGTAGATATAATTTCATGTAAGATCGGAAAGAGTAAAACGACAAAGGATGAGTCCAGGAGGAACAATGTTATGTTAATCTTCTTCCTCTTGGATTATTCAAAGTGGTAAATATTGTTGTAAACCATCATCTAAATACAGTGCGTTACAAAACCAATGTGAACC
Organism: Mongoloraphidia duomilia; assembly: GCA_039654895.1. Taxonomy (NCBI): domain Eukaryota; kingdom Metazoa; phylum Arthropoda; class Insecta; order Raphidioptera; family Raphidiidae; genus Mongoloraphidia; species Mongoloraphidia duomilia. The sequence continues at coordinate 1,623,229 of CM077521.1, read as the reverse complement.
AAGAAGATTTCGGAAAAAATCAGATTATGTTTCTTCTTCTTCTTGGATTATTAAAAGAAGTCAATATTGTGAACACAATCTGAATAAAGAAGATGGGACAGAATGAGTTACAGGTGAACTAGGAGGAGCAATCCAGGATTAAGAACAATATGTTAATTTCCTTTCGGCTTCCTCTTGGATTATTCTAAGAGTTGAATATTGTGAAAACTATCTGGATAAAGTATAGACAGGACAAAATAAGTTAGAGAAGCAAGGTGAACCAGGAAGAGCAATCCAGGAATAAGAACAATACGTCAATCTCCTTCCGGCTTCCTCTTGGATTATTCAAAGAGATGCATATTGTGAGAACTATCTGGGTAAAGTATAGACAGGACAGAATGAGTTAGAAAAGCAAGGTGAACCAGGAAGAGCAATCCAGGAATAAGAACATTACGTTAATCTCCTTCCGGATTACTCTAGGATTATTCTAAGAGTTGAATATTGTGAAAACTATCTGGATAAAGTATACACAGGACAGAATGAGTTAGAGAAGCAAGGTGAACCAGGAAGAGCAATCCAGGAATAAGAACATTACGTTCATCTCCTTCCGGCTTACTCTAGGATTATTCTAAGAGTTGAATATTGTGAAAGCTATCTGGATTAAGTAGACAGGACAAATGAGTTACAGTGCCAAGGTGAACCAGGAAGAGCAATTCAGGAATAAGAACATTACATTGATCTCTTTCGTCTTGGAAGCGCTAAATGACTAAAAAAAATAAAGTGGAGAAGATAAAATGAGTAAGAGGACCATTAAGGAGAACTCAGGGAGTTAATTTTCTTCCTCCATTACTCTTCATGTTCACTTTTGGTGATCACATTAGTTCTCTGTATTATTATTTCGTATTTTCGTTTGTGTAGTGGCAATAATTTAGTTTTTAATTGGAAATTTAGAAAAAAAAATCACCGTTCTTCGAATACAAAGTAAGGTACAATAGGACAATATAATTTAACGGTAATGAAAAACTTCCACAGTACACCTGCATTCGGTGGTACCTTACCTGTTCGCATAGATGCATTGAGGGTGATAAAAGGGCGACACGAAGCCCATTTTACAAGTCCATCTACAAGACTATAAAGCAGTGTTCACAAGTTATAATGTAAAACCATCACTAGTGTACATTATTTTTTTTTCTGTGGCCTGTTATTGGGATTTTCCTGTTGGCTGCATTAAATAAATAAATAAAGAATGATGGAACCTAATTGGTGTAAAGAATACAAAAAACGCCGTCATTTATAAACCGATTTGAAAAATTGTTTTTTTATTTGAAAGGATATACTTTCAGATTGGTCCCATAGAAATTTCATCAAAATCGGTTCAGTAGTTCGGTTGATTTTAATAAAAGTGAGTAACGGCGTGTGATTCCTTAAGGTAAATGTCACTTTTTAACACATCAGACAGCGTATGAAAGTCGGTTTAATAAAAGTCAGTAGCGGCGTGTGATTCCTTTAAGGTAAATGTCACTTTTTGACACTAAAAAATAAAAAATAAAGGACTTTTAAACAAAAAAAAACCTACTTCAAAAAGCCACTAAAAAGAGAAAAATATTGAAATTTTGAGGTCTGCGCCAATTTAATAAAATATGAAGTTGGTTAAAAAGAAGATATTAATCACTATACTATATACTTTTTAACCGACTTCATATTTTATTAAATTGGCGCAGACCTCAAAATTTCATTATTTTTTTTCTCTTTTTAGTGACTTTTTGGAGGAGGTTTTTTTTTGTTAAAAAGTTTTTTATTTTTTACTTTTTAGTGTCAAAAAGTGACATTTACCTTAAAGGAATCACACGCCGTTACTCACTTTTATTAAACCGACTCTCTTACGCTGTCTGATGTGTCAAAAAGTGACATTTACCTTAATTAATCACACCGCGCCGTTACTCACTTTTATTAAAATCAGCAGAGCCACTGAACCGATTTTGATGAAATTTCTATGGGACTAATCTGAAAGTATATCCTTTTAAATAAAAAAAGAATTTTTCAAATCGGTTTATAAATGACGGAGTTCTGAGGTAACAAACATAAAAAAATACAACCTAATTGAGAACCACCTCCTTTTTTTGAAGTCGGTTAAAAATAACCACAAAACACCAAACCACTTACGTTTCCCCAACCAAGTTGGCGTCATCAGGAGATGATTAAAGTATTTCAGTGTGACGGCTTCTTTATGTCCATCTTCAGTATCATCATTATTTTCTTCCCTAATGGTTTTTAAGGTTTCGTTTGGTGCATAACAAAAAAAAAGAATACAAAAGAAATTTAACTTGTACACGTGAATTGCCCTGGGCATTGGTTGATAGAGCGAGGGCACTGAATAATTTTAGTTCTACGCTAAACACCCCAAAAACGTGAAAATGCCCTCCATGACCGTTCCGTCTCTCTCTTTAAGTGACCATAACAACTTACATGTAGACTGCACCCTCTTTTTATTTTAAAATAAGGTTAGGTATTTCTATCCAGAGCTGGGTCTAAGCGCAGCATAAACAGGCCCGCACTTTTACCAATTTATTTACACGTGATAAAGAAACAATCAAACTTCTATTACCGACAAAATATAGTAGATTGTATATCTATTTGCGTAATGAGGTATATTACTAACGAGTAGTGACAGTATGTTAAAACGAGCGAATTAGCGAGTTTTACAGTCACACGAGTCATAATATTAGGTACCTATTACGCACGAGATATATACAGGGTGTCCACGGCGACGTTGGTTAACATGGGTATCTTTGTTATTAGTGGAGATAGAAAGTCAGTTAAATGGGCAAAGTTGTGCAAAATTATGTGCTCATTAACGTCCCGTCGAAAAAACAATTGAATTTTGACACACTATGGATTTATTTAGAAAATAGTGAAAATTGCCGTTTTTGAAAACTGGCCATAATTTTTTTATTTATGAAGATAGGTATCTGAACATTTCTTTTACCATTTTTTGATAACTTTTTAAGATCTTTCCAGTGGCGTAGGTTTAATTTTTTTATATTCACTACATAATCAGATATTGACATGAACTTTGGTTTTTCTTATGGGCGCCATTTTGGATTTTTAGATATTCGAATTCTGCTTATTTTTCTGATTAATTTGGTGTATCACATGCCACATTTAAAAAAATTGCAATTAACGTCCCATATTAGAGACAAATTACAAACAACTTGACAGTCTAATTATAATTCACTTCTGCCAAACTACGATTTATTATTAATTTTACACTTTAAAATTTCGCACTACTTAATTGTAATTTGATTGTCAGTTGTTTTTAATGTGTCTAATATGGGACGTTAATTGCAAATTTTTTAAATGTGGCATGTGATACACCAAATTAATCAGAAAAATAAGCACTCAGGACCTGAATCTGATATCACGGTTTCGCTAAACCATAAACACATAAATATGGCTAAACTAAGCGTCGAATTTAGGGGTTGTTTAGTTCGGGGTTGAATGAACAAGTTGTTTCTACCTGTAGGTATACCCACTTCCTTGTTATTTATTAGTACACATTATTAGTTATTAGTCTTTTTGTACAGGTACATATAATATTACCTACGCAAAGTGATCACAATCGATTCGATTCGATTCGAACGACTCGAAAAATATTCGATTGGATATCAATAATAAAATCATTATAGTGAATTATAACAAAAAAGACGAAAATAATAACATTTTAAGGTCGGCGCCAATTTAGCTAATAAAATATGAAGTCGGTTAAAAAGTGCCATACCTATTAATAATCCATTTTCCTGAGAGTAGTTCACCCATAGCGCAGTTGGTTTAGTTTTTGCGTTCTATGCATAGGGACCTGGTTCGAGACCTGATGGCAGCGTAGAATTTTCGGCGTTTTTTTTCTAAATTCTACATGATATTTATTTACATATTTTTTATTTTTGTTATATTCTTTCTTTGACAATAATTATAATTTTTTTGAATCCAAGGTGGAAGTAATTAAAAATACAATTTTAGTATTTTAGTAATAAATTATTTTTAGTTCATAAACGTGCTATAATAGATGACACCAAAAATTAGAAAATCTGAAGTTTTCACTTCTGTCGTGTGGTCATAAGCACACATCCATTTTTTTTTAGTTTAGAAATTAACGTCATGGCGCTTAACAGCGTTTCAAAAAAAATTATATAAACGCCTCTATTTCCTAAACTAAAAGATGCAGAGCTGCGGATGGCTGCGATGGATTCAGCGTGATTTTTCTCTATTAGTGTGGTTAATGTCAACAGTAGGCATCTAAAAACTATCAGTGATTTGAAAAATGCAGGAAAACTTCAAAATAACTGCGATCTTTGAAAAAATAAAAGCGTTGCGACACCCCTATGAGTGGCGACGGCGTCGCGACGCACGCTTCTGTTTCAAAAGTTTGCCGAGCCCTAATCTAGTCGCATGTCATTTAATTGAAATATAAATATTTAATTAAGTGATTAAAAAATTACACATGCAAAAATTATTATAATTAAGTTTAATAAAAAATACAGTTGTTTTTAATCTAAAAATTACAGTTATTGTTGTACGAGCTGTCGCATGTCTGATGCCATTATTAAAAAAAAAGAAAAAAAGAAACACGTAGCTTGTCATGGCTATTTTGATCTTGACCTTACGTAGCGAAGGTCACCGTCCGGAAGTAGATTTTTTTGTTTTAACCTAGATAATATTATATATAGTCCTCTTTCTGTTATACTTTGAAGTAGCAGGAGATTTACCATAATTAAAAAATTATTTTGATTACAAGGCGAAAAAGTTTAAGGAACGCTGTCCTAAAGTATAATAAATTCAAACAAGGTATTTTGAGAACTTTGGTTCTATAACAGTAACAAAGTTAAAAAAACCGCACATATTTTATAAAATGCTGTTTTCAAATAATGCTGATGCTGTGGTTAGTTTGCTATTTCTTCCAAGAACTGATAATTATTGAATAATCAATTAGATTTAAATTTAAAGAGAATTAACAAAAAAATAGCAGACCTTTGCCATTAATTAAAGGTTTATATAAAAACATTCTTCTTTAAAAGATTCATTTCAAAAAAGACCATCTGCGAAAAGAGATTCATCTTCAATGGGTACCAGCTCATTGGTCACGGCAAATAATACGGATTTCTCCACCAAAAACCACACCTAATTCCTTGAACAAGATAATCGAAACTCAACCACAAGAGTGTTAATTGCAATTACCAGTTTCGCGAAATCATCAGATATTGTGTAAAAGATATAACTATAAGACTCTCGCATGATGACATCACCCGAATAAAGTTATGGTCACACTGCCAACCACATTTCATTTAAAACTATAGACTGACGTCTCACGCCGTCGATATATAAGTCTATTCAATTTCAAGATAGAGTGACCTGTGTGCGTGATCAGCTCATGTCCCTTTGTTTCTTGAGTCTGTCTTTTAACTATAATGCTGAACAGTGTCTCCAAGAGCAATTTCATTATTTTTAAATTTGAACCCTTGTTTTTTAATTCTCAAGAGATTATAGACGAGCTGCGTAGCCAGTGGCGGCGTTAGAGGGTGGCCCAGCTTAAACTGTCTTGGCCCACCCTGAAATAATCCCCAATCTCTAGTTTATCTTTCAAATACGTTTTTAACGCTCAAAATTTCAACAAGTTTTCTGGTAAATGCAATAGCAAGTAATCTGGGTTAAAATTTTGGGAACAAATGTTATTGGCCCACCTTCAGAACACCGTGCCCACCCTAACAAAAAATCCTAGCTCCGCCACTGTGCGTAGCTCGAGTGGTGCGCTCTAGTGGCATTTTTTAATATTACTGATTGTGACTGGCGTCTGACATTTAACGGGAACTATGAGAACAGTTGTTAATCAAAATGGATTTAAACGATGAAAAAATAATAAAAGATCTTTAAAGACAGTGTGTTGTGTGATTGGGTGTTTAAATACAAAGAAAATAAGCCTCACGCGAATAAAAAATTATATCGACTTCGTAAGGGTGTCAATCGAGGCGTGTTAACGTCATTTTGATCCGAAATAAATTTTATAAAAATCGGTTCAGCCGTTTTTTTTTTTTTAATTATTGTTAAAAATAAATAATAATTATGTTTTAATGATTAAAATGATTACTTTTCTGTGTAATATCTAATTTAATTATTATTATTAAATATTTATCAAACTGGGAAGTTCGTCGTGTGGACCTCAAGGGTCGCACTTTAATCCTAATAAACGACCCACCTCACGGCTTGTTTTAGAAGCTATGGCGTTTTTTATTTTCGGAAAATAATTGAGTTTCATTTAATCTGATTTTCAATCATTGATTAGCATTTAAAATAAAATCAATTAAACGTGCTTAGATATGTTTGGGTATGTATGTGTGTATTAATAGAGATCGAGAGAGAGAGAGAGAGCGAGAAAGATTATAGACGCGTCGACTTCAACTTAGGTCATTAGCGTCTTAAATTACATTAAATAACAACTAACTTAAAACTAAATAACATCACAAAACATCCATGAGTGCAGGTGGGATTCGAACCCACGACAGTCTAGTCTAGAGGCTGGTACCAAGTACGCTATTCACTAGGCTATACTGCCCTCCAATTCAGACTGAACTCGTAGCATCGCATCTCTTTTATTAACTTTCCATTGGAAGTTATTGTAATGGGTCCGAAAATCGAAATCAAAATGTATAACAAATTTTTATGTTTCAAGGTCACTACACTATTTTTACACTATTTTTAGAAATATGTCTGTGTGTGTATGTATGTATGTACGTACGTACGTATGTGTCCATTTCTTTCTAAGACGAAATCTCGAGAATGAAAAATGATATCGACTACGTTAGGGTGCCTATCGACGCGTATTAACGTAAATATGATCTGAAAGAAATTTTTTCAAAATCGGTTCAGCCGTTCTTTTTTCTTAACCAAATAAACTCCAAAAAGTAGATTTTACACAATATCTCGCGAATAAAAAATTATATCGACTTCGTAAGGGTGTCAATCGAGGCGTGTTAACGTCATTTTGATCCGACATAAATTTTATAAAAATCGGTTCAGCCGTTTTTTTTTTTTTAATTATTGTTAAAAATAAATAATAATTATGTTTTAATGATTACTTTTTTGTGTAATATCTAATTTAAATATTATTATTAAATATTTATCAAACTGGGAAGTTCGTCGTGTGGACCTCAAGGGTCGCACTTTAATTCTAATAAACGACCCACCTCACGGCTTGTTTTAGAAGCTATGGCGTTTTTTATTTTCGGAAAATAATTGAGTTTCATTTAATCTGATTTTCAATCATTGATTAGCATTTAAAATAAAATCAATTAAACGTGCTTAGATATGTTTGGGTATGTATGTGTGTATTAATAGAGATCGAGAGAGAGAGAGAGAGAGAGAGAGAGAGAAAGAGAGAGAGAAAGAGTCCAATGCAATGCGTTCGTCATGCATGGCCGGCTAACAGGCGAGCAGCAAGAGTCTTTACTCCCATCATCATCATCATCATCATCATCTTATACTACAAAACATCTGCCTGAATTTCCCACGCAACTCGATACGTTCGTGTCGTACACGTGTGTGGAGTACGCTGAAGCCACTTACGTTGTATTTCTGGCCGCTAGGATTGCTCAAAATTTTTATAAAAAACTTTTTTACAAGAAAAAAAACTCCTTCAAAAAAGCCACTAATAAATTATAATTAAAAAAAAAACTAAAAAGCACGCTTTAATGAACTAAAAAGTAAAAAATAATTAATTTTATTGAAAAAAGCGTGGGGTGTTTTGTAACATATTTTCATACTACCCCACGCTTTTTTACAATAAAATTAATTATTTTTTACTTTTTAGTTTATTAATGCGTGTTTTTTAGTTTTTTTAAATTATAATTTATTTTTATTTTTTTAGTCCTGGAGATCCTGGTCAGGATAATGGGACAAACTTATTGTATTGTCATCGGTCCTTGAAAAGTGTGCAAAGTTCAATCTGAAGTTTTGAAGTAGGTGAAAATCGCGTTCAAAGAATCCATTACTTAAATACAAACATATACATACAGGTGGAACTTAATATAAGCATGTTAAAAAAAGGAAAATAAAAAAATTTTAAGGACGGCGCCAATTTAATAAAATATGAAGTCGGTTAAAAAAGTACCGATTTAATTAATATCTACTTTTTAACCGACTTCACATTTTTTTAAATTGGCGTCGTCCTCAAAATTTTATTATTTTCCACATTTTAGTGGCTTTTTTAAAGGCGGTTTTTTTTTGTTAAAAAGTTTTTTATTTTTTACTTTTAAATTAAATAAATCACACGCCGTTACTCACTTTTATTAAACCGATTTCTTACGCTGTGTGATGTGTCAAAAAGTGACATTTACCTTAAAGGAATCACACGCCGCTACTCACTTTTATTAAAATCAGCCGAACTACTGAACCGATTTAAGTAAACTTTATATAGGGACCAACTTCGAGGTATACCCTACGACATATTCTATGAATCGAGACACAAAGTGTTTTTGACGTGACATCTAACGGAATTTTTCTAAAGTTCTTAGTTCAACAGCTACCTGCAGTGGGGCGCGTCCGTCGTTTTAACGCTTTGCGTAAATTCACCCGGAGTCACAAAAAGAAGTATAACTTCTAATGAAATAAAGGAATGGAAACTAAATATTTGATAGATCCTAGTAGTATTGGTTAAAGACACCAAACAGAGATGGACGAGCGTCTTCTTCAAGTATTGAAGTGAGATAGCGCTTTATATGACGGAAAGAAGGGTGTACTGTGTTCGTTTGATATGGGTTTTAAAGTGACGGTTTAAAATATTATTTGTCCTGCGTTGACCACGTGATTATATCTAATGCATTATAATAATTTAAAACGAATAATAAGCCATAATAAAAAGTATATATTTTTGGAATCGTCACAAAAATGTTTTTTATTTGATACCTACTCGATCGATTTGGCCGAAAAATAATTTTTAGAACCACATTTTTTCTACGTCACGGCCGTCATTTTGAATTTATAAAAATATTTTATAGCCTATATCACCCGGACCATAATAACGAATCGATTGACACCTCATTTAACAAAATCGGATGAATATAGTTTAGGCGCTACGGTTGAACATAGTAAATACAAACATACATACATACATACATAGACTCCTTTTGGCATTGCCGTAATTGGGTAATAAAATAGCGTACACCTATGTGTTATTAGAAATGAAAGGATATTTGGAGGAGTACTCCTGATGCGTTTTTAACAGTATCAAGCCCTGGGGCCTCCACAAACCTCGGATTTGAAAAAAAAATATTTTTAATTTATTATTATGAAAGTAATAAAATATATCCAATAATAGTACATATATGTGGCGAAAAATATTATTCTTGGTTATTGGTTATTATTTATGTTTCGTCTAGTTATTAATAGTTAATTATTGAAAGGAAGACGTCATTGCGAGAAGTTCAGTCTACGGATGTTTGTTTATATAACGAAATAGTCGTGTCGTCATAGCGCTGGTCATTAAGACAAGGGCACACAGATTGTATGGATTTTTATATCTGACTAGAGATTATTATGTTGTGTCGACCAGCGAACGAGACGCTGCGATATATTATATTTTGTTAAAATAATACTTTGCCCGTTTTGAGTCTGGCTTTTGATTTGGATTATTATATTTTGCTCTAACATATATATTGCATTACAAGGGACAAAACACAGCAACTAGTGTATAGTGATTTCTTATTTCAAAAGAGGTGTACCTTGATTTGTAAATATTTCGAAATACGTTTAATTTATTACAAGCAACTTTCGTCTTAGGAAATCCAGAAATTCTAAAAGCATAATCAAATCGTATAACGCAAGCATCACGATTAACTAATTATTAATTAATATTATTATTGACTATGATGATATCTTAGCAGTGAAAACAACAACCGATCTGACACCTGTATGTAATATATTATAACATAGCATGGTCAACAACAATTAACATAATATGCACACCTTAAATATTTGAAATTAGTTAGGATAGGTGTGTCCCCTTTAATAGAGTTTGTATTAATAGCAACTCGTGTACCACATCTCTTTTTTAGGGTTCCTTACCTTCGAAGGAACCCTAATTATTGAGCCTACGATGTCCGTACGTCCGTTTGTCACAAGGCTCTATCTCACAAACGGTAAGAGATAAGCTAGTTAAAATTTTCACAGATTGTGTGTTGTTACGACATGAATCATCGCAAATAATAATTAGAATTAAATAGTCAATTTTTTTTGTAAGGCCACCAACAGCTAAGATTATTAGGCTTAGCACCAATTAATATTTTCAGTGAACCATTTTCCTGAGAGTAGTTCTTTCAATTATCCACTAGAGGCAGCACTTTGGTAGAGACAAACATTATTTATTCCCCATTAGTGTCGTGTCATTTTAGTGGTATAACTTAATCTTTTTATTAATTTAATAATAATAATAATAATTTAAAAATGACATGACACTAATGGGGAATAAATAATATTTGTCCTTACCACAAGTGCTGCCTCTCGTGGATAATTGAAATAACTATATACTCTCAGGAAAATGGCTCATTTATTATTTGTGCCACGTCTCAGCGACATATTTGATTTTACTAAAATATTAACTACTAACATAGCGATCATTTATACTACTAGCTGTATCCGCGGCTTCGTAAGTAACGGGATTTTGCCGCTTCCTGATGACTTAATAATTTATTTGTGTACCCTATATCAACTGAGTTAACAATGTTCAATGTCCTAAAATTAAATATAGTAGATCAATAATTTCCCGAAAATGATGACGCAAATGTAATTCCAAAAACGCAATAAAAATAGCTAATACACAAACATAATTAAATATTATTATGGAATTAAATAAAAAAAAACAAAACAATGTTAATAATATTTAAATGATATTAAAATGTTTCCAAGAAAAAAAATCGTTTGTTTAACAACATTGACTGACGGCCTTTGCACTTTGAGAGAATTCAAAGTAATTTAATAAAAAAACAAACACATATTATATATTTATAAATAAATAATAATTATTACATTTGGAAATAACCCAGTTTTTTCATTTCATATTATTTACCACACGACACACCTAAAGCAAAATTTATCTAACAAAAAAACCGCTAAATTACTATAAAATTTGTTCCATAGTGACGTCACAAAGTTCAAAAAAATTCGTTTGCATTTGTTTTTAGCAATTTTTTTTTGTTATAAATTTGAAGCATTTGTTTGTCTCTGTGTGTGTGTCTGTATGTGGCATTGTAGCTCCTAAACGTATGGACCGATTTCAATGCTGTTTTGTTATTTGAAAGCTGGCATTTTTAGGCTCAGCAATTAGTAAGCCTTTTAAAAATTTTACACAGCTTAAGTGGCACGTAGATCAACATTTTTGTTTAGTCTGTAGCTTTTATTTGCGGATTCGGTCACGTGAACGTCGATTTTGCGTGCGTTAGATTTCAGAAAACGTAAGTGTAAAGCTCTATACGGTCTTACTGTCAAATTTAACATACTGTGTAATTTAATTATAATACACCAATAAGTGGTACCACTGCGGTTCAAAGCCTTGCTAAATCTATCAAAAAGTTCCAAGTTTCGCCATCATAGGCGCTTATGTAGTTCCTTCATCAATTTATTTATTTGTTGATTTATTTATTTATTAACTTCCCATTGGAAGTTATTGTAATGGGTCCAGGGTCCGAAAATCGAAATCAAAATGTATAACAAATTATTATGTTTCAAGGTCACTACACTATTTTTAGAAAGATGTCTCTGTGTGTGTGTACGTATGTACGTACGTACGTACGTATATGTGTCCATTTCTTTCTAAGACGAAATCTCGAGAATGAAAAATGATATCGACTACGTTAGGGCGCCAATCGACGCGTATTAACGTAAATATGATCTGAAAGAAATTTTTTCAAAATCGGTTCAGCCGTTCTTTTTTCTTAACCAAATAGACTCCAAAAAAGTAGATTTTACACAATATCTCGCGAATAAAAAATTATATCGACTTCGTAGGGGTGTCAATCGAGGCGTGTTAACGTCATTTTGATCCGACATAAATTTTATAAAAATTGGTCCAGCCGTTTTTTTTTTTTTAATTATTGTTAAAAATAAATAATAATTATGTTTTAATGATTAAAATGATTACCTTTCTGTGTAATATCTAATTTAATTATTATTATTAAATATTTATCAAACTGGGAAGTTCGTCGTGTGGACCTCAAGGGTCGCACTTTAGTTCTAATAAACGACCCACCTCACGGCTTGTTTATTTACTAATTATTGTAGATTATAGACGCATCGACAACTTACATTATTAGCGTCTTAATAACAAATCACTTAAAACTAAACGACATCACAAAACATCCATGACTGAGGTGGGATTCGAACCCACGACAGTTTGCACGCTGACCATTCACCAATTAGCTGCAGTCCTCTTGCACGGAGTTAGAATAAAAGGTGAGATCTCTATAATTAGTAATTCGTATGTATTATGTAAATTGTATTTGTCATTTGTTTCTTTGAATAGAATTAACTATAAAGAAAGCATAAAAGTCTGAATCAATCGATTCATAGTCACATGGCTATATTGATAATTATTATTACACTGTGGCACATTCCATAAAGCGGGACCATTGTTTATACAAGTAAACAATAATATCGTGAAAGCTATAATTTTATATGCATAATGCGTCACGCGTATCGGATTAATAACTCACAATCGTATCAAGCGCATTATTACTGCTTAAACTATTTTTTCTACAATTACGATATGACTCGGTTTGCGTCTAAGACCAACGTAATTAAAACCTGATTCTAATCGTAGATAACAGATTTATAAGAAACAAATATACTAAGCGATTGATTACTGCTTAAACTATTTTTTCTTCAATTACGATATGACTTGGTTTGCGTCTAAGACTAACATAATTAAAGCCTGATTCTAATCGTTGGTAACAAATTTATAAGACAAAAATATACTAAGCGATTACTGCTTAAGTGTCTTTTCGAAATTAGGTATGGATTGAATTTTGTTTAAAACCAACGTAATTGAGTCGATACGATGTCTCAAAAAGCGGCCTTAGATTTACAAGACACAGATATAAATAACAATATATGAGTTAGGTTATTGTGGACAACAATATAATAATTATTAATTAATTCAACAATGAATTTTTAATCCACAAGGCATCCACTAGGTAGTGAATAGTATTTCTTATACATATCAGTCAGCATATTATGCCATCATGATTGTTAAACGTCAAACGATTGTTATAAGATATATAAGGAAAAAATCAGAAGCCACTGTCAGGACTTGAACCTGAAATTCCCAGTTTCCGGCTGGTTGAGTTGCCATTTACTCACACAGTGCCCCGAAAGTGAAATCTGTTCCTTCCCATATATACCTATTTCAATACTAAATCACATCTCATGCGAGAGCCGATTTATTTTTAAGTTTCAATCGAAACTTAAATATTAATAACTCAAATGGCTCGTACAAGCCGTTTTAAATAAATAACAATATATGAGTTAGGTTATTGTGGACAACAATATAATAATTATTAATTAATTCATATGTTAAGAAATACTATTCACTACCTAGTGGATGCCTTGTGGATTAAAAATTCATTGTTGAATTAATTAATAATTAAGACACAGATATATTAAGCGATTTATTACTGCTTAAATTTTAAGCTGTAACGCAGCAAACCGTCTAAGATTTTAAGACACAAGCACTTAGCGGCTTTAGATTTACAGGACACAAATACATTAAGCGATTTATTACTGCTTAAAATTTAAGCGGTAACAAAATATTATCCTTTATCTACGACCGTAACTAATTAATTATGAAAGCTAAGAGGTTTGGTAATTGTGGTTTACAAAACCGATTAGTAAGCGATGTGACTCGCGTGCTGAATTAGACAATGAGCAGCTAAATAAAAGAAAAGGAAGGAGGAAAGGCCAACATTGTTGTCGGTGTGTTAGTATATATTATAATTGCGGCGCAGTAGTGGTAATGGTGGTGGTGAAGTGACACATGTCGCCCGGGGCCGTGGGAACGCGCCGGCCGCGGCCTCCTCGACTCCTTGCCCTCGCGTTCCACCGCCTCCACTAACACAACTGCAACGATCTGTCAACATGTCAAGGATGGAACAAACTGAAGACATTTTTGATGTGAAACATCTTATGTCGGGCTGTGAACAGCCGCGTGAGGGGAAATATGCAACGAAATGTTTGGTCCGCTCCTTCGCTGCTGTTCTCCCCACCACTGCGGCTCTCTCTCTCTCTCTCTCTCTCGGCTTCAGCGCGCTCGGGCAACCGCGTGTGTTACAGTGCAGCATAACAGTTAGTTGCTGCTTTTGAAAAAATATATACTACTACATAGAGAATACCACCGAGTTCAATAACGTTTTCTTTGATGTTTCAAATCTGTCGGGGGTTCCAAGACCCACACCGTTTTTTTATTACTGTATAGAAATATATGTAACACACGTCATACGAATTGAATACACATCTACTAAGCAGTGGCGGACTAGGGGGGGCGGAGGGGGAGGCTCGCCCCTGGCCTCTAATCCTGGGGGGGCTGCAAATCTCGAGAAGTCCTTCTTAATCAAATCCCAAACAAGGCCAAAATATGTTTAGTAAATAAGAGGCGGTTTGGAGTTGGAGACCCCGTATACCGTATATATATTTATATTATTTTCCAAATATATATAAACACATAAAATATCTTTTTTTTAAGTATCTTTTTTGACTCAGAAGCTATGGACGTTAATAATGTTTTTCAAAAATAAAAAAAATCTTCTAAACCAAAAGAGATGTCAAACTTTTTTTTGGTTATTTCGTGTCTCTTTCTTATAAAGTACGATAATTGAAAAAAAATCTTTAAACGTGCATAACTTTTAAACTAGAAGCAATTTAAAGACTTTTTCTTTTGATTACTGGAATGTACCAAAACTTTTTCAGAATGTGATAAATTTGAAAAAAAAATCTTTGAATTCATTGCTTCTAAACTAGAAGAAATACAGAACGTTTTTTTGGTGATTGGATGCAGCGTGTCTTTTTTCTACAAGTAAAATAATTCAGAAAAAAGATCTAAGAAAAACTGATTTCCCATCCACTGGTCAACTTAACAAACAACAAAACAACAACGACAACAAGCGAAAGACTGAGTGACCGGACGGACGCCAACTATACACAGCTAATAATAACACATATTATATTATGCATGGGTGTTTGTTCAGTATCAATAACAACATCAGCGAACTATAAACTCAGGTATAGATTGGCTTTTTATATTCCGAACTAAATAAGTATAAGGTACCAGTAGAGAAGTGTCATTTAGAGAAGATACTAGCGTCATTTTCCGCACAAACGAGTTTTGGGTCAACGCTACTATCGTCTCTAAACGATACGCTGAGGTTAATTCTATAAATTAAGTATGTAAGCATTTAAAAATGAAGCCTGCAGTCGCCATTGTATTATTATTATTGTAGATTATAGACGCGTCGACAACTCAGGTCATTAGCGTCTTCAACACAACAATTAATAATTTGTGTATTAGAATCTGCCAGCCGGCATACACAAACCGACTGGTACGAGTTCGGGCTCCTGGGAACACCAATTCCCAAAGAACATTGGAATGCAATTACGAGAGCAAAAATGTCAGGTTGATAGAGGTTTCTGTTTTGGCTATGTCGAATTTAGATAAAAGTCTGCACGTATCAAAAATTTCTAAAAAACTTGAAGAACTCAAAAATTACTGAATTTTCGAACATGACTTCCTTTACAATTTCTATTCACATTTAGGTGCAGAATTGAAAAAAACAAATAAACGCAAGTCTTGGACACCCTGTATATAGACAAGGCTCAGGAGGGGACAATAACCCTCCATGATCCCCCCCACCCTTAGATCCGCGCCTGCATAAAGTACTCTAATTGTTTAAACAAATTGAAAGTCCTTAAAAGTACTCTATAATTTACAATAAATAAATAAATAAATGCATTAATTTCCCGGTTCTCGAAAAAATTATTTTTTTGCCATTCGATTCACCTCGATAAGAATTTATCGAGGTGAATCGAATGGCAAAAAATTAATTTTTTCGAGAACCGGGAAATTAATGCATTTATTTATTTATTTATTGTAAATTATAGACGCGTCGACAACTTAGGGCATTAGCGCCTTGATTACATTAAATAAAAACTCTCACTTAAAACTAAATTACTTCACAAAACATCTATGAGCGGAGGCAGGATTTGAACCCACGAGAGTCTGATCCAGACGCCGCGACGCTAACCACTGGACCACACTGTCCACGGGAAATTAACGCAAGTGACTGTAGACCGGCTATTTACTTTATGCGAGAGCTAGACCTCGCGCAGCGAAAGATGAAGCCACCGCGTCATAGTAACGTGAATGCATTGCGTCCGCCTTCTAGCTTGCTATTGGCTGTTTTGGAGATCCAATAGTAGTTTGCCAAAATTGTACCTAACGTCATAAAACCCAATGTGCAATTGTGTGTACACGACACTGTCTGCGAGCAAGCAGGCGTTCACTAGCATATTATTAATGACGTGCCTGGCTTCATCTCTCACCGCGGGCATTCTACGACAATCTATGTTTTGTTTTAGTGTTCGTCAGCCAATCGCGACGTGCGAGACAAGTCAACCGATGAAGGAGTCGAATGCGACTCTCAAATACCACGTGCACCGGCCATCGCATGCATGGGAACGCGACGACCTGTCGCGCTTCTGCGTCGCACTGTGTACCGGAGCCCTGGAGCGACGTGTGCGAGACGCGTGTGCCGCAGGAAACCGCACTTTATCCGGTTTTGATCAAGAACTTGTTGCAGCATGTTACTATTCTATGCAGACTGCAAACGAATCTCCGATGTTTTAAAACACAAGCCGTTCTCTTTCGACAGCAATCCACCAGCGGACCCTACTCAACCGATTTACATTGTTTTTTTAAATTTATTAATTTTTATTTATTGTAGATTATAGACGCGTCGATAACTTAGGTCATTAGCGTCTTAGTTACATCAAATAAAATATAAAAAATGATATCACAAAACATCCATGAGCGAGGTGGGATTCGAACCCACGACAGATTGCTCCAAAAGCCAGGACGCTGACCATTACACCAAGGTGTCCCCTTAAAGTCTTAAATTTATTACAGCTTTCTGTCCACAGATATTATCACTATTTTCAACTTTCTATTGGAAGTTGTTGTACCTAATGGGTCCGATTTTGCAAATGAAAAATTTTGACGTATCTCCACGTTTCAATGTCCCTTGAGTTCGAGTCCATCGTTTTTAGAGAGATGTCTGTGTGTGCGTGTGTACGTACGTTCGGACGTTCGCATGAACTTTTTTCGTCTCGCATATCTCGAGAACAAAGAATGATATCGACTCCGGACCAATTTCATTCGCCTAGGGCCTAGACCCTAGGTGTTTATATCGTTCTCCAGTCGATATTTATTTATACTTTTTTCTATTTTGATTATATTTTCTCTATTTATTTTTTATCATACAGTGTCAAACTTAGCGGGCGGTGCACTGGTAGCTTTGCACAGTTTAAACCAGGTAAACAAAATTATAAACTGTTGGCGATTTCAAGTTAAAAACGCTTAGCATTTAGGGTTATTTATTTATTTATTTCACCAATCAACAGAGCTTATAGCTCCAATTACAGATGGTTACATAACATAGGCAATGATAAAAAAATAGACAACGACAGAACAAAATACAACTTTAGACATTATTTGCATGCAACATTTTAGTAGAAGGTATTGATTATTATTAATTATTTATAGATCAAACAAACTGTTATGGCAATAAAGTTTCACTTATGCAGCGTTATGGTTTCCTAAAACCGTACCCTAGTTAATGTTTTTTAAGGAATTTTGTGATGTAAAAGAGTAAAAGAAAAGTTAGTGAGAGAGAGAGAGAGAGAGAAATATTGTAGATTATAGATGCTCGACAACCGAGGTGACGAGGTCGTTATAGCGTCTTCCCTTCCCCGTTGTTTATTTACAAAATATGTAACGTAACTGCGCGTAACATGTTTTTTATTTTTTACTTTTTAGTAAATATTAAACCGATTTCTTACGCTGTGTGATGTGTCAAAAAGTGACATTTACCTTAAAGGAATCACACGCCGCTACTCACTTTTATTAAAATCAGCCGAACTACTGAACCGGTTTAAGTAAAATTTATATATGACCAACGTCAAGGTATACCCTATCCAATAAAAAAAGAATTTTCCAAATCGGTTTATAAATGACGGAGTTCTGAGGTAACAAACATAAAAAAAATACAACCGAATTGAGAACCATCTCCTTTTTTGCAGTCGGTTAAAAAGTGAGTGTGTGAGAGAGAGAGAAATATTGTAGATGCTCGACAACCGAGGTGACGAGGTCGTTATAGCGTCTTCCTTTCCCCGTCGTTTATTTACAGATGTAACGTACAACTATAAAATGATGCAAGTTGGCTTGAAAATAATAAAAAAAGACAAGCTCAACGCAAAAATTTAAATCCATAAAATAACGATGATATGTAAATTTATTCAAATCTAATTGCATTTGATGCCGGCCCGGCGGTACACTCTTTGTCAGAAATATTTAGCTTCACCATATATAAAATAAAACACAGTTTTCGATGTGAAACATCTTATGTCGGGCTGTGAACAGCCGCGTAAGTATCCACTAAGAAAGGATTTTTACTTCCCACCTCTACTATGGTAGGGAAGTAATGGATTTAGTCCGAAAAAAATATTTCCAGATTTTAACAGATTTTCACGTTTTGAGACCCTAGTAATCGTTTAAGATCATTTTCTGACTGATGTCTGTATGTGTGTGTGTGTGTGTGTGTATGTGTGTGTGTGTGTGTGTGTATGTGTGTGTGTGTGTGTGTATGTGGTCAATTTTTCGCCTTCGATATCTTAAGAACGGAACAACATACGGGCATGCCGATTGTTCTATTGTGTTTATCAGCCTTTAACTTAGATCTGATTAGATTTTGAGTCAAATCGGTTCAGTGGATCCTGATATATTCAAAAAAACGACCTCAATGTCACGTATTAACATAGGTAAAAAAAAATATAAATGAATTCTAGATGTTATAATATGAAAAAAATGTAAATATTTTTTTTCTCTAAAATGTATAGTTTTCGAGAAAAAAAATATTTTACTAAAAAAAATGAAAATTGTACGTAAATCAAGGTAACCATGATTTTTGCTATATTAAGCTAGCCATCAGTAGATCACTAAACAAAAAAGAGGGCCATGCTTTTTTCAAAGAATAAAAATTAAATTGTGTTTTAAAGACCACCAACAGCTAACGTTATTTGGGCCTAGTCAAAGAAAAAAAAAAAAAGAGTGTTTATTTTTTGCAAATATTTACTAGGTGGGAAGTATAGGACTGGTCATCAGTCGAATTTTTTTAAATTTAACTCCTACAGGTGTCAAAGCGGGGTACAATTTTGAAAGACTAAAATGAACAAAATAAATATTAGTAAAAAAAAACTTTTTAGAGACAAGCTTTTATTTAAATGTACTAAAAAGGAAAAAATAATTTTTAATAATTTAGGTTCATAATTAATAAAAGCGTGGATCGTGAACTCTATGATAGTTTATTAGTCACGACCCACGCTTTTATTAATTATGAACCTAAATTCTTAAAAATTATTTTTTCCTTTTTAGTGCATTTAAATAAAAGCTTGTCTCTAAAAAGTTTTTTTTACTAATATTTATTTTGTTCATTTTAGTCTTTCAAAATTGTACCCCGCTTTGACACCCGTAGGGGTTGAATTTAAAAAAATCCTTTCTTAGTGGATGCTTACGTCAGAAAAGGAACCAACTGTCCAAATTTCAAGTTTTTAGATTCAGCGATTTGGCTTGGGCGTTGATTAGTCAAAAAAACCCTACATTCCCGTTTGAATCCCTTAGGGGTTGAATTTATTTCTAAAAACGATTTATTCATATATTGTTATCGGTTTTTTTTACTAAAATTTATTTTTTTCTACAAAGAGTGTAGCAGATTATTGAACTTTTTTTATAAAAATAAATAAAATCCGTTATTGGAAAAAAAGCTTAAGGTTCCTTGCACTACAAGTTCTATTGGTTATAATAGTCACTAGTCAGTAAAAAACGGTTTATTGCAAAAACAAGTCCGTAAGGTGATAATAGTTGCTAGAAAACTGCATCTACTGACCTCACGGCGCCAAGAAACAGGAGCGGCTCGTCAACTGCAAGGTTGCAATCGATTTTTATGCTGTGCCATGACCGTTCGAGGCGATGAGAAATGAGGAAGTCCCAATTGTTGCGAACAGTCGGTAAAAATTCAGATTTACATGCAATAGTATATTGCATTACAAGGTAAGAAACTTGGCATTGTCAACCAGTGTGAAGTTTGCTGCCCGAGGTACGAGGGCATGCAACCACACGTACATTGCAAACGCCAAGTTTCATACCGAGTAATTGCATATTATTTTTCACAACAACTCTATTGACAATTCGATTTGAGGTACCTACATTTTGGGCGTGTAAAAAAGTCGCAAAATTATTAGATATGTCAGATTTAAGTGGGGTTATGTCTGTCATTTTGACGTTTATGAATATTATATGCGGGTTCAACATCGCTCTATCTCCTTCTTAATTTGACGTTTTCGAAAATTATATGAGGATCCAATCGCTCTATCTCCCTCTTAACAACGTTAAAAATGTAGTAAAGTTTTTGACGAGCCGCTCCTGAAAGCTAGACAGATTTTTTAAAAGTTCTTTGACTCGCTGTAAAGACGGTTATTATTAAAAAAAACGAATATATATGTACCTATATAGTGTTTTAATTAATTTTTAAAAATAAGAAGTGCAAAACAATGTTTGATGGTTTTCCAAAATTATTTTTTAATCAACGTCAGTTAATACTAAATTTAAAAATAACAATAAAAAATAACAATAAAAATCCAGTTAAATTTTTATAAACCTAATAATCGGACAAAAAACGTCTTGTTTTAAATTCATAAAAGATAAAATTACCGTTTGTGAGATAAAGCCTTGTGAGAGACGGACGGACGGACGAACATCGCAGGTTCGGTAATAGGGTTCCATACGATGATACGGAAACCTAAAAACAAAATCTTATTCAAAAACCTTCAACGAATCTATAAAAATTATCCCCTTTACAAAAAAAAAATTTCCAACAAAAACTAAAATAATTGTAGGTCTTGAGAATGGCCGAGCGTGTAGCAGTGCTGTTGTTTACATGGCGTTGCTGTGGTTCCTCTATTACAAGTCCCCAGTTATCGGGTCCTAGCCCGAGAGCTGCAGGTAAAAGTGTCAATTGGATTTTCAATTTATTATAAAAAAAAAATAATGAATTGAAAATATGTATTGGTGCTAGGCCCAAATAACCTTAGCTGTTGGCGGTCTTTAAAAAACACAATTAATTAAAATAATTGTATGTATGCTCCACAATCAACAACAACAACAATAAGAAAGTAAGTTAATAAAAATTTTGTAAAAACAGAGGAAGCTTTGAAATTTAAGTACCCTTCAAGTTTCCAATAAAACTGTTAAAATGCATCAAATATCTTCTTACAAAAATTTTAAGGAAAAAAAGAAAGAATAATAAACCTTTATATCGGTATTTTATTTTCGTGTAGGTAAAGATCAAGGTAAGCCGTGCTCACAGTTCAAGACAAGTGAACGCTTATAAAAACAACACACTCTTTGCACACGTCATACTCGTGTAGTGCATACGTATCCAATCAGAATGACCGAAAGGTTTGAATCGGAACAAAAAAAAATACATCACCGGTCCTTTCTTGTCCTTGGTCCGGTTTAGCTTGCAGCCCAATTCGTCTGGCAGGACGCGTAAACAATAGAACACAGTCCCTATATATTCTCATCTTACCTTATTTTAACAATGGTGTCTTTTGTAGTTTATATAGGTTACGTTTACATAGTAAGGATGGGTTACAATTCAAGGATTCTTAACTTTCCTTGATTCTTTTTACATATCTAGTGATGCTGCCGAGAAACATCGAGATTTTGGTAGTGGTACATCGCCATTGACACGTAGCAATCAATATAAAGGTGAGAAAATCCTCTCGGATTGAAATGCCTAACGTCTTTTGGAGGAAGGCACCCTGGAGCAGCCACTGCTTCAGCCATCAGTGAGAAAATCCTCTCGGATTGAAATGCCTAACGTCTTTTGGAGGAAGGCACCCAGGAGCAGCCACTGCTTCAGCCATCAGTGAGAAAATCCTCTCGGATTGAAATGCCTAACGTCTTTTGGAGGAAGGCACCCTGGAGCAGCTACTGCTTCAACCATCAGTGAGAAAATCCTCTCGGATTGAAATGCCTAACGTCTTTTGGAGGAAGGCACCCTGGAGCAGCCACTGCTTCAGCCATCAGTGAGAAAATCCTCTCGGATTGAAATGCCTAACGTCTTTTAGGGGAAGGCACCCTGGAGCAGCCACTGCTTCAGCCATCAGTGAGAAAATCCTCTCGGATTGAAATGCCTAACGTCTTTTAGGGGAAGGCACCCAGGAGCAGCCACTGCTTCAGCCATCAGTGAGAAAATCCTCTCGGATTGAAATGCCTAACGTCTTTTGGAGGAAGGCACCCTGGAGCAGCTACTGCTTCAACCATCAGTGAGAAAATCCTCTCGGATTGAAATGCCTAACGTCTTTTGGAGGAAGGCACCCTGGAGCAGCCACTGCTTCAGCCATCAGTGAGAAAATCCTCTCGGATTGAAATGCCTAACGTCTTTTAGGGGAAGGCACCCTGGAGCAGCCACTGCTTCAGCCATCAGTGAGAAAATCCTCTCGGATTGAAATGCCTAACGTCTTTTAGGGGAAGGCACCCTGGAGCAGCCACTGCTTCAACCATCAGTGAGAAAATCCTCTCGGATTGAAATGCCTAACGTCATTTGGGGGAAGGCACCCTGGAGCAGCCACTGCTTCAACCATCAGTGAGAAAATCCTCTCGGATTGAAGCCTAACGTCTTTTGGGGGAAGGCACCCTGGAGCAGCCACTGCTTCAACCATCAGTGAGAAGATCCTCTCGAATTGAAATGTCTAACGTCTTTTGGGGGAAGGCACCCTGGAGCAGCCACTGCTTCAACCATCATCTAATGTAAAATCTAATGTTGGCAGATCTGCAGGGCCGTTCAAAAATATTTGGCGCCCGTGGACTACTAATAATAATACGCCCCTCTTCATAAGAAAACACACGGGATTTGGAAGCGGGAGCAGGATGCTCGGAGGCCGCTGTATATATCCGACATATTGGAGCAATTATTTATCTTCTGTACAATCTTGCAAATTAATATCTAAATCAGACAATAGCTTTAATATGCAATCTTCCATTTCTGCGTTCTTATGGCCATTATTTTCTAAAAATTTTAAAAACCTTTCCACGGGGGCTACACTCCAGCCGTCAAGCCTTTGACGAGGGCTGTCATTGTCAAAATGATATGAGAGGACGCCCCAAAATACTGGTGCTCCGGGACTGTAGTAAATTTAACCCTGTAGTTAGGATGGTCTGAAACTGCCATAGATATTTCCACATCCTTGGAAAGCACGTAATAACACCCTTCTATTTCGCATTAATTCCACCAAATACAACTCACACACACACAAAATGCCGCATTCCTTGAGAGCATATGCAACTTATAAAAACTCATCCAAGTTCCGTCGTTCCCACGATCGCCATACAAAACATACGTCGCAATCTCCACCGCATACGACATGTGTGTTAAAAAGTATATACTTAAGTTAAAAGTAGGGGGGACAAACATATAAAATGCACACCTTGAATTCATTACATTGTATGTGTATGCCTTGACCTACCCTCAGATGATGAAATACTGCCATCTCTTTCTTCCACTTGGAACGCCATTGCACTTTCGACAGAGATACATGAATGCTACCCTTAAATTGCTGTTGATATTTTAACTGAGTGTCCGATATTACTAAGTTAATTTGATTTTTAAAGGTGGACCATTTAAAAAGAAGCAGTAAACCTTACTTTTTTCGTCCATTTATAGATTTAAAACTTGATCCATTACCAGCAACAAGCTGCTATTAGATCGTAGAAGGCTTTAAAGCAATACCCAATCTTGGATTCCTTGTAATGATTGTGGGTTGTTTTAATATTTTTAAAGTGTTGTTGTATATATTATGTCTTTTGTAAATGGGTGAATGGAAGATCAAACGTATGTTTGAATCCTGTACCTTTTTTAACAGGAGCAATAAACTTACATTTATTTATTTAAAGCTGGAATGAGTCTGTAATAGCTGTAGCAAAAAAAGGTTCGTTCAGGATTATAGTCTGTTTAATCAGTTTGGATGATAAAGATCTTAAGCCAGATGTGACATTTGCCAAGTTCGACTTTTGACGAAATATTTGCTTCGATAGACCACAATCAAACATTTATTCACATGGAGTATTTTGTAGTCTACCAAACACTGGCCTACTTTGAATCGTGGTTGTTTACCAACAATCGATTGGGAATCTCCTTTGTTTGGCAAATAGCGAGAATTTGCCGAATGACAAATATCCGCTACGCTAGATTCGGCGAATGCGGTATGTGTAGCTTCTGCAAATGATGTGGTAGAAGGATTCATCCTTTCCTGCACAAAGTACTTCTTCAAATTATCCCAATTATACAGAGGTGTTTGATTGAGGAGTTTTGTAAAATTCTGTAACTTACATATTTTATGATTAAACTTATTATAATAAAGAACACTAAACCCACAATCGTTGGAAACCAGAAAAAATAGTCCCCCAGGGGGAATATTGGAATGTAGTTGTTCTCGCCATTGCATTCCAATGTTCTTTGGGAATTTGCGTTCCCAGGAGCCCGAGCTCGTACCAATTGGTTTGTGTATGCCGGCTGGCAGATTCTAATACACAAATAATAATTGTTGTGTTGAAGACGCTAATGACCTGAGTTGTCGACGCGTCTATAATCTACAATAATAATAATAGAAAAAACAATAATTTAGTCACTTCTTTACCATAAAATTCTTTCAAAAGCAATATGTTACCATCATCAGCAAAAGCTGAACTATACTCAAAAGGTACATCCAATAATAAAATTGGTTAAAAAGTGACTCAGTTATTATTAATAATAATAATGCGTTTAACGTCCGTTTCTCGACATTATGTCATAACAGACGCCATTCGCACCATTACTATTTTCCATTTTACCACTTCCCGTTGTTTTCTACATTTTTTAAACTTCAACTTTTTTTTTTATTAATAGCAATGTGCGAATGGAGGAATTATAGGAAATTAGGATAAGGTAGGCAATTTGGGAGCATAGGAGTTTGACAGGTAATCGGCCATGGCCTTGAATAAGGAACCATCTCGGTATTCATCTGGAATAATTGAGGGAAACCATGGAAAACCTCAAACAAGATGACCGGTACAGGAATTACCGTTTCTCGACGTGAGACAGTAGGAAAAACTCCTAGCCACATCTGCCCCCGTCGGGATTCGAACCCAGTACCTTCCCAATGCGAGTCTAGTGCCAAAGATTTTTTAAACTTGCCACCTCTAAAATCATGAATCATCATTCAATACTGTTAAATAGTCGTCCCATCTTGAATATCGTACTGCAGACACATTATATAAGTCCATAATAATAAACCCCTTATGTATTTCATGAGGGCAAATCAGCTTTGGTACAATTTAACATCTTCGGTGGTTAAGTTAAAGAATGTTCCGGGTATATTATATGTCCGGGTGTGCGTAAAAGTCTGGTTGGCTGCAAGAACGACATATGGCAAATGCACAGCTTTAGGAAGAAACCGTGGGAACGCCAGAAAAATGTGTTATATAAAATAATACCCTCGTAATACCGCTGTTGCACATTGTATTAGATTCTTATACACACGTGACTGATGATGATTCGTTCGAAACGGTGTTACAGATTCGTTACAAACACGTGGCTATCAAGTTTTATTAAATTAGTAGCAAATATTATCGTACTTTACACGTGTCGACTTTATCGATTAATTATTTTGTATTTTTGTTTATTAGATCAGCGCTTGAAGGCTACTTTTTGTTAAATATAGACGTTCGACAACTAAGATTAGCACTTCGGGTTATGATCACTATAATAATTATTGAATCAGTTCCAATAACATATTGGGTCAACCAGGGGCTTCCCCGTCGTTATTTATATATCAAGATTAATAATTTACTAGTGTTGCAGTCTAGATCTAGACTTTCTAGACTCTTGTCTTGTCTAGATTTTCAAGACAAAACTTGCAAAAATCTTGTCTAGAGATTTTCAAGACAAGACAAGACTTGCTTTATCTAGATCAAGACTCTTGCCAAAACTCTAGACAATTTTCAAGAGTCTAGATAAACTAAGTACATAGTAGTAGATAAAGTAAACCACTCGGTTAATCTAGAGTCTTAATATTAGACAAGACAAGAGTTTTTTAATCTAGACTTAGACTTAGTGAACTCTTGATTTTTCAAGACAAGACCTAATTAAAATTAGGGTACTGTAACGAGCCGCCCTGATTATCAAGTCGGCTTCGACCAAAAACAAGAACAAAAAGTCAGTAGAGACGACTCAGTACAGAAAAGTGACATTGTGTACCTATGTGAAAAGGTTTATGACTTTTTATGAGATTCGCTTAAACTATTATTTTATTGTGACGAACCTGAACTGTTACAAGTGGGCCCCACGTTGGGCGCCACTTGTAACAGTTCAGGTTCGTCACAAAATAATAATAGTTTCAGCGAATCTCAAAAAATGTCATAAACCTTTTCACATACACAATGTCACTTTTAACATTGGAAATGTTTACGTTCGTATATGGGGGCAGAGTTACGAGTTTTCGTTCAAGGCCAAAAGACAACGGTGTCGCGATCAAGTGAGGAGCAATCATGCAAAATTGAACAAGTGCAATTTTTTCGAAATGTGTTTTATATCATGTCTAGTTAATTGAGAGGCATTTGCGACGATCTGCGGTGTTATTTTTGAGCAAATGTTAATAAATACTGTAGAAAAATCCATTTAAAAGTTAAGTAATCAAGCAAAAGTGAACGCGTATATAACAGAAGAATAATAGGGTTATTCCTGACAAAACTAAACAGTGCATTGATAAATATTGTGTGTATAATAAACAGTTAATTATGTTTCATATATGCTGTTATCATTTCCAATGTCCTCGATGGTTGCAAGGATTGCGAAATCTGTGAATTTTTTCTGTAGTCGTCTCTTCTGACTTTTTGTTGTTGTTTTTGGTCGAAGTTGACTTGATAATCAGGGCGGCTCGTTACAGTACTTTTTTATCCAATTGGGTAAAAATAAAATTTTATATACCAAAACCGACATTAACGTGATCGAGGCCGCTGGTAAATGCTAGTATTTTTTTGATAAATTGTAAAACGAAAACGAATCTTTAAAGAGTTTTAATCGAACGATATTCGATTTTACCTGAATTTTTAAATGTGTTCGTAGTTCGTACCTCTATTATGACTAAACTTATTATCATATTTTACATGCAAGGAAGGGAAGAAAAGTGATTCATCAACAAAAAAAAAGGCCTTCTTGGATTTTTTTTTCCTTCGTGTGCGATGCGTGTGTCGTTATTATTATTTATTTTTGTTATAGAAAAGCGAACACGTCTTTTGGTGGCTGTTCAGACAGATTTATTCTTTTTCCCTCTTCCTTGTTGCTTGATCTTCTATTATAATATGCAAGTTTATGTAGTCGAATAGATTTACCTGAATTAATAAGGAAATAGCTCCTTTATTGAAATTTCTGATGCATGCTACCTCATTCACTTTTTATTGAAATTGATTTTTTTGCTCCAATTTTTTAAGGTCGTGTTTTTTTAAAAGAAACTTATATTTCTTTTGCTTGCGTTTTCTTTTATATAAATCGCCTTGAAATATCAAAAAAAAATTATGCCTCTTATTTTTTTGTTAGCCACACTTCACGTTTTTATTGAAATTTACTTTTTGTTCCAATTTTTAAGATTGTGTTTTTTCGAAAAACTTGCGTATTCTTTTAAAAAATCAAACATAAAAAAATGTAACTCACAAATTTTTTATTGATCACGCTTAGCGCCTTACGCAACCGTTTTTAGTTTTTTTGAAATTTATTTTTTGTTTCATTTTTTCAGGTTGGATGTTTTTTTAAGAAAGTTACCACTCTTTGCTTGTGAATCTTTTTTATATTTCAACTTTTTTGTCGCACTTTTTATAAAAGTCGCTTTTTTGTTTACGCATTCCTTACTTTTTGGTTAAATGCTTGACTAGACAAAAAATAACTTTATTTTTTTTGGTTATTATCACGTTTTTATGAAGTTATTTTTTTCCTGAGAATTCCAAATGTTTTTTTTCATTTGAATACCTGTTGGTTTAAAACAATTTTTAGGTGTGATATTGTGGTATGCTAGATTTTTTATATCTTTATAAATTTTTTATGATATTTTCTAAACAACAAGGTGACAAGTATTTTTATTATTCAAATTGATAACTAAATAATACACGAAAAAGTTAACTTGCATAAATCACTAAACAATAAAAACTACGAGTTAAAAAAAAAACAAAACTATAATATCCAGGTGTGCAAGCTTTCACGGCCGGCATTGTTCCAAGTCTTCATGGTTTCCGGGCTTGTAGGCCGTGGTCCGGTGGTATTTCTACCTGACGTTCCGTCTACAACTGCGGTAGACATTCTCAAAGCCGATGTGGCAGCGGTCGAAGTGTCCTCCTTGGCGGCTCACAGGTCACTGACGGCTAGTGACCTGTGAGCCGCCAAGGAGGACACTTCGACCGCTGCCACATCACCCGACTACGTTAGGGTGCCAATCGACGCGTATTAACGTAAATATGATCTGAAAGAAATTTTTTCAAAATCGCTTCAGCCGTTCTTTCTTCTTAACCAAATAGATTCCAAAAAAGTAGATTTTACTCAATATCTCGCGAATAAAAAATTATATCGACTTCGTAAGGGTGTCAATCGAGGCGTTTTAGTGATTAAAATGATTACTTTTCTGTGTAATATCTAATTTAATTATTATTATTAAATATTTATCAAACTGGGAAGTTCGTCGTGTGGACCTCAAGGGTCGCACTTTAGTCCTAATAAACGACCCACCTCACGACTTGTTAATATTATTTTGCCTTACGTATAGACACTTGAAAAAAAGTCGCGAGCTCTCCGTCTAGTATCAAGTATTTGCACAAATAAAAATAAAAACCAAAACGCAGTTAAAACAAACAATCATTTTAAAGGAATAATAAAATAAACAACACAAATAATAAAATCCAATAATTTTAATTTCTAATTAACGAAACCTTTGCTTGTTATTATAAACCGCTAAGTTATTTCAGGCGGCATTTTCTCTTTTCTGTGTTTAATTTTTACAATAAAAATAAATTCTTATTTTCATATATTAGCGGATATCCTTGTCAGAGAAACATACTTCATAGCTGCATTAAAATTCGCAAATCGCGAATATATTATACAATTTTTTCTACGGTCACTAATCAAAACCGCCCATGCCGAATTTTTTTGTATATTTTTTTAAGCTCACCAACAGCTACAGTGTTATTTGAGCAAGGCACCAATTCATAGTTTATTAGGTAAATTTGTTTAATTATATATAAATCTAAAATCCAATAATTTATATTTATAAAAATATTCAAAAATTAAGCACGTTTTCTACATTCTGGGAACCTTAAGTATGAAAAGTATTGCAAAATCGTGAAAAGTTACTTCTAACCTAAATTAGTAGTTATTATTGTATTTTATTTATTGTAAAATTATAGACGCGTCGACAGCTTAGACCATTAGCGTCTTGATTACATTAAATAACAATTATAACTTAAAACTAAATGATATCACAAAACATCCATGAGCGGAGGCGGAATTCGAACCCACGACAGTCTGATCCAGAGGCCGCGACGCTAACCACTGGACCACACTGTCCTCAGAGTAGATATTGAAATGTCCCAAAATTTCGCCATAAGTGATTTTACATTTTGACCGTAGATTTAATAATGGGAACTTTACGACATGCGAACCGACAATCGGTCGTTTATAAATTATTTTAATTTGACAAATAAAATGTTCAATTTAGACCCACATAGGTACATAATAGACAATCTATTAAGTCGGAGCTAGTTTAAAATATGTCTTAAATCTGCTACTTTTGACATACTGAAAATCTGACTAAATGAACTCTACATGTACACGCTTATCGGCTGATGACTCAGAGAACCTTAAACAGTGGTTCAAAAACTTCATTATTCGAATATTTTGAAACAAAATATTTCTTTTTCAGGATCTACTTGAAGGTTTATTAATGACCGAGTAAGATAAATTCCATTTGAACCGTTCTGATTAATTGCCGAAGTGGTATTAAATGATTATTTTTCACGACATTGCAACCCTGAATTTTTTGCCGAAACGTTGCTATTAAATGCAGATATACCTATTAATCATCAGTATCGCCTTTTATTTTATTTATTTATTTATTGTAAATTATAGACGCGTCGACAACTTAGGTCATTAGCGTCTTGATTACATTAAATAACAACACACTTAAAACTAAATGACATCACAAAACATCCATGAGCGGAGGCGGGATTCGAACCCACAGTTTGATCCAGCGGCCGCGACGCTAACCACTGGATCACACTGTCCTCTCGCCTTTTATTGATCCTTAATCTTCCTCCTTTACATTGCTAGTCAATATCGACAGGATGCAAGAAATTAAAATGGAAGTAGGCAAGGCATGTAATCTGTTTAACGAACAAAGAGAGATGTACCTAATTTGGACACCAAGATATGGTAAAAGACATGTAGAAAGACAGAAGACACGATGGAAAGACAAAATTGTGAAGTTTGCTGGATCTTGCTGGTCAAGGACTGCACAAGATCGAAAATGCTGCTTTAAATTGGAGGAGGCCTTTTCCCAACAGATGAATATATGAGGTTTTATTATTATTATTGGCAGGATATTGGTTGACAATGCCGAACCAATATTGGCGGTCAAAACTGGACCATTATCGACTTTCGTTATCAAACCTAGGTCATTCCGACGGTTGGATAGATCAACAAAGAGAGATGTACCTTTTGGACACCAAGATATGGTAAAAGACATGTAGAAAGACAGAAGACACGGTGGAGAGACAAAATTGTGAAGTTTGCTGGATCTTGCTGGTCAAGGACTGCATAAGACCGAAAATGCTGGATTGAATTGAGGGATGCCTTTTCCCAACAGATGAATATATGAGGTTTTATTATTATTATTGGCAGGATATTGGTTGACAATGCCGAATTAATATTGGCGGTCAAAACTGGACCATTATCGACTTACGTTATCAAGCCTAGGTCATTCCGACGGTTGGATAGATCGACGAAGAGAGATGTACCTTTGGACACCAAGATATGGTAAAAGACATCTAGAAAGACAGAAGACACGGTGGAGAGACAAAATTGTGAAGTTTGCTGGATCTTGCTGATCAAGGACGCAGCACAAAACCGAAAATGCTGGTCTGAATTGAAGAATGCCTTTTCCCAACAGCTGAATATATGAGGTTTTATTATTATTATTATTGGCAGGATATTGGTTGACAATGCCGAACCAATATTGGCGGTCAAAACTGAACCATTATCGACTTCCGTTATCAAGCCTAGGTCATTCCGACGGTTGGCTACCAACGGTCGGGTATCGGTAGCCAACCTCGGAACGGTAGCGATCCGATTGATAATTTCAATGCCTGCGGTACGGTGTCTTCATCAGATAAAGACCTTAAACTTTTGAAGTTTAAGATCTTTTTATCTTTTAATATTATTTGTCACGACCCACAGGTTGAGAATAGAGATCGTCTAAACTCTAAAGTATCAAGCAATCAAGATATCTTTCTACGAAATGACCGCTAATCAAAAAGGTGCGTCAATAATAATGAGGTTATGTACGCTTTGTAGAGAAGTTAACATAAGAATAGTTTAGTGTAGAAACATGTGGGCATATAAAAAGAGTTAATAAACGTTCATTTTTGAAACCGGACACTTAAACTAATTATAATTAATCTGATCGCAGACCTACACGGTAGTTTTTACACCTGAGGCAATCACTGCAACAGTTCATTCTTGATTTTTTTTTAGATAAACATTATTTAGTGTCAGTGCCGCGCATAAGGAAGCACAACGAATCGATACCAAGACGATATCGCTTCGGTATTGTCTCGGAACAGCCTCGATATTGTCTTGGAATCGACTCGATATTGTTTAAGTATCGACTCGATGTCTTTAAATAGACATAGCGTCGATCTTGTATTTTTTGGTGTTATTTATTCAAGGCCTTATTTTTGTGTAGATGTTGAGGGAGGCATATTAAAGTGCTCTGAGTAAGGGATTTTGCTAGATAGCGGTATGCGAGGGATGCAGACCGCCCCCAACATGTAACAAAAAAAATGGTCACAATTATTATTGCTTCAAGACTGAAAATTTTAATATGTTGTTACGGCGACTGTTTTAAGCATATATTTCAATTTACAGAACAAAATGTCGGTATTAACCCCCTCTCTTAGATGGAAACTTGCTCGCCTAGGTGTTTATATCGTTCTGCAAGGAGGTTAATACCGACATTTTGTTCTGCAAATTGAAATATATGCTTAAAACAATCGCCGTAACAACATATTAAAATTTGAACCTTGAACTAACGTCGAGTACATGACACGTTTAGGGTGATCTGCCACCTCTTTAGTACTGACCAATCGATCTGCAAATATTATAATGGCATTATTGAGTCACCAACAAGCTATACAAACAATTTCAGCCTTGAAGCAATAATAATTGTGACCTATTTTTTTGTTACATGTTGGGGGCGGTCTGCATCTCTCACATACCGCTATCTAGCAAAATGCCTTACTCAGGGCTCTTTAATATGCCTCCCTCACCATCTTCACAAAAATAAGGCCATGAATTAATAACACTAAAAAATTGTCACTAGTGACGCTACTGAATAGACAAGATGATGACACGGCAAAACATTTCCTCAAAATCACATTAAGTTTTATAGTAAGAATATACATCAATGGTCATCATAATGAACTAATGAAGTGGACTACCGAATGAATTAATTCACCATTCTCTTCTAAGTCATATTATTTATTTAATGATTTCATTTTTTAATGACTTCACTTTTCTCTTAATTATACGTACGCACAAATCCAAAGATGTCTTTCTAGATAAACTCTTGTCATGTCCAATAAAAATTAATACTTCATTTCCTGGGTAAAAATGTTTTGTTTTGGAGTAGTTTATGAGCGATTTTGGATCATAAAAGTCTACAGTAGGTATTGTTAAGGATCACCCTGTATATAAACGTCAGGCAGGAATTCTGAGAAGCGGTGTCTGCTTGCTGAACAACGAGTAACTGCACGAACATTCTAGAGAACGCGCTGTGCCTAAGCCAAGCGGCCTAGATAAGCAAGCGAGTGCGAGGAAGTCAGGCAGTCAATGGTGAGTCGTGCAACCAAGCGGATCAGTGATATAAATATTAATCAATCAACGGTCGAATCAGTCCGTACAGTGATATAAATAGTGGAGTGGATATAAATAAATAGTACTGAAGTAACTGAGTAAATGACCGACATAAATAAACGTTAGAAATAAATCTGATATAAACACAGTGATATAAATAGTTCCGTGATATAAATTCAGCTGATAAAATAAATATTAGTGTAGTCAATTGTATATAGTTAATTGTTAATTACTTGTGTTGATTGTTAGAACTGACTTTTGGTTGTTGTATTTATTATTGTTGTGTTTTTAATTATTGTAAATAAATATTTATTCCGCCAACTCAGAAAATAGTTTTGTAACAGTATATACCTAGTAGTGTTGACCCAATGAATGTTAATAATTGAAGGAAGGTTTGGGTGAGGGTCCAATTAAAGAATCTTTACCAAAATATCGCTTGTGGCCAACGTTTCGAAATATTTAATTTTATCTTCAGGGCCTCAACCAAGTCCCTGAAGATGAAATTAAATATTTCGATTTCGAAACGTTGGCCACAAGCGATATTTTGGTAAAGCTGCATTATTTTGACCCTCAACCAAACCTTCCTTCAATAAAATATAAAAATCTACCCTTAATTTCACGAGGAAATTTTTAAAGTTATACTTTTTCAGCGAGGGTAGTGAATTGGAATGAACTCGACTCAAAAATTAATGAAACGCTGACAGGAATAAAACGGCTGTAACGATTTGAATGAAATTTGCTGAAAAGGACTTTGGGGGACAAGTAATCGATCTAACTAGGTCTCATCCCCGGAAAAATTCGTTTTCTTATAAATTTTATATTTTTAAAAATCAATTTTTTGACGTTTCAAAATAATATTGTAAGCAGGCTTTGGATACTTATGTATATGTTATGATATCCATGGAGTTTATTGGAATAACACCGTCAAAACTGAACTGACAATAACGCGAGTGAAGCCGCAAAGGCTAATAATAAAACAAGAATAATTTGAACTTAAAACGAACCATCAAAAAGAATTAAAGTAATCATTAAAAGTCACACACGAGTGACTTGAAGATGGAGAATAATTGAGCCTGCAGAAGTTTTACGCTTCTTGATAGTTAATGAATGGTTTACGCAGTTACATATACAGTTAGTTTTTTAATTCATAACGTCGTCGTATGGTCGTTGTTCATTTGTTAAACTGCGTAAACTTGCGTAAGCCGACTTGATATTTTATTCTGAACCAAACATATATTTCATTGATGAATGATGCAGGTTCATCCACTTTAAAAATTGTTTCCGAAGAAATGCCTTGGAGATAAATAATTATTAAACAATTTCCATTGAAACAAGATGATAAAAATAACATTTTTTTTTTCTTTTTGACACGAATAGGCGTTTGCTTGCCAAAATATCTCGGAGCTATTTGTATGATAAAAAAGAGTTTTTTTAATCGATGATTTCCTATTTTTTATGAAGTAGGTACTGCGGTGTAATTTCAAATTTTTCCAGATTTGTAGTGCAACGATTTTTGTGTAGTACGAAATTGTAATCGACTTTTCAAATAGACGAAGCGATAATAATCTAATAGCTTCCATAGAGTTGTATAATAATAGTAATATTAGTAAAAATATATGAGCACCACAGACAAAAATAAAGATAGTTACTTCTTACTATACAACAGTTTTATTGATGGATGTACATTTCGAAAGCTATGCTTTCATCTTCAGCAAACACTATACATGATCATGTATAGTGTTTGCTGAAGATGAAAGCATAGTAAGTAATATTAGTAATAGTAGCTATTATTAGTGTTGCCGTCTAGACAAGGCAAGACTTTCAAAGTCTTGTCTTGTCTTGAAATATCAAGACTTCACTAAGTCTAAGTCTCGATTAAAAAACTCTTGTCTTGTCTAATATCAAGACTCTAGATTATTTTCAAGAGTCTAGATTAACCGAGTGGTTTACTTCACCTATACTACTACTTAGTTTATCTAGACTCTTGAAAATTGTCTAGAGTTTTGGCAAGAGTCTTGATCTAGATAAAGCAAGTCTTGTCTTGCCTTGAAAATTTCTAGACAAGACTTTTGCAAGCCTTATCTTGAAAATCTAGACAAGACAAGACAAGAGTCTAGTTCTAGAAAGTCTAGATCTAGACGGCAACACTATTCTAGACTGATGAGACAAATTACGATAAGGTTCCACAAAATTACCTAAATACCTACCTATTTAGGTAATTTTGCGGAACCTTCGTAGAGTTTAAATAGTCAAATTTCTCAACTATATTAAAGTGACCAGATCCTAAATATCAAAAAGCGGGACAAGATCTCTAAAAACCAGCTGCAGACAACCTCCGGATTCCACGCCCAAGAAGCCTTTTTTGGTTTTGAGCTATATCAAAACCTAGAAATTCTACGTTTTTATAACCTAAAAAAACCTAGAAATAAAGAAATGTATACATTTAAATGCTTATAGGTGTTTATAATTTAATTATTATTTATTTTTTAAGGTAGGTATAAATTATATAATTATTGGTAATTAAAATACTTTGAGTAGATATGTAAAAAAAATATTTAATAACAAAAAAATAAACATTCTTAGTGCACGTGATTTAATGAAAGTGAAACAAAAGCGGGACGTTTGTTGAATTGGGATTCCTTGCTCAAAATCGGGACTGTCCTGCCTAAATCGGGACGAATGGTGACTGTAAGCTATATCAAAACCATTAAGTTACATTCCATATACAACGCTTAAAATAAGGGTCCAGGGACACAACTATATCACATGACAATCGAAACAGAAGTGTGCGCACAATCAGCAATTAACAAAAGAGCAACAACGCGCGATCTTCATTTGTTCACCCATTCACCCCAGAGCGCTCTAGCAGATAGATCATGCAACCGCTGACTGTATATACAACAAGACATATGGCATATGCTAAAGGGGGCCACATATAACATTAATACGGGCCGTGGGTTGTTCGCGAGCGAGCAAGGCACGGCACCCGCGTGTGTATGTGTGCTCGGTCGAGGGGGGCGGCGGCGCAAGAGGAGTACCCGATACTTACTACCGTGGGAACGCGCTCCGAGCACGTGCTAGACCGCCGTCTTGGTTGCCTGATGCCCAATACATAGCAGACTTCGTACGTCATTTCTCAGTTACCCGAGTAGGGCTGGAATAATTATTTTTTTGGCCATACCCACTATAAAATAGCTGCTTTACATACATGCATGTAAAGTGACTTTTGACAGGCCGGTGTGCGGAAACGTATCTTTCCCACACTAGTGTGGGAAAGCAAAACATTTCCATAGTGATTTATGTTTATTTGCCTGATCCGCCCGCTATTACATAAGTACCTTCTTGCAGCTCGCTCAGTGCTTCTAAAGCGTGGTCTTAAACACATCACTATACTTTTTACTTCCCACCTCTACTATGGTAGGGAAGTAAAGTCCGAAAAAAATATTTCGAGATTTTAACAGATTTTCACGTTTTGAGATCATTTTCTGACTGATGTCTGTATGTGTGTGTGTGTGTGTGTGTGTGTATGTGTGTGTGTGTGTGTATGTGTGTGTGTGTGTGTATGTGTGTGTGTGTGTGGTCAATTTTTCGCCTTCGATATCTTAAGAACGGAACAACATACGGGCATGCCGATTGTTCTATTGTGTTTATCAGCCTTTAACTTAGATCTGATTAGATTTTGAGTCAAATCGGTTCAGTGGATCCTGAGATATTCAAAAAAACGTCCTCAATGTCACGTATTAACATAGGTGAAAAACAATATAAATGAATTCTAGATGTTATAATATGAAAAAAATGTAAATATTTTTTTTCTCTAAAATGTATAGTTTTCGAGAAAAAAAATATTTTACTAAAAAAAATAAAAATTGTACGTAAATCAAGGTAACCATGATTTTTGCTATATTAAGCTAGCCATCAGTAGATCACCAAACAAAAAAGAGGGCCATGCTTTTTTTAAAGAATAAAAATGAAATTGTGTTTTAAAGACCACCAACAGCTAAGGTTATTTGGGCCTAGTCAAAGAAAAAAAAAGTGTTTATTTTTTGCAAATATTTACTAGGTGGGAAGTATAGGACTGGTCATCAGTCGAATTTTTTTGTTTGCCCCATCCTTTCCCCACATATAAAATAATAAGTCATTAACATATTTTACAATCACAGTGCCGGAACGTGTCTCGACGTATCGCGTTAATCAGAAGTCAGTATTCAATTTTACGACGGAAGTTATACTTCTTAACATATACCCCGCAACTGGCAAGCCAGCGACATATGAATCGAGATACATATCGAGCTAACGGAATTTTTCTAAAATTCTTAGTTCAACAACTACCTGTAGTGTGGTGCGCACATCATTTAACGCTTTGCGTAAATTCGCCCGGAGTCACAAAAAGAAGTATAACTGCTAAAAAAATTAAAATTGAAAAGATACGACTTCAAAACGACGCGGAATGAACCCTTTTGAATTCATATTCATTATTTTCAAATTTTTTAGTAGTTCACAACACATAGGTATAGACAACTTCATTTGTTATAGGCACTTATATGTTATAAGTACTTAGTAGTCGCTACTGTATATAGTGTAGATCTGCTAAGCAAGGTCTTTCAGCTCCTTCAGTGTCCGAGTGGTCTAAGACAATACGCTATGAACTACAAGATTCGAGGTTCGAGTCCTTAATAGAGCTTGGAGAATATGAAATATATTTGATTTTTTCTCTATCTATTATTAAAAATAATAAATTGAAAAACTCTAAATTACTATTTAATTTACATTAAATTAGTATTGAATTTTACCCACTGTAGTGTGGGAAAGACACCGAGCCTGTTAAGTTAGCCATTACAGGATGGTATATGCATGCAAAATACCTATTTTATAGTGAGTATGACAAAAAAGAGTTTATAGAGTTATGAATCATACTGTGTAACTTCAATTAATGAGCACAGATTAGTACATAGTAATACATTTTATATTATGGCAAAGTGAACGTTTTTAATATGGCGAACGGCAGCACACGGTTTCCGCTCTTGCGCCAGTCGCCACTTGACTTCAGTTCACAATAGCGACGTGTGTCGTGTCGCCCCTTTTCGCAATAACTCGTGCGAAATGGGTCGGGCCCACTAATAACACTTAAACAATCCCTTAACCTATTTGTAACAATTTTGTATAGGGATGCCGTCTCATCGAGAAATGACCAGGCTCCATGTCCCCGGCCCGACCACTTTCAAATTTTCAAATTTTTTTACGCCAAAATTTTGTGCTAGTTTTGTGCCGAATTGTGAATGACCATCCTCTAGCCGTATATAATGTCGAGAAATTTTACAGCTTTCGTCTCGGTACTTCCACTAGTAGGGCAACGCTTCCTAAAATTTTTCGCTTAGAGATTAACAAAATTATCGGGACCCCCATTTATTTATTTAATTTTTTTGAAATGTGGATGTCAATTTATACTAATTGTAACATTTATATGTATACTTCTGTAAACATCTCGATGACTCTCGATGGTTGTCACTTGGGCTCGATTGTTGTTGTTTCATAGTTCACCGAGACCGAGTCGCGTAGTACTGAATCGTACACTGTCGAGAGCCACATAATATACAATCGTTCATCACTCAACAACTGCGTGGTCGAGTCGATGGTCGATTGTGCAGTAATCGTGTAATACGAATTCAATAGTGAAGAGATCACATCAGAGTACCGACTGAACAGTGAACAATCAACGAGTCGCGTGAACGTCAGTCGACAAGCATATAACCTTGAATCGCGATTATATGTATTCTCATTCGCTGCTATTGCTATAACCTATGTGGCAAATAATCGACTTGAACAATCGAACATTTCGATTGGAAAAACAAATCCGAGTCAATTGTTATTATGAACGATTGCAATTGTTTCGATTGTAAAAACATCTCGTATCGGCCATCACTATAATTGCATTTTTCAACCGACAAAATTTTAATACAAAAAACAATAATCGATTTAAAAATAAGACGTCAGCCAACAGATAAAAATACCTGAAGCTAAATCATAACAGGAAATCGTTGATGACTAAGCAACCTTAAAAGATTATAATTTTATATAAATTAACAATAATGCATACATTAATACGTTCAGATTATAAAAATATAATTCTATTACGAAGTAAAAAAAACAGCATTCATATACTAGTTAATAGTCATTTACTACCAACACTAAAAAAAAATTAAAATCAAGATTATCTCAAAAAAAAAAAACAAGCAAACGATTGACGAATATTTGAATTAAAATGTCACGAACTTGAAACTTGTCAGACATAAGAGAGAGATAACGATAGAAAAATAAAACTTTTTTAATAACATTTGAACGCACCAACTTGCCACCTGCTTGATTTTCCCACAGTCAGGACAGGAAGTCAGTGCAAGTGAGACGGTAAACGGGTACAGTATACGTTAAAAAGAGACGTACATAAACATCTTTAACACGAGATCATTGTATGAATTCCTTGCGGGCAGATAAAGAACAGATTATCTTAAATTATGTGCACTAACTGAGACAGAAGTAACAAAAAAAGATAGATGCATACAGTTACGGTTAGTAAAACAGAGATGGATTGATATAAATCATAGAGAAGCACTAATTTTATAATGGCATATAAAAAATTCGTGTCAGGAGATGTGAAGTAGAAATTGTTGAAGTGAGATAAAATAATATAGGTACATAATATACAGGTGGTGATGTTTTCGATTCTCTTTTTTTTATTTATTATAGATTATAGACGCGTCGACAACTTAGGTCATTACCGTCTTAAATTACATTAAATAACAACTAACTTAAAACTAAATAACATCGCAAAACATCCATGAGCGCAGGTGGGATTCGAACCCACGACAGTCTAGTCTAGAGGCTGGTACCAAGTACGCTATCCACTAGGCTATACTGCCTTCCATTTCGATTCTCACCATTGTTAAAGTTGATTATCTTTTTATTCATTGTAAATTATAGACGCGTCGGTAACTTAGGTCATTAGCGTCTTGATTACATTAAATAACAACACACTTAAAACTAACTGACATCACAAAACATCCATGACAAGCTGATCCAGAGGCTGCGACGCTAACCACTGGACCACACTGTTCTCAAAACAAAGTTGACTATCGCAGTTTGAAATCTAGAAAAATTCTGTTGACATCATTCAACTCGGAGTGGTCAAAAACCATAGATATCTATCGAAATCTGGAGATGTAGTATAAAGTGCCACTTAAGACGAGGGGGGAAGCCATTCAGGGGAGGGTGCATGCCTGTCTTATGGACATGCATTTATTTATTGTAAATTAGAGACGCGTCGACATCTCAGGTCATTACACTAAATAACAACGTTCTTAAAACTAATTAACATCACAAAACACCCATGAGCGCTGGTGGGTTTCGAACCCACGACAGTCTAGTCTAGAGACTGCGGTACCTAATAGGCTATCCACTAGGCTATACTGCCTTCTCGAATTGATGAAAGTCGAGCTTTAATTTTTGCCGCCCCTTGGCTATAACCTCTTCGGCCCCTTCGTAAATATACTATTTCTACAGAAACTCATCATCATCCTGTTTGTCAAACGGTGATTTTTTGATCATCCTGTTTATCTTTGTGACGCGACGAAGATATTTGATAGAATGGTAATGATATAAAATAGATAAAAAAGGACAATAACTGTGATGAGTTTATGATAATAATAGAGATAGATATATCCAAAGAAGGGTGGATTAAAATTATCCTTTGTGTTGATAGAAGGAACGTGTTAGACTTTTGATTGAAACCTTTTGCAGTAGATCTGATAAAATGTTGATTCAGGTTCCTAAGATAATTAATCATTAAAATAATAACCCGGACAAACAGAAAAAAGGGTAAACTTTACGATATAAATAAAATATACTTTATTTATAAATAATAAACAATTCATTTATTTATGTGGTGACCGATATTTTTATTATTTCGAATAAATCATCCAGGAACCAGTTTTTAATTTTTATTTATTTCATTCGGATGCCAAACAGACACAAAATCCAAATTATATTTAAAAATCTGCATCACGTAACAAGCAATGTATAGGAGGACAACCGATATCGTTGAGGCGTCGTTGAATATAACCCCCAGGTGACAGTTCCTAGAATGTATACTAGTTGATGAAGGGCAGATTTTTAGTTTATCGAAAAAAACCAACGAAACGAAAAATATGAGTCGATACGATAGGCCCAAATAAAAGGTGACTATAAGAAATTAGCTATAGAATTACTGTCAAAATTTTAACAACTAGTCAAAAGCTATTTTCAAAAAAAAAGATTAATGTGGTGGGCGTACGGGTATAATATGGTGTAAGTGTTGGGTATTGCCAACAATAATTAATGAAGAAATTTTAATGCGTAATTTTTTTTATTTAAATAATTCCCCCCAGATGAATGTTTAGAAATATGACAAATTTGAAATGATTACTACATCGGTCAGATATGGGAAGGATTACCAATATTTTACCAAGACATTTTTTTCTAGTTCACAAAATTAGAATGGAAACTTCAAGACAAGGCTTGTAATCTAATTCTTTCTATAAAAGTTGATCAATTTTTTGACATTTCAAAATAAAACCTAATTTAATATTATTATTTGAGATATTAGGATGTCCAAAATTTATACAGTAACTGCAGTGTTCTTGAGAATTTGGAATGGAAAAATAAATTTTAATTAAGTTTTATTTTGAAATGTCAGAAAATTGATCGACTTTTATTGAAAGATTTAGATTACAAGCCTTACCTGAAGTTTTTATTCTAATTTTGTGAACATTAATGCCTGTCTTGAAGAATATGTGTTTGAACATTCTCCACATACAAAACCCATTTTTTAATCGCTATCAACTATCCATATTAGTATACAGAGTTCACTATAGTTAGTTGTTACGTTCGTTTAGGTGTGTGTCAAGATGAGGTATTCGACCAATCAGAATGTACCCTGACTGCAGGGCCTATGTCGCTTGTCATGGAAAGTAGCTATTTTCCCTATATATGTTAGGTAAAACTGTTTACACCCTGTACATCTAGTGGAAGGTTAATTAACCGAAGCATTGTTAGTCCAGT
Organism: Mongoloraphidia duomilia; assembly: GCA_039654895.1. NCBI lineage: Eukaryota > Metazoa > Arthropoda > Insecta > Raphidioptera > Raphidiidae > Mongoloraphidia > Mongoloraphidia duomilia. The sequence continues at coordinate 1,580,591 of CM077521.1, read as the reverse complement.
CAATAATAAAATAACATATGTAAAAAGCATTGGTACGTGGCTCCTATAACCCCTGCTGTAATACCGAGAGCGTGTGACGGTTGACCTCATCAACCCCGTGCTGACATTGGCCCGTGTTGCATTCAAACCTGGCGACCTCAAACTGTGGGGTTGCCAAACTGTTTCGCTGACTCAATAAAGTGCTATGTCTTTCTCACATTTTTTGATTTTATTCTACACAATTTTTGAAGTGGAACTTTTAAACTAATGAATCGAAATGACTTCGACACAAAAATAACGTACACGAAAAATAGCGATTAAAGCATGAATCTATAGGTTTTTATTACTTATTCCGCTGACGCAGCGACACAAAGTGCCCCTTGGTTTGTGTCCTAATTATTTTCTAGTTTTTGGTACAACTGCAGATGAATTAAAATAAAACCGATTAACTTAAAAGTTTTTTTACCTATTTTTATTTTCTAGTTTTTAGTTTGATTTCTGGCCCGTATCGTTATGCAAACTGCTCATCTTTTCAACTGTCCACCTCCTGATTCCATCATCAGCTATCCTCGTTATCGAGTTGAAATTATCATAATATTGTATCGTCACGGGAACTCAATATGTGTGTGCAAAGTTTCATAAGAATCGCTTTAAAAGTAGAAGTAGTTGAAAAAGCTGTCGCAAGATTTGAAACAAAGATAGTAACAAACAAACAAATATACGAGGTCAAGCTAAATAAAACCGTTTAAAAATTATGTCCTTTTTATGCAACTGGCCATTAATTTCAAGATAATTTTTACTTCCCACCTCTACTATGTTAGGGAAGTAATGGATTCAGTCCGAAAACAATATTTCGAGATTTTAACAGATTTTCACGTTTTGAGACCCTAGCAATCGTTTAAAATCATTTTCCGACTGATGTCTGTATGTGTGTGTGTGTGTGTGTATGTGTGTGTGTGTGTATGTGTGTGTGTGTGTATGTGGTCAATTTTTCGCCTTCGATATCTTAAGAACGGAACAACATACGGGCATGCCGATTGTTCTATTGTGTTTATCAGCCTTTAACTTAGATCTGATTAGATTTTGAGTCAAATCGGTTCAGTGGATCCTGATATATTCAAAAAAACGACCTCAATGTCACGTATTAACATAGGTAAAAAAAAATATAAATGAATTATAGATGTTATAATATGAAAAAAATGTAAATATTTTTTTTCTCTAAAATGTATAGTTTTCGAGAAAAAAAATATTTTACTAAAAAAAATAAAAATTGTACGTAAATCAAGGTAACCATGATTTTTGCTATATTAAGTTAGCCATCAGTAGATCACCAAACAAAAAAGAGGGCCCTGCTTTCTTCAAAGAATAAAAATTAAATTGTGTTTTAAAGACCACCAACAGCTAAGGTTATTTGGGCCTAGTCAAAGAATAAAAAAAAAGAGTGTTTATTTTTTGCAAATATTTACTAGGTGGGAAGTATAGGACTGGTCATCAGTCGAATTTTTATCTAAAACTATCGGCTCGGTAAGTATCCATTCCGATAAGCAATTCCATTAGCATATAAACTATTAGGCTATCAGCTATATAACCGGTGCAACCGCGGTATGCATTTTCAAGATTCTGTCAGGTTTTTATAAAGCGCACTTACCTCATTAGAAAACCACTAACTAATTATTCTCTGCCATCAAGTCAAGCGAATAAACATTTATTTATAATTAACGACTAATAAAACACAGCTTCTTATACAGAATAACAAATAGGCAAGAAATACTAAACAGAAATATTTACTTACATATTTTTATTACATAAAGTTGCAAAGACGTTTTAATGGAATTTCAAGATTATTATAAAAAAAAATTAAAACTTCAACATTATTTCTCTTAAACGTGCATAATTTATTATTTAATTACTGCGATATTTTCTGAGATTTACGAGACAAAATCAAATGCTCAGTTAATGCAAAACTGTTAGATAAATACAAATTGTCATTCATCGATAATAATCGATAAGTAATTCCTTTGCAATATCAATCAAAGATTTAAGACCAGACTTCTAAGATCTTAGTTCATAAGTTTAATCAATTAATGACATTACGTGTTTTTTTACTTTTACTTCGTGTTGGCTTCTTAAATGAAACTGAAATTGAGAACAGCTTGGTGTAACGGTTAGCGTGCTGGCCTATTTATCAAACTGTCGTGGGTTCAAATCCCACCTCCGCTTATGGAAGAAGAAGATTGTAGATCAACAGCTGAGGCCATCAGCGTCTTAAAAAGATTAAAAGATTAAAAACAATTAGGGATGGTCCTGGATTGACTCATAAACTGCACCACATCCTAAAAGGATTTTTATGCTTCCCCATTAGCTGGATCTAGTCCACAAATAGCCTGGATCTTCTTATGAGCTCCAGAAGATTTGGCACTAGATTATCCTGTGGAATAATTCCGTCCTCATCTATATATCCAAAGATGGTTGTCCTTCTGTAGGCTAGTGCTTCACATTCGAACACGATATGGGTGGCTGTTTCATCCTCCATATCGCAGAATCTACATAGTGTTGATTCCTGTCGTATCCCCATCACATGTAGGTGTTTCCTTAGAGAAGCGTGACCGATCAAAAGCCCAATCACCTTTCTAAGTGTTGGCCTGCTGAGTCTGATTAGGTCCTCAGTGAGCCTGGGGGAGAGACCTGCGATCATTTTCTTCCCATGTTTGTTACCTGAAACCAGGTTCCATTCAGAGAGATGTTGTTCGCAGGTCCTATCAGCGTCTTCCGCTCGTGGATGTTTTGTGATGTCGTTTCCCAACAAATAACAAATTTCTCAAGTCTCTTCCTCGGGTCAATCTTATAGCCACAGTCCGCGCCTGAATAATTGGATGGTCCATGTTTACTCTAATAACTCTCCCCACTCCAATAAATTTTTGCGTACGCCGTTGTATCTCTGTACCTACAGTTACTTTAATTGAATAGACATGCTAAGAAATTAAAAACATTCCCAGAAATAATGTTTGGCCAGCTGTACCTAGAATAATTATGCATGGCATGAAAATACCATTCAGTGGAAATACTATATACGCACGTTTGGACCCGTGTGGAAATTCCTTCCAGGTTGATGTACTACAAATATACAACAGCACCTAACACTCATAGATCATAATGATAATTCATAACAACAAACAACAACATTATACATGTTAAGTATTCAAGGCGTTACGTGATGGACAACTATGATTAAACGGAATAATAAGTAAGCTAGTAAGAAAGGTTTATTAAAAAAAAAACTAACGGTTGTATAAGGTGTAGGACAAAAATGCTCAAGTCAAATTTGGGATTATAAAAATATGTAGGTAAATTGGGGTAAATATTTTTTTAAAGGCTACCAACAGCTAGGATTATTTGAACCCAGCACAACTTCATATTTTCAATTTAATATTTTTTAACTCAAAATTCAATCCACGTATTTTTTTTAACTAAATGATCAGGTAGCCAGGCAATGGTCCTGTCTATATCGTTTGTTTAACTGACTACTGCTGGCTAAGTGACAGAACATAGTACCGTGAGGAGTTTGCATAATGATACAGGCCAGAAATCAAACTAAAAACTAGAAAATAAAAATAGGTACAAAACTTTAAAGTTAAACGGTTTTATTTTAAATCATCAGCTGTACCAAAAACTAGAAAATAATTAGGTCACAAACCAAGAGGCACTTTGTGTCGCTGCGTCAGCGGAATAAGTAATAAAAACGTGGGGCGCATAAAAATCTGTATAACGACTGTATAATTATTAAATAAGAACGGCTTGTCTAGAAAAAAGTATTTCCAAGCCCACCAACAGAAATATTTCAAATGCGCCTTACGTTTTTATTACTTATTCCGCTAACGCAGTGACACAAAGTGCCTCTTGGTTTGTGTCCTAATTATTTTCTAGTTTTTGGTGAACAGCTGATGATTTAAAATAAAACCGTTTAACTTAAAAGTTTTTTTACCTATTTTTTAAAAATATAATAATGTTGATTTTACAAAAAATTCAACCCAGAGTTTAACATGTGTTGCCAACATCGAAATATTTTAAATGGATTCTTCATAGTTGTCAGTTTTAGCGAGAAAAATAATACAATGGAAATTGCAGTGGACATGTTTCCATTGCATTATTTTTTATGACGAGCATCTTTCATTAACCATAACTAAAATAATCGCTTGGGAGTCCCTTGTTGCGATGCAAAGAAGTTGTTCTGACATTTAAACATCCTTCATCATCTAAAAACCTTGAAAACACGTCTTCAATATTTAAATTGCTTGAAATAGTAATTAAAAAAAACCGGTCAAGTGCGTGTGGAACTCGCGCTACGAGGGTTCCGTACGGTTACACTAAATTTCTCGCGCGGGCTGATTTTTCACATCTGTCAGGCTCACTTTTTTTGTATGAGGACTCCCCTTAATTTATTATTTGTTAGGATATCCGCCATATTAACAGATTTCAACCGACTATCTGTTACGGTTCCAAAAATATAGCCTTCAAAATGTTTTTCCGTTTTTTGTGGAGGGACGGGACCCCCTTTAATTTTAACTTTTTGTGATTTTCGGATTTTTCCCTTTACTTGCGCTGTGAGACCTTGCTTTTTGCCAAATTTCATGATTCTAGGTCAACGGGAAGTACCCTATAAGTTTTGATAAATGAATTTGCGAGTATCAAAATAGGTGACAAAATGGCCGTATCTTTTGATTGCGTTGACAAGCTTAAATTCTTTACACCTTTAAGGGACCGTAGACCTTAGTATATTTCATATAAATCTCAACTTAATATCTCTATCCGTTCCTGAGAAAATGGGTCTTGACTGACGGACACCCAACCAGCCAGCCAGCCAGTCAGCCAGCCTGATGAACAAACGAGTGATCCTATAAGCGTTCCGTTTTTTTCATATTGAGATACGGAACCCTAAAAACAAGACACTGTGATTAAAATTAGTGTGATCGATTATTTTATGCAAATGTGTTAAAATAAAACGAATGCAATGACTGACTTTTTTGAAGCGCAGCTCTTGGATGGTTTTTGAATCGTTATTCTTTCTCATATTATTATCTTTTGTGGTCCATGTTTGTATCTTTAGACAGATTTTTAAAAATTCTATTTTGTATAGGTATTAGAATTCTTAATTAGTTTCCGAGATGTTCAAATTCGAAGAGTGCAGGCGTGAAAGAACAATTAAACACCATACCCTCGCTTTAGCGTAGGTTTATAATTTTCAAAACTATACCTTATAGGTCAAAAACCCCGAACTATATCACCATAGGTATTGAATGACCTTTTTTTTAACTCCTACAAAAGTGCGAATAACTTGGAGAAAAATTCGTTATAACAATGTTTGTGAGTTAAGGAATTTCCTTTTAAACCCAAGACAATTATCTACATAATAATCTTGGAAACCATCGAAAAATCCCCCCGGCGGAAGTCCTGAAAAATATGACGGTATCCGAGGAAAAGAGAACTTATTACGCAATCCGCAGATCGAATCGGAATTCGAAATGTTGCATCATAATTTTATTAATTATTTATTTATTGTAAATTATAGACGCGTCGACAACTTAGGTCATTAGCGTCTTGATTACATCAAATAACAATCAACTTAAAACTAAATGACATCACAAAACATCCATGAGCGGAGGCGGGATTCGAGCCCACGGCAGTCTGATTCAGAGGCGGCGACGCTAACCACTGGACCACACTGTCCTCGTTGTATCATAAACATTCGTTGGATCCGATTCCCGGAACAAAGGTGTTCGGCAATAGCTTTGGACTCGGTCTGATTCAGAGGCGGCGACGCTATAACCACTGGACCACACTGTTCTCGTTGCATCATAAACATTCGTTTGATCCGATTCCCGGAACAAAGACGTGTTTGGCAATATAGCTTTGGACTCGGTCTGATTCAGAGGCGGCGACGCTAACCACTGGACCACACTGTTCTCGTTGTATCATAAACATTCGTTTGATCCGATTCCCGGAACAAAGGTGTTCGGCAATAGCTTTGGACTCGACGGCCGAAAGAAGCTCCAGGAAAATCCTAAACAATTATCGATCTTCACAAGCGACTTGTAACAAATTAAGGAACAACGGAATTACAAGTAGTATATTCCCGGAACAAAAGTGTTCGGCAATAGCTCGACGTCCGAAAAAAGCTCCAGGAAAATCCTGGACAATTATTATCAGATCTTCACAAGCGACTTGTAATAAATTAAGGAACAACGGAATTACAAGTAGTATTCCCGGAACAAAGGTGTTCGGCAATAGCTCGACGGCCGAAAGGAGCTCCAGGAAAATCCTGGACAATTATTATCAGATCTTCACAAGCGACTTGTAACAAATTAAGGAACAACGGAATTAAAGGTAATGCATTTCCACCATAAATTGTCTAACCAAAGTAAGGTAAACGAAGGTCATAACATGCATCACGTTATCGGTAACAATTGAAGTGTGATAAGTTGTTTTTCTTGTGCATTATAAATGTCCAGCAATATGTTTTTTCTGATGCGTTAGTTAAATAGTCTTCAAGTCGCGTGTTATACCCGTTGCCTCAGTTTTAGCATAAGTCGAACAAAGACCGAGATATGAAATAAAAGAGTAGAAGTGAGACAGTGATAGCTATACGATTCAATATACATACATAAGCGAGTGCGAGTGAGTCTGATGAAACGGCAGCTGCAAGCATTCAACGAACACAGGTGGCCACGAGTGTGGGAAACGCTGGGACCGACACGTTCCCACGGCTCATGGCTAGGCAAGCGTCATGCACACAGCCTGGTGCTATGGAGTACAGAACACGCGCGAGCACCTGGTCCTCCTATATAAAGAATGGGCGCTCATGCCTTCGCAATACATTCAGTGTGTAGTCGTACGTGAGTACACATCGAGTTTTTAAAGAAAACACGTCTCGTTTGTTTCGTTGTGTTTTGACAGTTTTTTGACAATCAGTTTTTTTATAAAAATGAGTTACGAAATGATAAGTGTCGCGCCTGCTGAGGAAGTACAACCGATATCCCGAACTTATCAGTATCGGAAAGTGATGAAACCGATGCTGGAAAGAAAACGTCGGGCAAGAATCAATCGTTGTCTTGACGAATTAAAAGAATTAATGGTAGCAGCTCTACAATCAGAAGGCGAGAATGTTTCCAAATTGGAAAAAGCTGATATTCTCGAATTGACGGTACGTCATTTACATAAATTGCGTCGTCAACAAAGATTAGCTGCTAATCCGGTAATTGACGCTGACAGATTCCGAGCTGGATTCACACACTGTGCTAACGAAGTGTCAAGATGTTTGGCGGCTACTCCGGGAGTTGATGTCCAGTTGGGAACACAATTGATGACGCATCTTGGACATCGATTGAACGATATTGATAAGAAGTCGCCACTTCGTGTACAAATTGGTGGTGTTTTTACACCTCCGGGTACACCCACGCCACCTGATGCTTCATGCATTTCCGGGGGAACCGGATATCCAATGCCCTTGACACCTGCATCATCGACATCGTCAAGGTATGCACCGTCGCCTTCCAATCAACCTATTGATTGTTCTACTGCTGGGTTACTCAAAGTTGCCACCAGGACAAATGAAGAAAATGTTTGGCGGCCGTGGTAAAATAATTAAGTGCCTTCGAACTTTTTTTAATATCGAAATGTCTTCCAGAAACATTTATATATTTTTTTTTTTTTTAATCACTACACGTGTCTTTCATAGATTTTTTTAATTTGTTTTTGCTCAATTTGTAGTTTAATTATTTTTATTTTTTAATGATGGACTGATCTCTCATGATTATAATTTTTTTATTTAGTTTTAATTTCGGAATGAAGCTTTAATTTAGTTTTTAAGTAATGGAAAGCAAAAAAGAGATAGGGAATGATTTTTTTTTGATATATTAATGTTTTTAATGTGATAAAATATAGAAGCATATATTTGATGTACCTGTGATTAGAAATAATTTTATTATTATGTAAGCTTGATTCAAAATAATCAAAATTTTTTTTTTTATATATTATGAATGATTTTAAAATTTGTATTACATTTGAAGCGAATGCTGTGATACTTGTTCGTATTTTTAAATATGAATTTGATGAAAAAATAAAACAATATTAAAATATATTTTTTGTTATGAATGAAAAAATACCTCTATTTTTATTTCAGATTCAAAAACAGTAAATTGTTTTTTTATTAAATTGAAAAATAAGTAATAATAAACAAAACGTTTTTAATATTCAATTACAAAATATTTTAGAAATTGTCATCAAAAGTTCGTTTTAAAAAAAAATGTTGACGCCACAAAAAATCTTGTTTTCAATAAATTAATCTGGCGTGGTTTTATGTGTGTCAAGTTGTATAGACCAAACATTTTGTCAAATTTTTCAACGCAAATCGTTTGTTCTACGTTTGTTCCGGACGCCTACAAAATTTCAGCGTTTGTTCCGAAAAAATAAAAAAGTTATTAGCAATAGATGGCCAGCCAACTTGACGTCAAGTTGTATGGACGGTCAATACAACTTGATGTCAAGTTGGCTGACCACTTATTATTACTAATAATTTTTTTATTTTTTCAGAACAAACGCTGAAATTTTGTAGGTGTCTGGAACAAACGATTGGCGTTGAAAAAGTTGAAAAAATTTATGTTGGTCCATACAACTTGACGCACATAAATTTTACAGTTTTTTTCGACAGTTAGCTGGTGTTAACTAAATAATTTGATAAATATCTTTTAGATAAAAATATTTAAATCACGATAGAAGCGCGCAAAAATACTTTTATGTTGCTACCATTCATCAGCCATTTTTTTTTAAATATCAATGATTTAAATTAAGAAAAAACAGCTTGACGAATGTGTATAAAAATTTTTGCGCGCTTTTTATATCTTGTCAAAATAATTGTGAATTCTTTGAATTATTTTTATTTTCAGACATATCACAAACTGCGTAATAATTTTACAAACTATCCCTAGGCTCTCTAGTAAGTACAGTTATTTAATATTCGATCTGAAAGTTCAAATCAAAAATTAGTATAAATTTAGTTGAGTCAACTTTTGTTTTATTTTTTTTATTTCACTAAATCTTTATACAAATTATTCGCTGATGACCTTAGTTGTTGAACGTCTACAATAATCTACAATCTAATAATAGTAATAACACATCTGCTTGAACTATTAATGTTTCAATTTAAAAAAAAGGTGGTAGGTAGTGTCAGAGCCACTAGCGCTTAGGTTTTTGACGAAAAACGTCGTGTTGTGTGTGTTTTTAAAGACCACCAACAGCTAAGGTTATTTGGGTCCAGCACCAATTCATATTTTCAATTCATTATTTTTTTTGTTAATAATAAATCGAAAATCCAATTTATTGACACTTTTACCAGCTCTCGGGCTAGAACCCGGGAACTGGGGACTTGTAATAGAGGAACCATACAACGCCATGTAAACAACAGCATTGCTACACGCTCGGCCATTCTCAAGCCCCAACGTCTTACGTAATAAAATAATAATAGCCAATAATGTTTCTAAGGTTAAATATTATTGCAAAATAAATTCCCGGTTGCCGTGGAAACGCCGCATAAAATAAATTTAATAATAATAATAAAAAAACTCGGGTCGCAGTGCCAAACCCTGCCGACAATATAGTGTATTTGCTAATACAGGCCATGTGGCTTTAATACGTGAACTTAAGTTTGTTTTTGGACAAAATAAAAAATTTAACCCCTTAATACATCCCTTAAAATAATATTTTTTTCTTAATTTCAATATTATTATCAATGCAACCTCTGTACCACATTAAATACACCCTTCCATAAGTAAATCCGTATCAACAAACTAGTGTTTTCATAAAATTTGAAAGTCCGGTCCTGTCGGGCCGATTTTATTAAAATTTTAGCAGCACGTTTTAATCTTTACTAAAGAGTTAAATTTCAATTTTGAAACGATTCTGACAATTTTTTCGGTATTTTTGGGCCCAAAAACTTTTTGGAACCCCTAAATACAACCCTGAAAATGGTCTGATCGGGCCCATTTTAAATAGGCTTCTTGCGGTGATGGGTTCCAATGTGTGTACCAAATTTCGTTTCAATCGATTAAGTCTGTCGAGAGTTATCGTGTACACACATATATATATATATAAATATATATATAAATATATAAATATATATATAAATATATACATACATATATATATAAACATTTTCAAAAATGGTGCCAAATTGTTCCGGAGGCTATGAAACGTCGAGAAATTTTGGTCCGACCCCTAGGTCCCGCCATCCGACCGACGCCAATAGTGTATGTGCCATATTATGGCAAATACACTAATAATAATTTATTGAATAGTTACAAGCCGCAAAGCCATACAAATATTAAATACATACAATTACAATTAAAAGGGGAAATTTACGTATTTACGTAACAAAAATCGTAACATCAAATTTCTAAAGATACCCGCGGCGTAAGATGTTTCCCGTCAAAAAAATAATGTAAATCGGTTGAGAAGGGACCGCTGGTGAACTGTCGAAAGAAAGCGGCGTGTTTGAATTATTAAAACTGAAAGAACAATCAAACAAAATGTACAGTGACATCTTGCGTCGCATACTTCAAACTAAAGTGTATTTATTCTGATAACGAAAATATTATTCAACAGTGACATCTAGGTTCCATAAAATTAAACATTTAGTGGTGACATCTATACGCGCTACTTTACAGTTGAAAGAAAGTAACTACAATTTTACAGATGCATTTTTAGTGAGACCTATAGCTATCTGCATTCGTTTCCACTAGATGGCAATAACATTATTAACAATTTGTAATATTAGTGGTAGAAACTCGGTGGAAATATATGTGTGTGTTTTAAAGGCCACCAATTGCTAAGGTTATTTGGGTCTAGCACCAATTCATATTTTCAATTCATTATTTTTTTTTTTAATAATAAATTGAAAATTCAATTGACACTCGGGCTAGAACCCGGGAACTGGGAACTTGTAATACACACAGTTTTTTTATTTTTTTTACTTTTCAAGTAGGTACAAGCGAACCCCAAATAACAATACGTTCTTTAAAATGAGTTTGTAAGTTAAATTAATTTTTTCATAAAATTAGACTTTGTATCGTAAAATGTTCGAGAGCGCGGCGTTCTATGTTTGTTAAATGAACTGGGAGTGGTATTTAGTCCGCGCAATATTCGTAAAGCCTGTACCTAATTTTTATTTAAAATCAACCTACAAAATGTGACGATTATGTAATTCGTAAAAATACAGAGTTATGCAATAGATTTGATTCATTTTTAATAGCTTGCTGTTGAAAAACAAATGATTTTGTTTAACCTATTTTTATTGAAACTAAAATATATTTTTGAGACTTAATTACAAAACTATTAGTGCCCAAATATAACATTCGTAAATATTAATATTAACATTCGTAATTATTAATAGTAATTTATGCACCTAGTGACTTAAGTGACGGATTATATGCCAGTCGCGATTTTGCGTTTATACCAGAACGAGTGTGTGTAAAAACACACTCGTTCTGGTATAAATGCAACATAACCTTAAGAGAATATTGTAGAATCGCGACTGTCAGATTCGTCACTTAAGACACGCGTTACGTACAATATTTTTTGTAACAACTGATTCAAAAGTTCAATTTTAAGCAAATAAAACACAATTTGGATAAATATTTTATTAGTGACATTATATCAAAGTAATCTATAAAGTACTTTATTACGCATGTGTGTTATAAAGTAAAACAAAACAGTATTACTTTATAGAACGGAGTACGTTAAAATTTACTTGAAACACTACCGTTAGAATGCAGTAGAATCTTCCATAAAGAATCACTTTTCAAACGGTACACAGCCATCTAAAATTATACTTTTGATACAAGTGTTGCAAAGAGTACTTTCTTATAACTCCTGCTTCTAAAGTTCAATATTCGAGCACTGTGAGGCGGGCGTGAAGAGGCGTATTTTAGTAAGCGTGAAAGTCCAAAACGTGAGTAAAAGTACCGTCACCGTGCGTAAAAGTTCAAAGCGTGCGTAAAAGTACAATAACCGTGCGTCTCTACATCTTATAAATTCGAAATTTTCGCTCTTTGTACAATACAAGCGCTATTTACAGACTATCGATCGATGTGTTACTATATATAGTGACGCGCCTAAAAACTCCACATCATGAGAGAGTCATGTTTTTAATGATTTATACAGAAGTTAATAACTTTAATAAAAATAAACTAAATCGTAACTTAGTCTGTAATTGTAAAGTTTTAAGGACTCGAAGAGCGAATTTTTCGTTTTCATAATTTTTTTCCTGTTTTTCATAAACTTTAGAAGCAGTCGTTATAAAAAAGTATGTTCGATACGTACGCTTAAAGTGAGGTATCTAGTAGGCTTAAATTGAGGCACTCGCTAAAGGGACTGACACATACACAACGAGATCTCGTTGTGTATATACGTCAGTCCCTTAGCTCGTGTCTCAATTTAAGCCTACTAGAATACCTCACTTCACGCACACGTATCGAAAATAACTTTTACAAACTACTTTAAATTAAAAATCGAAATTACTGTCCGGTACAGAATAATAAGTATAAGGACTCTTGTACAGTGGATTCTCGTTTCTAGAATCGTTTCCCTTCTTTTTCATATGCTCCAATTCGATTTCGAATCTCTTGTATTCGTTTTTGTCTTTGATGGCAGTGTAGACCCTAAACGCCACAATAACGCCAAGGCCAATAAGAATAGTAGCCAGAGCAATCCACACGCCCCAAGAAAACTTAGCTAATTGGGACACGCAGAGCGGTTCGTCCAGCACGATAACATTTGCGGTTTTGTTGTCGTTACAAAAATATGTGTATTTACAATTATCGATCATCAACTCGCACTTTATATCGTCGTCTCTCAAAGTTACGTCTAAAAAAGATACAAGCATCTAATAGACCGAGAGCTAGTGACAATTTTTTGGTGTTATATTTTATTCAAGGCCTTATTTTTATGAAGATATTGCGGGAGGCATATTAAAGTGCCCTGAGTAAGGGATTTTGCTAGATAGCGGTATGGGAGGAATGCAGACCGTCCCCAACATGTAACAAAAAAATGGTCACTATTATTATTGCTTCAAGGCTGAAATTGTTTGTATAACTTGTCGGTGACCCAATAATGCTATTATAATATTTGCAGAACGAATGGTCAGTATTAAAGGGGTGACAAATCCCCTAAACGTGTCATGTACCTGACGAAATTTATATTATTAGTTCAAGGTTGAAATTTTATTATGTTGTTACGGCGACTGTTTTAAGCATATATTTCAATTTACAGAACAAACTGTCGGTAGTAACCCCCTCTCTTAGATGGAAACTTGCTCGCCTAGGTGTTTATATCGTTCTGCAAGGGGGTTAATACCGACATTTTGTTCTGCAAATTGAAATATATGCTTAAAACAGTCGCCGTAACAACATATTAAAAGTTAAACCTTGAACTAATAATATAAATTTCGTCGGGTACATGACACGTTTACAGTGATCTGCCATCCCTTTAATACTGACCAATCGTTCTGCAAATATTATAATGGCATTATTGGGTCACCGACAAGCTATACAAACAATTTCAGCCTTGAAGCAATAATAATTGTGACCATTTTTTTGTTACATGTTATGAGCGGTCTGCATTCCTCCCGTACCGCTATCTCGCAAAAACCCATATCTGTATATTTGAGTCCTTACCTCTGACACTTCTTTTAAGGACATACGTCGTGTTTTGTTGATCGTAATTGCATTTTTTCTCGTCGTTCTTGTTCAATACTTTACACCTAACGTATTCATCATGACTTTTGCATTCGTCATTGTATTTCAGCTCACAATAGTTTCCTAGAACCGATAATTTTATTAATAAATTCCGTATCTTTATATAGGCTGTCTCTGAAAATGGCCGACAACAGCTTACAGACTCATGCACTGTAATAAATGGATGTAAAATTACTTTGAAAGTTAAGATTTTACATTATTATTTATTTTTACACAGAAAACTTCAAAAAAACTTGGACTTTTACTGTAAAGCTAGTGATTTTTATATAAAGTAAATTAAAATTACATAATTTGTGTAATATTCCAATAAAGTGTGTAAAAATTACAAAATAAAATGTATAGTTACATATATAAAATGGATGAATACAAAACAAATTAATGTAAAATTAGTAACCACTCATGCGCAATGTGTTTTTATGGAAACTACGCGATGTGCAGGCGATACCTGTTTGCGACGCCATTGTCTCTTTGTATGCCTATTACCAGATTAATCGCTGGCTACAAATGGACCATCGATAATCTACGTAATCGGCCTTCTCATTTCTTACAGTGTGGGACAATATTAGGCCCATTGAACCCAAATTATGTACAAAAAAGTGCACCCTTTGGAAATATAACCCTTTAAATTTGAGGTTTTCAAAATGTATTCTTTTTATATTGGGAGAACCTTCAATTTTGGAACTCGCCTGTCACTCATGAAAAATTATAATCCTACGAAATTTAAAATATACGGCCAAGTCGTGCCGAACTACGCTGCAAACAGTAGGGTTCCGTTCTATATAAATTATGCTAAACTTACAATTTTGATAAAATAAATAAAATAAAAACACCTTCTTAATCTACTCAAAAGGCCCTTTTCAACGATACCCCACAAGAATAGGTACAAAAAAATTGTTTTACCCCCGTTTGCATGTATAGGCGCTTCCTCCTTAAATAAATCTTTTTAATCTTTTGTTATTCTCTCCGTCTTTGGGCCGCGGTAAAACATATTATGTGTGAATTTCAAGTCCCTATCTCATTTCGTTCAGAAGTTAGAAGCCTGTAACAGACGGACGGACGGATGGACGGACATCGTTGGCACACTGGAAATAGACACTTTTGATACTAACAGTGAAATACCTAAAAACAAAAATAAAGATAGTTACTTCTTACCACAACAGTTTTATAGATGGATGTACATTTCGAAAGCTATGCTTTCATCTTCAGCAAACACTATACACTATACATGGTAAGAAGTATTTTTGTTTTTATTCCAACCACAGTGCTCATATATTTTTATTTTAATTTTAATTTTATTTTTATAGTGAAATACCTATTTTTATCATTCACGGCATTCTAAAATTCTCACCAATCCCTTTAATTATTTAATTAATACCCTATACGAAATTCATTTCTGTTTTCCGAAGCCAATAATTTGCGTTTATCATCAGCCATATTGGATCTGTCGTGACGCAATATACCTTATAACACGCACTTCACCAAGACGAATCGATAGCCACCTTATTTGTCAAAATCGGTCCAGTAGTTTAGTAGTTACGAGGGGAACACACATACCTACATACATACATAGACAGTTAAACTCATAACCCTTCATTTTTCGCAGTCGGATAAAAAGCGCCTAGTACCTGTATACGGTCTGCCCTCGTTGTCGACCTCGCATTGGCACTGTCCACAAACGCAATCACCCCGATCGCTGCAAACGCGCTGCGTTCCCTTGGCAACGCATCCCGAAATATCGGTACTGCACTCGCAGTTCTTGCCGCTGTAACCGTCGGGGCAGAGGCACTTGCCACATTTGCAGTAGCCCCTGTTACTGCATTTTACACCGTCAATGCTATACGATAAAAAAAGTCTTAAGTTAAAATACTTCACTGCCACTGTAACCGTCGGGGCAGAGGCACTTGCCATACTTGCAGTAGCCCCTGTGACAGACAGACGGACGGATAGACATCGTAGGCAGAGTAATAGGGTTCCATACGGAGGTACGAATTACGAAACCCTAAAAATAATGCTAGAAAGTACTTACATATCGCAATCGTCACATTCACAATATTTGCCACTAGCTCCTAAATCACAATCACAAATTCCGCATGTGCACAAGCCTCTGAAAAAAAAATTTAAGTAGGTATTGCGCTGGCTTATAATTTTTTCGTGCATTTTATAAAAAAAACAATTTTGAGAAAAATGATTGGCTCTATAGGATTTAGAGACTATTTGACCAGAGAGAGGAGAGAGAGAGAAGGCGAGGGGAAGAGGGATGGAGAGGGGAGGAGGAAGGGGAAGGGAGAGGGGTGAAGGAAGAGGGAGGGAGCGGGAAGGAAGAGGGGAAAGGGAGGAAGGGGCGAGGGGAAGGGAGAGAGAGCTGGAAGAGGGGGTTGAGGGGAGAGGGATGGAGGAAGGGGAGGGGAAAGAAAAAAGGGAGGAAGAAAGGGGTGGGGGGAAAGGTTGGGAATGGGATGAGGAAAGGGTGGGGGGAGGGGAGGGGAAGTGGGTGGGGAAGGAGCGGGGAAAGGGATGAGGAAAAGGGATGGGGGAAGGGAGAAAGGGAAGGGGGAGGGAGAAAAGGATGGGGAGAGGGGGTGGGGGGAGACTGTAGATTATAGACGCTCAACAGCTGAAGTCATCAGCGTCTATTTAAGCTTTCAATTTCGTTAAAAATGTCAAATAAATGCTGACCTTTGTGAACAAATGTCCATTGAGACGGGCTCGTAGCATTCTTTCTCCAAATACACCGACTTTTCGAAATCAGTGCCGTCGCATTCACAGCTTTTTCCCAACCTTGGAAATTTACCAAAATTCTTTAAGAAAGTTTAAACATCTTTTACTAATGGCCGGTTTATCGTACATTTTCTTTAATCACACTGTTAAATGACAGGTTGCTATGGTAACGAAACGCAGCAACCAATGAAAACGTAAGTAGCTGTCAAAATTTAACAGTGTGATTAAAAAAACATTGTGATTAAAATATACGATAAACCAACTTATATATAATAAATATTTCAAAAAAACTGTGTCAAATTGTTCAGGGCGGTATATGAAATGTCGAGAAATAAGTAAACAATCCAAATAAAAAATGACCGGAAGTGACATCAGGATCCCATGATTCGGCAGAAAAAATATGACTCCCTATTTGTCTAGGAAATTTGACGGTGGGCTCTTAGTTTATGACCTTTTTCAATGTTAATACTACAATACCATGGCTTTCGACATTCGCAGGTTCCACAAATTAAATGTCCATGACCATAGCATATTTCGCTGTTGAAATCTGTCGCATTCTCTTCTTCACAGCCGCATCCACACAAAAGCTCTAAATCTATAATTAAACGCTCTGATCCTGAATTTACCTCATCGATAATTATAGTCTGTTTCTGAAAACAAAACATGAAATAGTAGATTGTATGTCTAGATACGTAATGGGGCATATTACGGCGAGTGATGACAGTATGTATTTTACAGTCATACGAGCCGTAATACCATTACGTATACGAGACATATATGTTATTTTTTGCCACACCCACTACAAAATACGTACTTTTTACGTCATTTCCAAAAAATTCTGACAGTTCATTTGCATCGCCATCTTTTCTTCTAGTGTGCCGCAAAGTTCGTGCAAGTAAGTACTGTCAGGCGCACGCAGGTGTATAGAGCGAATTAACAAAAGTTGCCATGGCAACCGTTATTTTCTGCGCTAGTGCAGAAAGTAAACCATTTTCCGCACACCTTCCTGTTAAATGGGTCATCAATGGCCGCTATAGATACATCGAAAGTAGCTATTTTGTAGTGGGTATGGCAAAAACATTTTTTTTTATTCCATAAAACAATTTTTTATTCCATACATCGATCATTCGTTGAGTCACATAGGTATATAATAATCAAGGTCGGGTTTCAGGAAGGGCTTCAACCTCAGGTCCTCCACAAACTTCCAGATTTTCTTTTATCTTTTTTATTTCGTAATTATTGAACGCTTGGAATAAAAACCGAGCGGAACCGCGAGTAACAACTGCTTGATAATAAAAGATGGTTTCATTTTTAAAATTCAATTTTTTGATCTTGCAAGAACCCCGACTTTGCGATCGTCCTCAAGCTCCCTTATCCTCAAATCTGACCTTGAAAATGACTGAAATCACTTACAAAATCCGATCTGTTCTTTGGACAAATATCAAACTCAATTTTAACATCGAATTCGTAGGTCCTCGCTATTTTCTGAGGACAAGTGCTGGTTTCTTTATTAGCATGTTCGCCGCAGGTCGACCTGTAAGTAAATTTGATCGGTTCACTAGAATTGTCCCGAATTTGTATGTCCTTGACGAACTTTTCGTATCCTTGTTTCAGCAACATTAAAATATTCGAACTGTCTTCTTTGATTGTCGCTGTATGAGTTATATTTGGCATTAAGGCACTGATTTGATCGTAGGATGCTATGAACGATTCCGTTGCTGCAAATATTACGTTTATCTGTAAACAGAAAATAAATTCGGACATAGTTTTCTAGCATTCTGTCAAATAAAAATAACTAGTCTCTAAACGACTTGTTGAAGTTATAGTTCTTTACCGATAGTCCAAGCGGCAGGTAATAAATGAAAGAGGTTACCTGGAAAGTATTCCGAAGTTAATGATATTTTGGTGTGTTGTTTGCTTGTACTCTGTGGAGTAGAATCTGAGTTTTCGACCTCGAGGACCCTGTGCTAACGTGGGGGAGCCGAAAAACCACGAAATTTTACCACCTTTTTTGCTTTTTTTGAAATCTCTCAGAAACGGTCGTCTTAAGCAATTCTTTCGTTATGTAATGTTTTAAAGAGGATTACATTTCCTACAATTTTCATTCGCAAAACTTTTCTGTGGTACTAATGGTAAGCGCGCTGCAGCTTCTTGAAAATCACCCGCTCCACTTTTTGTAAGCTTGGTAACCAATGTGTAACATGTATATTTTCAATTTAAAGTTCGATGAAGAAGAAAAGAAATAAAACTATTGAAAAGAACATTACATTTTAACCATTGGTTACCAAGGTTACAAAAAGCGGAGCGGGTGATTTTCAAGAAGCTGCAGCGCGCTTACCATTAGTACCACAGAAAAGTTGTAGGAATAAAAATTGTAGGAAATGTAATCCTCTTTAAAACATTACATAATGAAAGAATTGCTTAAGTCGACCGTTTCTGAGAGATTTCAAAAAAAGCAAGAAAGGTGGTAAAATTTCGTGGTTTTTCGGCTCCCCCCACGTTAGCACAGGGTCCTCGAGGTCGAAAACTCATATTCTACTCCACAGAGTACCCACAAACAACATACCAAAATATCATTAAATTCGGAATACTTTCCAGGTAAAAAGTACCTGACTGCTGGACTACGAGGGTATAGTCGAATCAAAACATACCGACTCAAAAATTAATGAAACGCTGTAATGGTAACGCTGACAGAAATAAAACGGCTCTAACGATTTGAATGAAAATTACTGAAAACGGGTTTTAGGTAGCAAAAAATCGATCTAGCTAGGTCTCATCCTATATAGGAAAAATTAGTTTTCTTGTAGATCCTATAATTTTAAAAATCATAAAAATCATTTTTGACGCTTCAAAATAGTGTAATATTGTAACCAGGCTTTGGTTGTTTATGTTTTCATGGCTTAAGGGAAATTTAATAAATGCCAAAAACTTCAGCGGAACGTGTTCTAATGTTTGAAGTATAACTTCGATCGTGCGCTTATGTGAGTGAGGCACACAGTCCAATTTTAATCATCGGAATAAGCTCCGTCTAACTTAAAAAATGTCGTTAAATTTTAACATAAATTTATGTTCGTATATGGGGGCAGAGTTACGAGTTTTCGTTCAAGGCCAAAAGAAAACGGTGTCGCGATCAAGTGAGGAGCAATCATGCAAAATTGAACAAGTGCAATTTTTTCGAAATGTGTTTTATATCATGTCTAGTTAATTGAGAGGTATTTGCGACGATCTGCGGTGTTATTTTTGAGCAAATGTTAATAAATACTGTAGAAAAATCCATTTAAAAGTTATATAATCAAGCAAAAGTGAACGCGTATATAACGGAAGAATAATAGGGTTATTCCTGACAAAACTAAACAGTGCATTGATAAATATTGTGTGTATAATAAACAGTTAATTATGTTTCATATATGCTGTTATCATTTCCAATGTCCACGATGGTTGCAAGGATTGCGAAATCTGTGAATTTTTTGTCTAGCACTTGACAGGGAGTCTGGAAAATTACCCAAATTAACGCAACGTTGAGATAACTGATTATCAAATCTTACTTTTTGTTTTTCGAGTACGTCGTAGATCTGGTAAACTGACGGGTAATCTAATGTAAGAGCTTCGGTAAATAAACCGCTTGCATCGAGATGACAAAGTTGATCATTTGGTTTTAAGATTCCACCTAGGACGCCGTCTCCAGCCATATGAAGCAGACTGCTCGTTGCCAAAAGTACGATCTTCCTTGAATCGTTGTTCCAACCGATCTGTCTGTTGCACACAGCAACTTGCATCAATGCATCCAAACCTCCATCCACATTATCTAAGTTGGCAGTGTAGTGGCTTGAATTCAACTGGAACACGTAAAAAATTATTGTAGCTAGCAGAATTAGAAATATTTGGGTGAAACCAAGTCCAGGTCGTATGGTCAACGACGAATAGTCGAGTGTGTTGCCTTAGTCGCCGTCAGATACAAAATCTTTGGTGTCAACACTCTGTGAACAAATGATTCTGGGAGAAGTGACCCTGAAACATGCGCGGGCTGGCTAGATTTTTTCAGGGACGTTAACATTTGTAAGGGCCTCGAGGGAGAGACTTGAGTAATTTGTTATCTGTTGGGATTGGGAAATGGCCCGGGGCTTCTCCAACTCCGAGGGCTCTAACAAACAACGAGGACCACACAATACGCTTACAGAGTTAAACTCTTGGAAGCAAAATATTCAAGAATCAAGAGGTTCATTACGAAAGGACTGAGTACCTTCTTACGAGGCACCAGGATTTTTCGGGACCTAGTTAGTTATCGAGGAGACACAGTGGACTCTTGTAACAGCGGGAAATTTTTCCTGTATCCAAATTATCAAAAAGTAAAACCGAATCTATTTAGGAAACTGAAAAAAACATGAGAATCGCTATCTTCTTAATTCCTAGATTGAATCCCATCACATGGATGTCTAATATGTTGTGATTTTGTTGGACTTGTCCACATTTTGCTGTATTATTGGACCAAAAAAATTATAAATTGGAGTTTCATGCTTTCACGGCCAATCGCCGCTGAAGATGCCCAACGGAGCTTTGGGCGAAACGTACGGAGTAAAATCCATTAGACCACGGATACCTAGCCCGAAAACATTTGCTACCAATAAAATTATCTTAGTATCTTATCATTATAATGACTGATTCACAACAGACCTTGTCTATAAATTCTGTGGTATTATCAGTAAACATAAGTATATGTTTAAAATCGTAAACCGGTTCACAGACATCTCCGTCCTGCTTACAAGGATTATCCTCTTCCTGAATGTTGATCCACGGCATAGCCGGTTTGTCTGCAAATTGGCCGAATCCCAAACGATAATTTGTCGTCATTTCACTTAACACAGACGTTAAGTTATCGGCTAGTTTAACTATCGTCGACTTATCGTCACGCATACTGTACGATGCGTCCATCAATAAATAGAGCTCCAGAGGATAGTGCTTAGCTGGTCGGTACTGAATTGTGAATTTCAGTGGTTCGTCTGAAAGAAGGTGAAATTTCAGTTTTTTGACTTCGTTTTAATAATATACCTACTCAGGTGTGCAAGCTTTCACGGCCGGCATTGTTCCAAGTCTTCATGGTTTCCGGGCTTGTAGGCCGTGGTCCGGTGGTATTTCACACACTGACCTGTGAGCCGCCACACTTCGACCGCTGCCACATCGCCTTTGAGAATGTCTACCGCAGTTGTAGACGAAACGTCAGGTAGAAATACCACCGGACCACGGCCTACAAACCCGGAAACCATGAAGACTTAATAATATACAAATTAAGTACATTGTAAGTCTTTTGAATGATTAAAGAATTGAGTTAATCACTTACGAGGACGCAATTTGATTTTCATTTTTTGAGGTTTAATCTGCACTACTTTGTATTCGTCGTCGATCACTTCATAATCCTGTAAATCTTTGTCGTCCTTCTCATTTATCTCCACACCGGGAATATCACTCCTTTGTATAAATTCCTCTTCGCATCCAGACTTTAGCAGATTTTCGAACGTATTGCATTTCGTTTTTAAATCCGGATTCTGAAAATTTAAAATAATGAAAGATCTAGTCGTCCTTATTACTTCCCACCTCTACTATGGTAGGGAAGTAATGGATTCAGTCCGAAAACAATATTTCGAGATTTTAACAGATTTTCACGTTTTGAGACCCTAGCAATCGTTTAAGATCATTTTCTGACTGATGTCTGTATGTGTGTGTGTGTGTGTGTATGTGTGTGTGTGTGTGTGTGGTCAATTTTTCGCCTTCGATATCTTAAGAACGGAACAACATACGGGCATGCCGATTGTTCTATTGTGTTTATCAGCCTTTAACTTAGATCTGATTAGATTTTGAGTCAAATCGGTTCAGTGGATCCTGAGATATTCAAAAAAACGTTCTCAATGTCACGTATTAACATAGGTAAAAAAAAATATAAATGGATTCTAGATGTTATAATATGAAAAAAATGTAAATATTTTTTTTCTCTAAAATGTATAGTTTTCGAGAAAAAAAATATTTTACTAAAAAAAGAAAATTGTACGTAAATCAAGGTAACCATGATTTTTACTATATTAAGCTACATCAGTAGATCACCAAACAAAAAAGAGGGCCATGCTTTTTTCAAAGAATAAAAATTAAATTGTGTTTTAAAGACCACCAACAGCTAAGGTTATTTGGGCCTAGTCAAAGAATAAAAAAAAAAGAGTGTTTATTTTTTGCAAATATTTACTAGGTGGGAAGTATAGGACTGGTCATCAGTCGAATTTTCATAATTTTATTGTAACTTCGATTTTTATACAGGTGTGCAAGCTTTCACGGCCGGCATTGTTCCAAGTCTTCATGGTTTCCGGGCTTATAGGCCGTGGTCCGGTGGTATTTCTACCTGACGTTTCGTCTACAACTGCGGTAGACATTCTCAAAGGCGTTTTTTGAGAATGTCTATCGCAGTTGTAGACGAAGCCCGGAAACCATGAAGACTTGGAACTTCGATTTTTATTTAGACTTTCCGCTTCCGAGATATAATAGAGCGAGAGCTAGTGACAATTTTTTTGGTGTTATTTATTCAAGGCCTTATTTTTGTGAAGATGTTGAGGGAGGCATATTAAAGACCCCTGAGTAAGGGATTTTGCTAGATAGCGGGATGCAGACCGCCCCCAACATGTAACAAAAAGAAAATGGTCACAATTATTATTGCTTCAAGGCTGAAATTGATTGTATAGCTTGTCGCCGTAATAACGTATTAAAATTTGAATCTTGAACTAATAATATAAATTTCGTCGGGTACATGACGCGTTTAGGGTGATCTGCCACCTTTTAACTAACCAATCGATCTAATAATGGCATTATTCGGTCACCGACAAGCTATACAAACAATTTCAGCCTTGAAGCAATAATGATTGTAACAATTTCTTTTGTTACATGTTGGGGGCGGTCTGCAACCCTCCCATACCGCTATCTAGCAAAATCCCTTACTCAGGGCACTTTAATATGCCTCCCTCAACATCTTTACAAAAATAAGGTCTTGAATAAATAACACCAAAAAATTGTCACTAGATCTCGGTTTATAAGCGATTGGCAGATTATATTGCAGAATAATTTGTTTCAGAAATTTTCAGGAAATTAAATGCTACTTTCAAAATAATATACACATGCATAAACCTGAAAATTTAAACCTCCACTATTGTGCTAAGTGATAAATAGATAGAGTTTAGATTTTACAGTTTAGATCAGTAGCGTCTGCTGTGCTTAATAAATTACCAATTTTCTAGAGCCCCCTCCCCCAGAACCAACAATTTTATAAATTTATATCGGAGAAATTCAATTTCAATTCTCGAAGAAATTTTTACTGCAGTTCTAAATTTTTTAATTAATTAAAGCTGACACAAAAAAATGTTACCCATTTTGTACACCACATACAGTCCACGTGCGAATTCAAACATTCTGCGCAAGTCTTAAAAAACGGACAATGTTGCGCAGAGTCACTTCCTAAAAACGAAATATATATGAAAACAATAATTTCTTTCAATCGCGAATAAGTACGGTGAATTTTAAAATTAATTATTATTCCAACAAATTTGAAAAACATAAATTTTAAAAAATCGAACTGTCAAAAATCACAATTATTGATTTCTTTAACAAGTAACGCGTTTGACCACGGCATTACTCAACAAGTAAACAAACATTTTTATATATTATTATGAACTTTATAACACATAATCGATCAGTGTATGATTAAATTAATTTAAAAACAATTGATATCTCGTATTAAATTACCTTTAATACAATAAAAAATTGCAAAAAATGCTATCAATATCTTAGATTTTGGAAATATGTTCATTTTTAATTTATAATTCACGGATTCACCCAACAAGAACCATTCAACTGGATTTATTATCTAATCAGTTCGTCATATGTTAATAATATAGGTTCAGACTCGGACTAGCTATATTTTTTCAGGGACGCTAACATTTGCAGCGGCCCGATGAAGTGACTTGAGTAATTTACTTTTTGTTGGGATCGGGAAATGGGAGTGCCCAGGCCTTTTTTGAACACCGGGGGCCCGGGACGCTTCAGCGCTTCTGGCCGTCTGCGCCTGAGTTTGCCGAAAATACACTTTTTATAACTCCTGCTTCTAAAGTTCAATATTCGAGCACTGTGAGGCGGGCGTAAAGAGGCGTATTTTAGTCACCGTGCGTGAAAGTCCAAAGCGTGCGTAAAAGTACCGTCACAGTTCGTAAAAGTACAGTCACTACATCTTATAAATTCGAAATTTCCGCACTTTGTACAATACAAGCACTCACTGGCTATCGATCGATGTGTTCCTATATATAGTATCGCGCATACAAGGTCCACATCATGAGAGAGTCATGTTTTTAATGATTTATACAGAAGTTAATAACTTTAATAAAAATAAACTAAATCGTAACTTAGTCTGTAATTGTAAAGTTCTAAGAACTAGAAGAGCGAATTTTCCGTTTTCATAATTTTTTTTCTCTCTATTAAACTTTAGAAGCAGTCGTTATAAAAAAAAGTATGTTCGATACGTCCGCTTAAAGTGAGATATCTAGTAGGCTTAAATTGAGGCACTCGCTAAAGGGACTGACGCATACACAACGAGATCGAGTACGCTGTATACAGCGCACTCGATCTAGAATTGACTTTTCGTTGATGCATTTATTATTATTGTATATAGTTAATTGTTATAAATATTGTAAATAAATATTTATTCCGCCAACTCAGAAAACAGTTTTGTAACAGTATTTTTAGAGTCGGCCCTTCTTTCTGAGGTGAGGAAAAATTGAGCGGTTTGTAATTCTGGATTTACTTTACCTGTGTGGCTAGCCGCTCCTTCATTATCTTATCATATTTTGTTTATTTTCTCTAATCTTACTGAACAAATTCGACTGAAGGGCCAGTCCTATACTTCCCACCTAGTAAACAGGTAAAATCGAGTTGTCTCCCAAGTAGACATGTACATTTTTAGATGTTCCGAGTTGTATCCCGGACAGGCAGCTGTCCAATGTTAAATGTTTCGTTTCAAGTTATTAATTTGTATTTATTTGCAGTGAAGTAATGTACCGAATTTTAAAATGAACTCCATTAGTATTCTCAGTGAAAAATGGAAAAAAAACAATTATTAATCGATGGTTTTGCGTTCAGTTTCCAAAAACTTTGGACAGGTGATAACAAAAAAAATGGAAATGTTCTTCGTTAAAAACACGTCGTAAGGCGTATCTCAAAACAGAAGATACAGATGCCGAGCGTGTAGCAATGCTGTTGTTTACATGGTGTTGCTATGGTTCCTCTATTACAAGTCCCCAGTTCCCGGTTTCTAGCCCGAGAGTTGGTAAAAGTGTCAATTGGATTTTCAATTTATAATTAAAAAAAAATATATGAATTGGTGCTAGGCCCAAATAACCTTAGCTGTTGGTGGTCTTTAAAACACAATTAAAAGAAGATACAATTAATGTAATCATTGAATCTTCCCTTTGTTACAATCACGGGTCGGTACACCCAGAAGATGTTGGGGACTGCTTTGGAATGATTTCGCTGCTATCCAACCAAAAAACAATCGCTCATAACTGAACATTTTCCCAACAAAACAACTCAATTTTCATATTCTTAATATAAAAAAAGCATGGCTAATACTACCATAGTAAAAGTGAGAAAAAAAATTATACTGTTTTTTGAAGTTATACTTTTTTTGGCGCGTTATGGAAAAATGATAAGAGTAAATTTTTACAATGCGTCACGAAAATTTAACACCATGAAGTTAGTCGGAAGTTCATGATTATAATACCCTATTATATCGCACTGCTAAGTTAGATGTGCGTAGCGTAATGGATAACACCGCCGTGTCATACGCATTAAGTCCCGGGTTCGAATCTCAACACGAACATGCTCTTGTTTTTACTTACATTAAATATTTTAAACTAAAAAATCCTTGAAACATCGATAGAATAATAACACAGTATAAAGAAACACTAGCAGAATCACTCGACACATTGCCTACTAAGAACATGGCGGTTGCTTGCATAGCACGTATGCGCAAACAATATTTTAACATTGGAAATGTTTATGTTCGTATATGGGGGAAGAGTAACGAGTTTTCGTTCAAGGCCAAAAGACAACGGTGTCGCGATCAAGTGAGGAGCAATTATGCAAAATTGAACAGGTGCAATTTTTTCGAAATGTGTTTTATATCATGTCTAGTTAATTGAGAGGTATTTGCGACAATCTGCGGTGTTATTTTTGAGCAAATGTTAATAAATACTGTAGAAAAATCCATTTAAAAGTTAAGTAATCAAACAAAAGTGAACGCGTATATAACAGAAGAATAATAGGGTTATTCCTGACAAAACTAAACAGTGCATTGATAAATATTGTGTGTATAATAAACAGTTAATTATGTTTTATATATGCTGTTATCATTTTCAATGTCCTCGATGGTTGCAAGGATTGCGAAATCTGTGAATTTTTACTTCGAGTGATAATGTTGCGTTTCTCATCGTGTTAACAATAACAAAAAAAACATAAACTAGTTTTTTTAATTGCTTTTATTATTTTTTTCAACATCATTACAAATACACATAAAAACCTGAAAACTTTGTAAGGCCACATTGATGTAACTTAAAAATTTGACAAAAATCTATTTAGAACACTTCATTACAAGCCTTTAGGCACCTTCCCACCATTTTAAAATGTATTTAGATCAAAAATATTCTTTTAAAATGAATTTCGTTCGCCAAGTCAATTAATGAGCTATTTTTCTGAGAGTAGTTCTTTCAATTATCCACTAGAGGCAGCACTTGTGGTAGGTATAAACATTATTTATTCCCCATTAGTGTCGTGTCATTTTAGTGGTATAACTTAATTATTAAATTATTATTAATATTATGAAATTAATTAAATAATTAAGTTATACCACTAAAATGACACGACATTAATAGGGAATAAATAATGTTTGCACCTACTACAAGTGCTGCCTCTCGTGGATAATTGAAGGAACTATTCTCAAGAAAATGGCTCATTGAAAGATGCCTAATACACTTTCAAATACAGCGAAAAATTATCTAGTGGGGAGTTATTTTCAAGTTTCATTTTTTTTTACTATTTACAAACATCAATCAACTGGCAAGAATTTAATCGACAATATTTTCTGAACAAAATAAACGACATTTTCCCTTAAAGCTAGACTTCAAGTTCAAACTTTCCAGCTTGAAAAACATTTTAAAAACACTTATATTTAAAATTTTAAGAAAACTTCCCGCAAATATTTTTTTTCAAAATTGTAGCTTAAATTTTATATCCAATTAAATCGAATTATCCACTATCTACTTTTTTTTTCGTAGAACTACGTCTTTCCCGACGGTATATCGGGGATAAAATGATGCGTTACAAAAAATGTGTGACGCGAATTACCATAGTTACACCATAGTTTGTGTTTTGTATCATGTATGTCATGTTAATATTTTTTGACAGATGTGACATCATTATAAAACTATGGAAGTAGTTCTACATCTTCGGTTGCGGCACAATCGTAATTACTGTGCCCCTTGTCATTTTTTGGATAAATATATTACAAAAATCATCCTTGTCCAGTTCTTAATAATAAGTATTAATAATGCACTTATAAACTATAATTCTTAAATTTCTAATCACTTTATCACAATTTAAACAGTTATTTTCTATATATTAGATACAAATATAAATAGACGCTAATGACCTCAGTTATCGAGAGTCTATAACCAACAAAAAAAGAAAATGGCGAATAGAAACACGTTACGATTTTTTTTATTTTTACCGATTGAACTAACTTCTGTAAAATCTATACATATAATAAAATCGTAGACGCTTTTTTTGTCTGTGCGTTTGCGCACGCTAATCTGCGCATGGCTGAACCAATTTGGATGTGGTTTTGAGTGATGTTCGAGATAAGATCGGGATAACATTTAGTGTTTGTTTCATTTAAATCGGTTGACAAATAAAAAAGATATGTCAATTTTAAAATGCGATTGTTTATTTATGTGACACCGTTAATGCAAATGTCAAAACTGTTTATTTATGTGACACCGTTAATGCAAATATCAAAACTGTTTATTTATGTGACACCGTTAATACAAACTATTTCCAAGTGATATCAAGCCCGACTTAGCTTCGCCACCGGTGACCGCTATAAATCATAAATTCTTAGCACCCGCTATATACTATGTGTGTTACTGCACGAAGCTATGGAATTACAATTTTATTTAATTTATACAGCTGATATATTAATATCTAGTATATAGAAGATACCTGATTTTAAATAACTATTTCATATTATGTAGCTTTGGATTTAATATAAATCACAAATTTAACAGAAAAATAACGAATCCACTGTCGTGTCAAATCAATTCAGTGACGGTTCGTTTAAAAAGGCATCGTGTACCCTGTAAATTGGGTATAAAAAAGGTTTCCAAAATATGTATATATTTTACTATATACCTTATAATTATTTTCGTTTATTTTACTTAAAATAATTACGAGCGGTCACTGAAAATCATTCATTTATTTTTTGTACATAAATTTAAACATTAAACATTATAGAGTCTGAACAGGACCGAGTCAGGACTCACGACCGTATTCATAGTTAGCCCTTAAGTAGTAAGAAACACTTACTCGTACCCTCAAATCGAATATGCGTTTCATAGTCAAAATTGACGCCTGTAAGGGCCCTTACATCACCATACCTTAAGGGTGGATAGTTAAGTGTCGAAAAAGTAAAAACAGTGAAACACATGAAAAACACGCATTTATATCAAAAATGACAACTAAACACAATCGGTCTGCAGTATGACCAACTGTTCTAAAGGAAAAAATCATGGAGGTTTACTATTATTCTTCCCTCACTCAAGGAAATGACTATGAAACGCTCCTTTGAATAAGGTGCCCTCAGCACTTAAATGACCCTCAGCGAAGGGACCCTTATCACTTACCTTAAGGGTTAACTATGAGTATGGGCATCAGGGTACTGACAAGGAAGTTCCAAGGACATCGAGTTCTAGAAGACGCCCTGATTCTTCGACATACCAAAGTAAAAAATATGTTTCATCATAAAAACTACTAATTTTTTCCCAGTATGTCAGCAACTTAGACAGACCCTGAAGTTCGATAAAAAAAAGGATTTGTTATTGCAATAACCTTATCATATTTAAAAAAAATAATTTTAATAAATTTATGATATATTTTTTTAAATTCATCGCCAATTTAACAAATATTTTTTCAGCAAGTTTTTTTTTATAAAGTTCCTATATGGGGCTCATTCTCATTTAACACAATGCAACTGAATATGTAACCAACAATATTTGAGACAGAGGTATATGTTCTATTTCTATTTGTCGCACTATCATTAACTAGGACATGCGCACTATGCATTTGTCCGCAAATAGAAATAGATATAGTTTTCTACATAATGGTATTACTCATGGTTTTCTGTTTCAAAGAGAATATAGAACTTTATAGATATATGGTTTTAACCCCTCATTTATAAACAATAAGAAAAAAACAAATGACAGTGGACCGTATTGTATCCGTTTTTGGTTGTACGTTATCTAGGCTGTAATTGGCTGTACGCGATGATTCAGCTGAATGTTATTTGTTTCTATTAGTTTTTGATTGGTTGTTGATGATGGCACATAACTGACTTTAGACGAATTGAAAACTTCTTGAATTTTCTGTTGTTCCTGTTGAATTTGAGGTTTTTCCGGAACAGCGTCTGGCACCAAAGCTATCATGAACCGTGAAAGGACTGACCACGGTAAAACGCTACGATAAAAAAAATCAATTATGTGTTTTGAATTTGATAAATAAACGGGTCGACAAAACTTGAACTAAGTTTGGAGTTTCATGCTTTCACGGCCGGTAGACATCTTGGTAGCAAGTGTTTCCGGGCTAGGTAGCCGTGGTCTAGTGGATTTTACTCCGTACGTTTCGCCCAAAGCTCCGTTGGGCATCTTCAGCGGCGATTGGCAATACGATATGATCTTCTTGCCTCAGTCACCAGTCGATCGGCAAGAAGATCATATCGTATTGCCAATCGGCGCTGAAGATGCCCAACGGAGCTTTGGGCGAAACGTACGGAGTAAAATCCATTGGACCACGGCTACCTAGCCCGGAAACACTTGCTGCCAAGTTGAACTAAGTTTCTCATATTAGGCAGTACATACATTTATTTCTCAAAACTTATTGTATTCGGAAACTCCTAATTTAATTTCTACATTTTCCTTTCATAGTTTTTATTATTTTCACTTTTATTAATTTTCTTAACCCTTCCGCATAATGTCCTTCCCTGCGTTTTCTAGGAAGAACTGATCATGAAATCTCATAC
The DNA here is from genome assembly GCA_039654895.1 of Mongoloraphidia duomilia. NCBI lineage: Eukaryota > Metazoa > Arthropoda > Insecta > Raphidioptera > Raphidiidae > Mongoloraphidia > Mongoloraphidia duomilia. The sequence goes on along the minus strand of CM077521.1, from coordinate 1,549,727 downwards.
AGGTAGGTACTAAGAAAATCACAAAATGGTCAAAATTCAAGCGCCTCTCAATTTTTCTGCTATATTTTTAGGAATAATTGAAATCAAAGCATGTTCTGTTTTCTGTTGATATCAGGGTAAGTTTGAAACCATGTGACGGCCTTGAACGAGTATTGTGAAGGCCCAGGCCCGGATTTCTGCCTAGGCCAACAAGGCACCGGCCTAGGGGCCCAGTCGCCGAGGGGGCCCCGGCCAGGACGGAGATGGAAATTAAAGAAAAAAAAGCCCAAAAATTTTGTAAGATAACCCAATTCGCGACTTTTTTTTGCTAAATTTCCATTCAATTCCATTTCCCCCCCCCCCTTTTTTGGGTTTAGGGGGCCTAACTGTCAAGTGCCTAGGGGCCCTGAGTCTTTAAGTCTGGGCCTGTGAATACCTGGAGAAAGAATTACTTCCTGCAATATCTCTGCAACTCTGTGCGGGCGTTGATCACCAGTACACCAAATGGTTCCCTTGAAATATTTGGTGTTCTGGGAAGGAATTTTCTTCGACGCCTTCACAGAATTTCAGAGATCACAGCAGGGAGTAAATCTTTTTATAGACCTTTATCATACTCGCTCACGATCATCTGTTGATTTTGAACTTAACCTGGTTTCATCAGAAAAGAAATCTTGCTTCCAGTCAAACTATTCCTTCAACACTAAAAATATGGCAGAAAAATCGAGAGACACATCAATTTTGGCAAGGAGTGTAACTCCTTGTGGCTTCGCTGTAGACGGGAAAAAAAGATTCGCATGCAATCCTTAACTGAAAAAAGAGAAATTGTAAAAATTTGATTTACTCACAATTTAAGGAAGAGCGCAAACCGCAAATATCCAGGAACAACGACGTGAAGTTCGTTATGAAGAATGGCTTTGATGACTCTATCAGCCACTTGAGTGCTGGTCAATTTGGGTAAGAACCTTGAATCCACGTTATCGAACATGCCTGTTTGCGTGATGAAGTACGGGCAAATCACTGTGGTATTAATTCCGGTCAAATCTGAAACATAACGATGGCCGATTTATGATGACTTTCTGTCGAAAAGTTACCGCCATATTTACTTAGCCAAAGTATCAGAATGTTTCTAATCATTTATCTCAGTAAAGCAGAACGTTTTTTGAGCTGGGAAAATCTAACCAACTTTCAAAATGAGAGAGTGGAAATTTGGGATTTTTATTGACAGTGCCACCGACCTAAGAAAAATCTAAAACCCGTAATTGTTTAACCATGAAGGAAGTAGAGATTGCTAATATAGCTAGAAGTATACAATTTTTGCTGTCCTTTGTCAAATTATTAGCCAGTGGCAAACATTTCGTCCGTCATCTCACGTAATGGCGTAACTTACAAAAATTGAAAAAGTGAGATACTCCAAGGAACAACCGCCCTTAAACCTGACTTCCTTCTCACTAAGTGGAGTACCTGTCGTGGTGTAAATGGCAGATACGTCTTCACTTGAGATGGGAGACGATTTGTAAATTCATTCCCACGTGGCCAAGGTCGTATTTACAGGTGGGCATAGAGTGCTACAGCCCAGGGCGGCAAGTTCGTAAGGGCGGCAAAAAAAGAAGAAAGTAGTATTTTATTTAGGTACGATATTTGTGATAGGAAATGGAAGGACGTTTGGGAGTGGGATTGGGGAAAAATTGGGGAGGATAAGATAGAATAGGTGAGACAAATTTAATGAAGGAGGCGACGAATACTGGTTTAGCCCAAGGGCGGCAAAAATCAAAATCCGTCCATGAACGTGGCAAGTATCCCAAAATGACAAGTACACCAATCGTGGGATTTCGGATTCACATTAACATCCCTGGATCAGTACAACAAAGTTCGTATTTTGGAAACAAAAAAAACAAGAATTTGAACTTACTGTGAGCTTCTAATTCCAAACGAAGGGCTTCGTCAAAACCGACAGCGGCGTGTTTTGAACTGCAGTAGTCAACCAGTTTGCTTGTACCAACATGGCCGGCCAAAGACGCAATCGTGACGATATGGCCGCTGTTCTTAGCGATCATAGCAGGCAGAAACGCTTTGGTTGTCTGTTTATGATAAAAATATTTATGGTTAAACCTGTCCTGCATTACAATAATTTACGTTTTTAAGGTTCCGTACCTCTGAATGAAAAAAAACGGAACCCTTATAGGACCACTTTGTTGTTCGTCTGTCTGTCCGTCAAGAGCCTTTTTTTATATTCTTAAAAATTGACAGAAATCGCATTCACTCAGGCTCGGATTTCTGCTTAGGCCAACAAGGCACCAGCTAAGGAACCCAGACGCCGAGGAGGCCCCGGCCAGGGCGGAGATGGAAATTATAGAAAAAAAGCCCAACAATTTTGTAAGATAACCCAATTTTTCCAAGTCTTCATGGTTTCCGGGCTTATAGGTCGTGGTCCGGTGTTATTTCTACCTGACGTTTCGTCTACAACTGCGGTAGACATTCTCAAAGACGAAACGTCAGGTAGAAATCCACCGGACCACGGTCTACAAGCCTAGAAACCATGAAGACTTGGAACAATGCCGGCCGTGAAAACTTGCACACCTGGATAACCCAATTTTGCTAAATTTCCATCCAATTCCATTTCTTTAAGTCTGGGCCTGCATTCACTAGCAGTACGTTTCGACACTTAATCAACACAAATTATCGTTACTCAACATTGTCGACGATTACGGTAAAAAAAACTAGTTTCAAACCAGTTGGCGATACGCAATGTGGACTAACTCACCCAGAAATGAGCTAGAATGTTGACATCGAACGTCCTTTGAATAAGGTGATCCGGGGTGTTCAACAAGGTCTTTCCCGATACCATTCCGGCGTTGTTGATCAGGATGCTGACCTGGAAATAAGTTACGAAACGTCAAATCACAAAAATTGCTGCAATATCAACTTCCCATTATTGGTCCGATTTTGCGAATGAAAAGTTTTGACATATCTGGACGTTTTGAGGTCCCTAGAGTCGGAATCTACTGTTTTTAGAGAGGTGTCTCTGTGTGTGTACGTACGTTCGTTCGTACGTTGGTGAATTTTTTTTCGGCTCGCATATCTCGAGAACAAATAATGATTTCGATTCCGGACCAATTTCATTCGATACATAAGTATTTACGTAATGAACACCTGTTCAAGTTTGCAGGAAATTTCAATTAGCGATTTTTTTAATCTCTAAGGGCATCCAATGGGGAATTAGCAGTTTGGTTTTACCCACACACCAAGCCTCTTTTTTATTTTATTTATTTATTTATTCCTTCAATAGTATATTTTTGAAAAACAATTATATTAAGATGTTTAGAATTTTCCCATGGTGCTAGGGTGGGAGCACAAAAATTATTTGTTGATCGGACTAAAATAAAGGAAGAAATAAAAAAAAACAAAGGCAAGGAAATCGTATGTCTGTACTGCCAGCAGGACGAAAGAGTCCTGCTTGAAGGACACGCTTATGAGCGAAAATTTATCCTTCTAGCAGGACAGTACCTCTAAACAGAAGTACTCACAGAAGCGCTACTAGCAGAACAAGCGCTTGTACACTCTGTCATTAAATTCCAGCGAAACCGCAGGCAAAAGCAAGTAAATAAATAAAATTATTATAATAAATCTCCATGTCCATAAAAGACAACACGTTCTGCGTACCACTTCCGCCTTCAGTACAATCACGACTTATTCAAGAGCAAGTTCGGTTAGACAACCTGTGCGCAGGCGTCGATTACTTCCGCAAAACTAGAACCGGCCATTGTTGCGTCACTGCTAAGTGTTGACCTTGACAGTGAAATGCATAATGGTTTAACGAAAGTTGTTTTCACATTGGAATACGATTAAAATAAATTAAACGTCTGAGAATATTGTTCTGAGGACTGAGGAAGTGGTTCCGGAATGCCGTCAATTATATAAACAAAATCAAAAATCTAAATTGTGTGTTAAATTGTGTTTTAAAGACCACCAACAGCTAAGGTTATTTGGGCCTAACATCAGTTCATATTTTCAATTCATTATTTTTTTTTAATAATAAATTGAAAATCCAGTTGACACTTTTACCAGCTCTTGGGCTAGAACCCGGGAACTGGAGACTTGTAATAGAGGAACTATAGCAACGTCATGTAAACAACAGCATTGCTAAACGCTCGGCCATTCTCAAGCCCTAATCAAAAATCTATATATACTTAGATATAATAAAATATTAGTAAAAAAACTTTTTAGAGACAAGCTTTTATTTAAATGCACTAAAAAGGAAAAATAATTTTTAATAATTTAGGTTCATAATTATAAAAGCGTGGGTCGTGAACTCTATTATAGTTTATTAGTCACGACCCACGCTTTTATAATTATGAAAAATTGTTAAAAATTATTTTTTTCCTTTTTAGTGCATTTAAATAAAAGCTCGTCTCTAAAAAGTTTTTTTTACTAATATTTATTTTTTACTTTTTAGTCTTCTTTTTATCCCTGAGTGATATATTAAAGATATCTGTCAGAGTATTTTTGAAAAATCCCCATAATCCCTTCATATAGTGGGTGCTTACGTCACAAAAGAAACCTACTGTCCAAATTCCAAGTTTCTGGCTTTTACCCTTTAACCCTACTCCCTCGTTTGACCCCCTTAGGGATTGAATTTAATTCTAAAAAGGATTGATTCATGTATTGTCATCGGGAATGCATATGTGTACCAAATTTTAAATCGATCGGATACGTGGAAGTCGTTCAAAATTGACTTGCAAGATTTGACCTAAACAAATACACAAATAAACAAACATTGCAAGTTAAATAAAACTGGTGTACGTGTTGTTAGCGCATCACGCAAAAACCACTGGACAGATATTAATAAAACTTTGCAGATCTATACCTTATAAGCTGGATCTTTATCTCCAATTAGAATTGTCACGATATTCCCCATGGGGGATTAGTAATTCGCGAAAATAGTGATTATAGTAGTACTAGCGACATCAGACGGGAAGTATTATTGGAAATAAGTTTGGTAACTTTGTTTTCTCAAGAAAAACGTACTTTACAGAATGAGCTAGTCTTCGGAAATTGACCATTTAGTGAACGCTATGCAACGGTCACGTATAGAATGAAGGATGGTATAAAAAGCAAGGATGATATAAAAATAATTACCTCGCCATTTTCTTCGACGGTTTTCTTTGCAACCTTGTAGACTTCTTCTCTTTTGCACAAATCGCAAACATAACCTTTGGCGTATCCACCGTTTGCTTCGATCTCTTTTACAGTTTGTTCCACGCCTGAAACAAAAGAAAGACATAACATTAATTAATTGTTTGTAATATTATTCTTCAGTAAAAGTTTACCATCAGTAGTAAACGATTTTTTTTATTTATTGTAGATTATAGACGCGTCGACAACTCAGGTCATTAGCGTCTTCAACACAACAAATAATCCATTTGTGTATTAGAATCCGCCAGCCGGAATACACAAATCGACTGGTACGAGCTCGAGTCCCTGGGAGCGCTAATTCCCACAAAACATTGGAATACAACAACATTTCAATGTTTCCCCTGAGGGAATCAGTAAACGAGTAGTGACACTATGTTAAAACGAGCGCAGTGAGTTTTAACAATCACACGAGTGATAATAATATCATTACGCATGATATATACGATTATACGGGTATCCAAATAGTGCGTTTGATTTTGGGTGAAGATAGAAAAAAAGTTTAAATACGAAAGTTGTATGAATTTTTTGAATAACCTAAAAATATTTTTGGTTATACAGTGTGTTCCAGAAAAGTGGTGTTGGGTACAGCTTTGTTATTTTAAATGGTACACCCTGTATATTATTTAATTTTTGATTGTATTGATAAGTTTGCATATCTTTTATACTTTTAAGAAGAGAGAAAATAATTAATCAAGCGTCTAAATTCTGCAAAGAGCCATTTTCCTGAGAGTAGTTCCTTCAATTATCCACGAGAGGCAGCACTCGTGGTAGGTACAAACATTATTTATTCCTCATTAGTGTCGTGTCATTTTAGTGGTATAACTTAATTATTTAATTAATTTAATAATTTAGTAAAATGACACGACACTAATGGGGAATAAATAATGTTTGTACTTACTACAAGTGCTGCCTCCCATGGATAATTGAAGGAACTATTCTCAGGAAAATGGCTCATTCCACCACCGTATCGACGATATGAATTATCTCGTAAACAGCATTTGTTTCGTTGTGAATAAGGAAACAATAACAAATGACAAACGTTGACAGTTGACAATCATCTATTTGACTTAATAATAACTTAACGTAACGTAATAATAATATGCATTGTAAATCAGGAAATAGGAAATACTAAAACATATCCTTAGTTTATATCTGTGGGAACGAGGTAAAACGTCGTATGTCAAATTTGTGGTAAAAACATGATTAATGATAACTCTCTGTTTCTTGCTGCTATGAAAAAAGACTGTAACGTCGATCACATATTACGTCTCGAAGGACCTTCATACTCTACGTGAGGTGTCCTTCACGCTCGCTTAGTAGATTTTTTCCAAACCAGAAAAAGTACTGACGTTTGCTTGTACTCATTAAATTCAGCGTGTCCGTTTCTACAAGTTTGGAAAGTTTGAAAAAGTTCTGAGAGACTTCGAATTTCATCAAAAAATATCGCATTTTTTCTAAGTTGCATGCCTTCAAAAAATCGCAAAAATCGTTCTCTACTTCATCGCTAAAAAGCCGGACAGGCCGGACATGTATATATTTGGCCGGCCACGACCGTAAAAAACCGGACATGTCCGGCTAAATCCGACACCTGGCAACCCTAGCCAGGACCAAGGAGGGTGAATATAGCTCACAGTTGAGTTTTGCATTACTTTCGCGATATTTAACCGAGTCACTCAACAGAAATTAGGGGGTAGTAATTAGGTGTTTACTAGGGTGGTCGTTAAAATTTAAATTTTTTGCGACGCCCCCTAAAAAGCTTCTTTTTGATGGAAAAACACTGGGAAAATTTTTTTTTTTTTTTTAATTCAAAACAACACGTGCCTCTATGCGATATAAGTTAATTTTTGGGTATAATCATTTTTTCTCTGAAAGTATCTTATTAAATTTGAAATAATTATTTTTTTGAGGTTTGAAAATAGTGAACAATGAAACACCTTCAGTGCTATCATTTTAAGTTATGAATTTTAACCTAAAGCTTTATAAGAAGCTTAATATACTTCGTCATTCAAGCTCATGCTTCAATTTTTATTCTATTTTTGGGCTTTTTATACGTCTGTGAGCAGTTACATATAAGTTATTTTCATGAAAATGTTTATTGTTATTTTGATCAAATATTGTTATTTTTATTGATTTGAGTTCTACAATTTTTTATATTTCGAATAAAATTGTATTTTTCCTGAAAAATTCCCAAAAAAGATGATTATACCCAAAAATTAACTTAGATCGTCTAGAGGCACGTGTTGTTTTGAATTAAAAAAAAAATGAAAATTTTCCCAGTGTTTTTTCATCAAAAGGAAGCTTTTTAGGGGGCGTCGCAAAAAATTTAAATTTTAACGACCACCCTAGTGTTTACGCATTAATAATAAGAAACGAGAAGTTCAAAAAATAAAATACTAGCGGCCCGATCCGGCTTCGCTCGAATGCTATCAATTTATGATTTATCACCCCCCTCTTCGCGAGAAACTCTCCCCCTGCGAAGCGAAGCCGTTCAAGCGTACTAAAACAGTTTTTTTGACAAAACACCGTCATAGTTCAGCCATTTTGTACAAAATATTTACAAATTATATACACAAACCTTCCTCGTTTATCGCTCTTTCTATTAGTGAAAACCGTTTCAAAATCCGTTGCGTGGTTTAGAAGAAGTAAGCGGAGAAACAGACAGAGGCAGACAACGACTTTGTTTTATACTATTTAGAGAAGAGATAATTACAAAATATTAATATAATAGGTAGGTACACCTAACTTTTGTCGATAATTTACATTCTTTTGTTGCTAGAAATGATTGTCCACCAATTTTTATTCAATAAAACAAAAGACGACCTTGTTTTTCCATTCCCTTGTAACGAAACGGTAATAATATGCAAATTATCTGTTTTTCTATACATCAGATATCTATATGGGATGTATCAAGGATTTTTTCACACAATATAAATAAAAATAATATAATATTTACATAAACAGGACATTGGTTCCTAAGCATCCGGTGTGTAATAATCATACCAATCTATAAATTATAAAATACCTAGTATATTATAACGGCACCTCTCTCTTTTTTTTATTTCATTTATTTATTGTAGATTATAGACGCGTCGGCAACTTAGGTCATTAGCGTCTTAAATTACGTTAAATAACAACTAACTTAAATCTAAAAAACATCACAAAACATCCATGAGCGCAGGTGGGATTCGAACCCACGACAGTCTAGTCTAGAGGCTGATACCAAGTACGCTATCCACTAGGCTACACTGCCCTCTGGACCTCTCTCTCTCTCTCTTATATTTTTGGATTTATTAGTTCAAGCAGTTGAAATCATCGACGTGTTTAAAAGAGAGATCTGCCTAAAATTGTATGACACGCTTCCGTTCGTATATTTGATCCAAATATAGATTTTTTGGCATCAAATTAAAGCTTATCATCCACTCTTCGAGCGCTACAGGCCAAATTTTAAAAATTTTGAATTCGGGCTGCGCAATGCCCTTCTGAATATAAGATGATGTTACTCAAAAAAACTTTTCAATATTGTTAAAAAACAGTAGAGCGCCTAGACGCATCCTTTATCTTCCATTTGAGATCAAAACGGATCCTCTAAGCTCAAAAATATGGATCGTTAATCATTATCAAAATCAACTTCTTTATCGAAATACCGAATGGGACCGAAAATTTACGATCGGATATTTAAATCTACAGGATCGTCAATCTCTTCTGAAAGCTTCTTTGTTCAGATGATAAACACCGAGTATGACCGACAATCTACGATCGGTTTAAATGTCGCGTCTTATAGAAATACCGATTGTGACCGAGAATCTACGATCGGACAATTGCAACAGGATCGTCTATCGCTGTATCGAAAACCGGTTTACATGTTCAGAAATAGTATTTGACATAAAATAAATAATTAATCATACGGCCTGGTATATCGCAATGACCGGTAATTACTCCATCAAATACAACCTGCAGCAGTGCGATACTAAATTCACGCATATTATACACAACTGCAGTGTTGGTATGTATGTCTGTGGGTCAACCGTGCTCAGAGAGAAGGGGACGTTTACTGTACCACAACACCGATTATTATATAACATATACCTACGACCGCGTGGTGAAATAGAAAGTTGTGTTATACCGTAATATCAGAAATAATCACAGATTTTCTGTATTTTAGATACAAAATACAATACAATAGCGTGTTTAGAGAGAGAAAGATTGTAGATTATAGACGCTCAACAACTGAGGACAGTTTTTTTACGTATTGATCCAGGCCCGGGCCTGGATCAATACGTTAAAAAGAAAAATTATAAGGTTTAGTTATTAAAAGTTTTTGTAGACGTCTTTGTGAGGCCCTCTTGGTCGTGGGGCTCTGGAGCGATCGATCCAACCGCTCCGCCCTTAATCCGGAATAAGGGCGGAGCGGTTGGATCAATCGCTCCAGGGCCCCACGACCAAGAGGGCCTCACAAAGACGTCTACAAAAACTTTTAATAACTAAACCTTAAAATTTTTCTTTTTTAATAGGGCTCCATGTTTTTCCCAGCTCCAGCTCCGAGACCTCCGGTGGTCTTAAATCGGGCCTGGATTGACCTTTGCTTTGACTAGCAATTAGCCAAGGCTAGTTTTGAATCGCTGAAACGAAAATTTTAGAGCGCAGTTTGTGAACCATAAAAATTAATTAATCGTTTTAAATTTAGATTTATAAGTAGTAAATAATTAGTCGAAAGAATGTTAGATATTTATGCGGAGAGTCAAACATGTTGCCGCTTATTGAGAAAATGATAATTGCCTGATATCTTGCAAAATATCGGTCACCGGTGTGCTTGAATAGCATATGCAACGTTGCCAGATGTAGGTATACTAGACTAGGTAGGTACTATAATTACCAATAGACATGGGCCTAGCTAGAGGGGGCATAGAAAGACAAATAATACCTACTTGCGATTATTCAGTAAGAAAAACGGCTTAAAGTGCAGACAAAACAGTTTCGCAGTGCGTCATGGAGGATTTGAATCCCCCACCCTTCCCCGAAACTCTCACCAAAAAAAACTGAGGGCGTGTAAATCTCACGAGTCTGAAGTTTAAACTTGATGGGTAAATATTAATTGTAACAAAGTAAACACTAAACAGAAAGGGGCGTGTCGATCGAGTTTCTCCCTCAGCGCATTCGTACGTACACTACCCGCCAGCCAATCGGTTGAGGTTTCCCGCCAGCAGCTCATTTCCCCCACTCCTGACGGTGTAGTTTTTCATTACGTTACGCTGTTGAACGAAATTATACTCTTATCGCGGCTATAAAGAGGTTCCCACTTCAAAAAAACACAACTTATTAATTTATCGTAAAACTTAGAAGTGTTTGCTGATCACTTACTCTAGATTACAATTTTTTTTGAAGTTATACTTCTTTTAGCGCGTTATGAAAAAATTATGTGAGTGAATTTTTACGATGCGCGCGCACAGTGAACAGGATCAAGTTGCGGCATTAATGATTTCCATAGTAATTATCATATAAATAAATTCACTTCAATCCTTTTATTATTTTACTAGCGGCCCGGTCCGGCTTCGCCCGGACTGCAATGCATTATCACTCGCTTCGCTCGTTCGCTTAAATATTATAATTACATTACTCACTCGCTTCGCTCGTTCACTCCCAGGAGGAACATTACTCACTCGCTTCGCTCGTTCTCTTGAATATTATAATTACTTTACTCACTCACTTCGCTCGTTCGCTCCCTTGCGGTACATTACTCACTCGTTTCACTCGTTCGTTTGAATATTATAATTACATTACTCACTCGCTTCGATCGTTCGCTCCCGGGTGGTACATTACTCACTCGCTTCGCTCGTTCGCTTGAATATAATAATTACATTACTCACTCGCTTCGCTCGTTCGCTCCCGAATGAATTTTTCCGATGTTTTAATAGTTATTCTGTTAACCAAGGTGGAAACAAATCCAAAAAATCAAAGATCATGAAAATCGGTCCAGCCGTTCTCGAGTTATAAATGGTCTAACTAACTAACTAACACGACTTTCTTTTATATATATGAGATTTCAATAAATTATTTGCATGCAAAATAAAAATTAGTCTTTAATCACGCCAAAGAAACTTCTAACGCGAGTAAATTTTTTTTTCTATTTATTTTAAATTTCAAATATATTTTTTAGCAATTGTTACATAATCTGACAAAGAACCGCTCTGCCTTATGACTACAAAACTGAGTGTTGTAATGTGCATAATAAAAAGATTAAAAGTCAAGGCGAACGGTTAAGAAACCATTTTTCTTTTCTTTAATTCTGTTGCAAGCATCGCAAATAAAAAAATTGTAAATACAATTTTAAAAGGAATATCTTGACAGAAATCTGTTTGTCATCTGACAGTCGTCAATTAAAATTATAATTTATTCAAACCAACAACACAAAGACAAATAAAAATAAGTAAAACAACTTTTAAGTTAAACGGTTTTATTTTAAATCATCAGCTATACCAAAAACTAGAAAATAATTAGGATACAAACGAAGGGGCATTTTGTGTCGCTGCGTCAGCGGAATCAATAAAAACGTGGGGCGCATTTGAAATATTTCTGTTGGTGGGCTTGGAAACACATTTTTCTAGACAAGCCGTTCTTATTTAATAATTATACTGTCGTTATTTTTATGCGCCCCACGTTTTTATTACTTATTCCGTTGACGCAGCGACACAAAGTGACCCTTGGTTTGTGTCCTAATTATTTTCTAGTTTTTGGTACAGCTGATGATTTAAAATAAAACCGTTTTACTTAAAAGTCTTTTTACCTATTTTTATTTTCTAGTTTTTAGTTTGATTTCTGGCCCGTATCATTATGCAAATTCCTCATCCTTTCAACTGTCCACCTCCTGATTCCATCATCAGACCCTCGTTACCAAGTTGAAATTAGCATAATATTGTATTGTCACGGGAACTCAATGTGTGTGCAAAGTTTCATAAGAATCGGTTAAGTAGAAGTAGTTGAAAAAGCTGTCGCAAGATTTGAAACAAAGACAGTAACAAACACATATACGGGGTCAATCTAAATAAAACCGCTTAAAAAATTGCCTACTTGTCAAAAGGTACACTTAATTATTTTAAGTTTAAATCACTTTTTGAAGTAAACCTTCTTTGGTCGCAGCAGGGTTGCAGGGCGATGGAGCGTCCCGGGCCTCCGAAGTTGGAGAAGGCCCGAGTCATCCCAATTTCAACATTCAATAGTCATTCAATAGAGTTTGAGAATCGCTGGAAATATTTCAATAGGTCTTGCCTTTTTGCTTCTCTCAGATTGCAAGTAATCCAGCCGTTGTTAGGTCAGGTTGTGAAGATATTGCGATGTAAACCGGTTTCGAGTGTCTTTAAACCGACTAGAGAACCTGACGAGATCAAATACCTTTAGACTCACCTGGGTCAAGGAAAACCAATCAACAAAAACGGCTAAATATATTTTGAGAATGCGTAGTGAGTTTAGTACGGCTGAGGATATTATAGGGTTTTTTGGAAGTTTTTTGCAGCCAATTTATTTACATTGAATGAGTTTTATTTTTACTAAACGTTTCTCCTTTTTAGGCATCATCAGTAATTTTCTGAAATGTTATACCTTTATTATTATTCCTTTATCTATACAATTGGTACTCCTGAATACAAGTATACACACTTGCATACAAATACAACAATACACTTACAATAGCTTCCATAACTCTCTTTCATTTTAAAAATAGAAACAGTTGTCTAAAATCCATGCCAATAACAACATCATTCAAATAATGTTCATAAATCATAATTTCACTATAAAATGTAAGTATTTTGAATCTAATTCATTCATTTATCTTTATTTTCAAATACTGTATTATTACTTGTTCATTTTAATGTATATATGTATAACATTTCAGAATATTACTGATGATGCCTAAAAAGACGAAACTTTTAGTACAAATAAAACTCAATCAATATAAATAAATTGGCTGCAAAAAACTTCCAAAAAACCCTATATTTTGAGAATCTATATTTCATAGTACAAACACATTTTCATGTTACACAATACACATTACATAAGCTAGGGATCTTATTCGACGCTAATGACCTCAGTTGTCGAGCGTCTATAATCTACAATCTTTCTTTTCCGAGATTTCTTTCAATTTTCCCGGGACAGTTCACGGTTTTGTGGGTGCTACCAGGGTTATGTAGCTAGGGTCATCGACGATCAATAATACGAATCGTATCGCTGATTTCCACCCCATGGGACGCGAACCCGTTGTTTGTTATCAGGCTCTGTAGCTGGGTCCCGAAATTTTCCAAAAATTATGAAAACTGACTATGTATGAATTTTAAGACAATATTAATTGTAAACAACATTGGAAGTTATTATAACGGATCCGCTTCTGCGAATAAAAAATTTGGACATATCTGCACGTTTTCAGATCCCCAGAATCCGAATCTACTGTTTTTAGAGAGATGTATGTGTGTACGTACGTACGTTCGTTCGTACGTTGGTGAACTTTTTTCGGCTCGCATATCTCAAGAACAAATAATGATATCGACTCCGAACCAATTTCATTCGATACATATTTACATAATTAACACCTGATTAGGTTTGCAGAAAATATGAATCGGCGGTTTTTTTTATAACAAAAAAAAACCTGTATTGCAAATAGTTTCTCTACGGTAGACTAGTCTCTAATCTCTAAGGGCACCCATTGGGAAGTTAGCAGTGTGGTTTTACCCACACACCAAGCCTCTTTTTTTATTTAGTTTTTTATTATCTTCCGCTTGACATTCTGGAATACCTTAGGTGTTAAGTTCAAGGACAGTTTTTTATTTAATCTGTCAGTGTAAATTGACAATATAATAATATTTGAAAAAATTATACAATGTAAAAATACACTTTGAAATGTGTGTACAATATATATACTGTAAGTAAACATTTATTTGGTTCATTTAAACAATAGGTAGTAGACCGAGAGCTAGTGACAATTTTTTGGTGTTATTTATTCAAGTCATTATTTTTGTGAAGATGTTGAGGGAAACATATTAAAGAGCCCTGAATAAGAGATTTTGCTAAATAGCGGTATGGGAGGGAGGCAGACCGCCCCAACATGTAACAAAAAAATGGTCACAATTATTATTGCTTCAAGGCTGAAATAGTTTGTATAGATTGACGGTGACCCAATAATGCCATTATAATATTTGCAGGTCGATTGGTTGGTATTAAAAGGGGTGGCAGATCATTCTAAACGTGTTATGTACCCGACGAAATTTATATTATTAATTCAAGGTTCAAATTTTAATATGTTGTTACGGCGACTGTTTTAAGCATATATTTCAATTTGCAGAACAAAATGTCGGTATTAACCCCCTCTTTTAGAGGGAAACTTGCTCGCCTAGGTGTTTATATCGTTTCGCAAGGAGGTTAATACCGACATTTTGTTCTGCAAATTGAAATCAATTAACAACATATTAAAATTTGAACCTTGAACTAATAATATAAATTTCGTCGGATACATGACACGTTTAAGGTGATCTGCCACCCCTTTAATACTGCAAATATTATAATGGCATTATTGTGTCACCGACAAGCTATACAGACAATTTCAGCCTTGAAGCAATAATAATTGTGAGAATTTTTTTTGTTACATGTTGGGGGCGGTCTGCATCCCTCCCATACCGCTATCTAGCAAAATCCCTTACTTAGGGCACTTTAATATGCCTCCCTCTACAACTTCACAAAAATAAGGACTTGAATAAATAACACCAAAAAATTGTCACTAGCTCTCGGTCTATATGTATACCTGGTACATGTACAAATTTGTTCGTGATTTTTACAGCTTTGACAAAAATAAAAAACTATTTTATTATCTTTTAAATATTTAACGACAATAAACAATTAACTAATTTTATTGTTAATAAATTTTTATTGGTACATTAAAAACGGAACCTACTGACATGGCTGATTTTACTATTACTAGATGTAGAGGTCATTAACTCGTATTATGAAAAAGTAACTACTGTAATTTTTTTGAGGTAGTTATGTTCAACTCAAAAACCGTTTTTTTTTTTTGGAAAAATGAAGAAAAAAAAAACAAGGATTTAACAAATGATGAGATAATATTGAGAAAAAATATCAGGGGTCCCCGGATAAAGTCTGTCCCAGGGTCCCCGAAAGTCTTAAAAAGGCATTGCTGTAGAGTAAATGATAGCTCAGCCGTCGCGATAGTGGAAGATTCGGGTTTGAGTCCCGAAGGTGACATAAATTTAAAATGATTTTTTCTAGTATTGCATTGTAACGTCACGTTAATCGATGGTTGTTCCTAACAGTCAGTCAATGTCTTTATACCATTGATGATTTCTATAGTGGACCTATTTGTATCTGGAGTTTTGACGAATCCTCGTGTAATTGTATTATGAATTAGTAAATTTCTATTCTATTCTATTCTAATGCTAAATTAAGCATTTATTTGTAGTTAATTTTAAGCTTAAAGTAATTGGCAAATAACATTCAAAACAACTTATAAAAATGTTGTTAATCTGTCAAGGCCGTCATACCGAGATCCCATCATGAAAAGAATAGTATATACCAGTCATTAACAATTTAAAAACCGCAAAATTACCAGTGGCTAACCACAACAATTTCCGATTTATTTTTTAATTTGAAAACCTTTATTTACAATAATTAAAAATTAAATACAGAGAAAGAACAGAAGACTGACATTATAATAATATAACATTAAATTAATCATTTTAATTAAAGCTTTATTATTATTTATTGTAATACCTTCAGTACTGATATCAATTGATCTTATAAAAGGTTCTATGCCTAGTGTAAATAAATAGATAAATAGAAAAAAAAATATTCATAAGTAATGTAGATTTCGTGTTCAATAAAGTAATAGGTCAGAAGTCCTTTACAGTTTTAGAGGAACACTTTTTTGGAATAAGTGTAAATCCTGTTATTAAATCAGTATAGAATGAACATTTGTTGACTGATCTAACACTTTGGTTGAGGCTTTCGCGGCCAGTTGATGAGCTGGTGTTGTCCTGATTCGGGTCTATAGACCGTCGTTGGTTGGAACTGCTTCCTAACGTTTCGCTAGCACGAGTGGCGAGCTTCTTCAGAGATGGAAGGACCTCTGAAGAAGCTCGCCACTCGTGCTAGCGAAACGTTAGGAAGCAATTCCAACCAACGACGGCCTATAGACCCGAATCAGGACAACACCAGCTGATCTAACACTTTGTTCAACACAGTTGTTATATCGTATTTGACCATCTCCCAAAATTGTAGGTAAAATTCATATGGTATCCTATTCGGCATTGGAGACTTTTTCCAAAGGCATTTGACTGTGTGAACATCGATAATCTGCTTTATAAATTGCATCTGTATGAAATCCGTGGAGTTCCATTAAATTGGTTGAGTTCTTTTTTAAAAGATCGTCAACAGTATGTAGAATTGTAAATTATAGACGCCCGACAACTGACGTCATTAGCGTCTAAAACAGTATGCAAACATAAGACATACTAATGCTAATATTATGTACAACCGTAATATCTAGTCAGATATCTTAAATATCAATACAGGTGTTCCACAGGGCTCAGTCCTAGGTCATGTTCTATTTATTTTATGTCCACGATTTAGAATAATATTATTGCATCTGCAAGATAATATCTCCGTCACCTTGTTTGCTTCGACACTTCACTAATTAGTCGATTAATTTTGAGTCTTTTTCTCTTTACTTTAATTGCTAAGGATTCTAGATTGCTCTAGTCGATGGTGAGGACATCATTATTGACAAGATTAGCTATGCGATTGTATATGATATTTTGAATAGTAATTTAAAGTAATTGGCAAATAACATTCAAAACGGCTTGTAAAAATGTTGTTAAGCTGTCAAGGCCGTCAAACCAAGGTCCAATCATGAAAGTTGGCTTCTCTTTTCTTCCTTGAGCTCAGCTAGCAATATTATGTCTTCATTATTGATAGGAACTGTGTCTTCAACGATACTGATTGGTTTTTCATATTGATAGATTAAGAATTTCCTGATTATCTGTGTCAGGACCTACATTTACGGTACTTATCATTTCTTCATTTTGTAGAACGACACTGTTGTCACTGGGACTAACTATTTTTGCCCAAAAAACCGCTGGGGGACGATCGTTCTGTATTTGGACGGGCCTTTTCATTGGACATTCTAACCTCAAATGGTCATATTGGTTACAAATCATACAGGACTTGCGTTGCCCTCCATAGCTTACAGATGTCTTAAAAAAGGCAATTTTGATCCAAGATGGAATGTGTTGCCTGAGTATAATTTTTATTTCTTTCACCCCAGTACAAACTTTATACTTGTGGTCGCCTTGCCATATCTCATTTGCCACTGAACAGACTTGACCATACGGTTTCAGAACATCAATAATTTCTTGATCTGTTACTTCAAAGGGAAGGTTAAACAATCTTACGGTTTGCATACCATAACCAGCATAATATAACTTTATATAAGTTATCGAACCATCCTTGTATTTAAATTCTATTTTACCTTCATAAGTTTTCATTAATTCGTCACAAAGTTCTTGACTTTTTAATTGAATAAAAATCGACCTTACATATAAATCTATTTGAATTCCATTTATGTCAGATTCTTCCAGTTTTAACTTTTCAAAAATCCAGTCGTGTACATCTAATGAATCCGGTTTTTTACTATTATGATCAAATTCGCACTTTATTGTATTTTTCCTGTAGTCTTTCAATCTTACTTGAACATTCGTTTTTGGTTGGAATACTAATAACAGAAAACAAAATATAGTGCGCGAAAAAAGGAACAGCTCAACTATGTGAACTATGCACAGATAGTACAGTTATGGCGTCGTTATCAGATCGCTTTGCTGAATATCCCCCAAACGATACCGAATAGTTCCCCAAAATCACTTTATTTATTTAAAAAATCCCTCAGTTTTTTTTCTTCTTATTCTCAGCTTTCCAACAGTTTTTTCATGTAATTTAAATATTTCATAAACCAAATTTTAAAAAGTCTCCCCAAATCATCTAACAACAACCAAAAAATAGTCTTAAATATGAAAGACACCTAATTTTAATTGAATGAAATAATAATATAATAACTAAATTAAACATTATTTAGGAAGACCACATAACCTAAAAAATATTTCGGCCTTTAGTAACACCAAAAATATTATAAAATAAATATCTAACTTCCTTTTCAAATAACCAAAAACAAACTTAATTCAAATTGAGCTGGTGTTATCCTGATTCGGGTCTATAGGCCGTCGTTGGTTGGAATTGCTTCCTAACGTTTCGCAAGCACGAGTGGCGAGCTTCTTCAGAGGTCCTTCCATCTCCGATGCTGGATGTAGAATTCTACATCCAGCATCGGAGATGGAAGGATATCTGACCAACCAACGACAGCCTATAGACCCGAATCAGGACAACACCAGCTCATCAACTGACCGCGAAAGCCTCAACCAATTTGTTAATTTAAATTTCTTCTATGAACCAAAGAAAAGAGGTACAAATACAAAGCAACAACAGAAAAAAATATAAAAAACAGACAAATGCAAACAAAGTACCTAATAAACCAAACTGCAGGATACTGGAATTACAAGGGAGTATCAAGTTTTCATGATCATAATTTCTATATTATCGCAATTTATCCCCATAAAAAATAAAACCCCCCAAAAAATATCCCATGAAAAGTTGTCCCCCAAATTTTCCCCGAACTGTATAAAAATACCCCAATCTGACAATTCTGAGTTATGCAATCTGTACAGCGCTTTTATAATACGTCCACTCTCTCTGAAAATATAGAAATAGTTCATTTTAAACTTACTGTTTTTCTTTTCTGTTTAATTTTTAATTTTATTGAAAGTGACGCTATGATAACATTTTTAATGTTCGTAATAAAGAATTTATCTATCTTTCTAAGTTTATAAAAATATATGAGCACTGTGGTTGGAATAAAAACAAAAATAAAGATAGTTACTTCTTACCACAACAGTTTTATTGATGGATGTACATTTCGAAAGCTGTGCTTTCATCTTCAGCAAACACTATAGCAACTGCAAACACTAGATATATAGTCTTTGCTGAAGATGAAAGCACAGCTTTCGAAATGTACATCCATCAATAAAACTGTTGTGGTAAGAAGTAACTATCTTTATTTTTGTTTGTAAATTTGTTGGATGCAAACATTTTCACAACGACAATGTTGAACTATTTCCTTCAAAAATGCTGCAACAGACCATGAATAGAAAACAATTCTACTCCAAAAAATTTCTATGCCACACATCTGAACTCAGAACGTAAAGTCTTAGTTCTCTCACCACTACTTCGCCCACTCGGTTTATTATTAAGTTTAATATTTTGTTTTATTGCATCAAAATGTCGGTATTTCAAAATGGATTAGCATTTTAGAAAGAGAATATCACATTCACACATGACTGAACGAATTTTAAAACAAAAATTAATTAATACTGAAGTAATTATTTAGTAACAAAAATTGTAAACATTTTAATAAGAGCTAATTTGTGAAACGATTTAATTATAAATATAAACTGCATCAAGGTCATCCAGTTCGTATTTTTCTTATAATATAAGAACTTGGAAACTGGATTTTTATTTTTACGAACCAACGTAACCGCTTGCAGCGGTTTCGATTATCCTCAAGTCTTGATATAGGTATCAACATTCTATTTTTGAAGTTATACTTCTTTTGGCGCGTTATAGAAAAATGATGAGAGTGAATTTTTACGATGCGCGCGCATCGCGTCACGAAAATTTGACACCATGAAGTCGGTAATAACACCATGAAGTTAGTCTGAAGTTCATGATTAATACCCTATTATATAGCACTGCTATGTAGGATGTACGTAGCGTAACGGATAGCGTCGCCGCATCATACGCAATAGATCTCGGGTTCGAATCTCAACACAAACATGCTTTTTTTTTAAATAAATAATTAGATATAAATATATTTAATAAATTAATCATTTATTAAATTAAATTGATTTATTTAATATCTTTATTTTATTATTTTATCGTCTTTTTTACAAACGTTTAGTACTGGCACGGGGGATAAAATTTTTGGAGTTATTTTTGTTTTGTTACGCCAACTACGTTATCTGATTAATTTTTATTCTATTGACCTTGGAAACAAAATAAGTACGCACTTATAAAATTAATCGGTAAGCGTCTACACACCTTGAGATTAATAATTAAAGTCTTTAAACACAGTCGAAAATGTTTATAAAAAAAAAATTAAAAGTACTATAAAAAACTCGCGATTAAACTTTCGCAAGGTGAAACATTTTATCAAAAAAAAAATACTACCGGTTTCAACTTACATCAAGCAATTGAAACTGTCAAAAAAATGTGTAAAAGGTCATAATGTTTCGAGGCTACATGTAGCTGGAAACAAAAGAACGTCGGCTAAGACTCAAGAGAGTGGGAGAGAGGGAAAGAGATTATAGATTATAGACGCTCAATCTCCCCCAGGGGGAACATTGGAATGTAATTGTTCTCGCAATTGCATTCCAATGTTCTTTGGGAATTGGCGTTCCCAGGAGCCCGAGGTCGTACCAGTCGGTTTGTGTATGACTGACAGATTCTAATACACAAATAGATTATTAATTGTTGTATTGAAGACGCTAATGACCTGAGTTGTCGACGCGTCTATAATCTACAATAATAATAATAAAAGAAGCTCTCTCTTTTGACTGGAGTTGTTTCGTTGATTAAACTATATTCGATCGGACTCTCACACATCTCTTAAGAGTGTCGGGGGAGGGGGGATGTCGAATCGACACAAGGTGACAAGTCCTCCAATGTGAAGCCCTATCTATAAGGGTTTGCCGGTGGTGCCCGAAGCAAAGGGGCGCCGAGTAGTGTTGCCAGATGTCCCGATTTGCGCGGGACGTCCCGATTTTCAGGGGTCTGTGGACACGTCGCGATTCACCCTTGATCGGGACGCCGAATGTCCCGATTTAGGGCCAATCGGTAGATACAAAAGGTTCAAACTTCGCACATATTGTTTTGTGACTGCGAATAGCGCGATAGACAAATCGCGCTCTCCCGTTCTTTTCTGCCGTCGCGTACGATCCAAAGATTATGATGACATTATTTTGATGATATTATAAAGACATTATTTTTACCGTTTAATAATAAAAAAAAGCGTTGATTTATGAACACCTTGTTTTTTTTTTTTGTTGTCCCGATTTCAGAACCAAAATCCCGATTTTGTTAGCCTTCTGTCCCGAAATTTTGCAAACTGGACCTGGCAACACTAGCGCCAAGTGACACAGTTACAAAATCAATGTTATTGCGAATTTCAAATAGCGCTTAAGCACGCTAAAGCCGTTTGTAAAATTGTGCTGCTTTGTCTTTGTAGGGTTCCGGATCTCAGAATGAAAAAACGAAACCCTTATAAGGTATAGGATCACTTAGTTGTCCGTTCGTCAAGACCCTTTTTCTTAGGAACGGCTAAAGTCAAGTTATACTAAGGTCTACGATCCCATAGTCCTAATTTTTCCTCGTGTGAATTTGTGACATGAGTGGGCGCCAAGTCCTTTTTTTGTCAGGGGCTCCAAATTTTCCTTTCGCCAAGGACACAGTTTTTCCTTCGCCAGAGGCGCTAGGATTCCTAGATACGATCATATGGCACTGCTTTCAATATCTCGATTTGAGGGAGAATCGGTTGAATTTACTTAATTTGTCTATCATTTGTCGCCTTTATGCAATATCCCTAACAATGTCACAACAATATAAAAAGCATGTAGTGTTAACAATATACTGTTTGTACTTTGTTATTATTTCAAGTAGACTTTCTTCTTCTAATTTGTTAAAAAATAAAAGTCTAAACTATTATTTCATACATTTATCAATTGCGTCATCTTCGCGCCTGCACATACTTTGCGCAAGTCGTTAGCAAAAAATAAATGAATACGATAAACAAAATGGCCTCAATATCGAAGATTTTAATTGTTCAAACAAAATATGGCAAATGTTGCAGAAGCGAGAATCACAAGATGGTACATCGGTACATAGCTATAGATAGCTTATCATTTTATTTATTGTAAATTATAGACGCGTTGACAACTTAGGTCATTAGCGTCTTAATTACATTAAATCACAACTTCCTTAAAACTAAATGACATCACAAAACATCCATGAGCGGAGGCGGGATTCGAACCCACGACAGTCTGATCCAGAGGCCGCGACGCTAACCACTGGACCACACTGTCCTCATATAGCTTATCCTATTCCTTCATGTACGGCCAGGGGCGGATTTACATTTTTGCCGCCCTTGGGCTAAGCCAGTATTGGCCGCCTCCCTTTATAAAATTATTCCCACCCATCCTATCTTACCCTCCCCAATTTTTTCCCCCAATTCCTTTCTCAAACCTTTTTCTATTCCCTATAACGAATACCGTAAATAAAACACCATTTTTTTTCTTTTTTGTCGCCCCTATGAATTTTCCGCTCTAGAATAAAGCCCTCTAAGCCCCCCCCCCCATGTATTTTTTTATTGTAGATTAAGACGCGTCGACCTCTCAGGTCATTAGTGTCTTTCAACTACATTAAATAACAACTTTCTTAAAACTAAATAACATCACAAAACATCCATGAGCGAAGGTGGGATTCGAACTCACGATAGTGTGATCCAAAGGTCGGCTACGCTAACCGTTACACCACACTGCCCTCAGATCCAAACGGAACCCCATTGCTCTCACTAATCTATCAATCACAGCCTTCTAGTCCCTAAATTGCAAAATTTACGCGTTATTTTCCGACCTTGACCAAAGAGGTAACAAATTCTTCGTAATTAGATGATAATTCGATTTAATGTTATATAACAAGTATTCATACTTTTTATTATGGTGCTAATTACTGTCATAAATCAATTGAATTTGTTTATTTTATAGACGTAATATAAAAAAACGTTATTATTTATGCATGCAAATAAAAATGTTCAAAATACCGGAAATGAAGACAAAATTTGCAATGCTATTTTGACTCGTATAACTTAAACTCGCTAACGCTCGTTTAACTAATGTTACACCTCGTCTAAAATATTATTACGCCCTAGATACTATTAAAAGTAACTTTAGCACTCAAATATTATATTATCTTAAAATACTTAGTATCTGTCAGCAGAATGTACATTAGATAGTAAATTATCTTTTAATTAGACACTTTCATACAAAGTATATCTGTTATCTTTTGGGGTACTGACAGTTTGATGTCTTCTAACTAATTAATTAATAGTAGATTATAGACGCGTCGACAACTCAGGTCATTAGTGTCTTCAACACAACAAATAATCCATTTGTGTGTTATAATCCGTCAGCCGGTATACACAAACCGACTGGTACGAGCTCGGGTCCCTGGGTGATGTCTTATCTAGATACTTTTTTCAAGTATCTCCTGCAGCTCTGTCAAAAAAAATGGGATGTCTGTATCGCGGGTACAAACAGATACATGAATACCGTTAAACACAAATAATTGTATTCGTTGCCATGGAAAGAAATGCACCCACTTTTATTTATAAAATTAAATGTTTGTCAAAAATAAATAAATAAAATAATTGTAATGTTATTCTTTATAAGTATTTTAAATTGTTATCCAATACCTATAATAAAAAAAATATTGAGAGCCTTCGGGATTCGAACCCGGGCTTGACGTTTGTACCTGTCGGTAGACTCGTACTTTACCATATAGTCACACTGGCTTACTACATCGTGTCAGATGTATTGTATTGTATTTTAAAGACCACCAACAGCTAAGGTTATTTGGGCCTAGCACCAATTCATATTTTCAATGTCAGATGTAGTAAGCCAGTGTGACAAAGTTATACATGTTTCACATGCCAATCACTTCTCCTGTTTCCGTTACATCTAATTATTTCTAAAATGCCACCACAGTATAGGACATTAAGGTACGTGCAGTATAGAGCTGGGATTCTAGATAGTAACGTAGATCATAGCAGGGCTTGCTTAAATTAATGCCTTGTTATATTATATGCGAGCGTACACAACGAAGCAGTGAGTGTAGCAGGTATAAGCGCTGTTACAAGAGCTGCTAGATACAAGAATGTATCCCACCATTCTTTCAGCGCGCTGACTACTACAATCAACGTGTGACAACTGTCAAATGGCCGTTACAAGTTTCGCAATGGATGTAACTAGTTTAATAAATGAAATTTTGCCTGTTTTTATTTAATTTGTTTTGATTTTTTTCTAAGACGTATTTAAAAGTGTTAGGTTCCATACGTAAATATTCAAAAAACCGACTTGGGTAAAATTTTAATTCTTGGTATAAATGATGAAATTCGCCATGTTTGGATCGTTTTCTATTAATAGGGTGGACATGATAGCTCCTACCCAAATTTGTATTTAAAATATACCACTTTGTAGCAGAAGAACACAAATATTCGTCTTCGCTATCTGACATTTCAAACGCGATTTAAGCTTGTATCAAAGCTAGTATCAAGCCTTCGTTGTGCAAATCTATAAGAGCTTATAATTTCAGCCACCATCTACCATACATGCTACCATCTAGAATCCCAGCTGCGTACTGCACGTACCTTTAGACGTTACTATATTCATGGTCGGTTTATCGTACATTTTAATCGCGATGTTATTTTGAACACGCGCTGTTAAATTTTGACAGCTACGTGTTCATTGGTTGCTGCGTTTCGTTACCATAGCAACCCGTCACTTAATCGTGTGATTTAAATGTACGATAAACTGGCCATAAGCCTTTTTAAATTTGATTTACCTTTGGCATTGATGTCCCAGACAATAACTTTGGCATTTAGTTCTGCCAATCGTAGAGCCAACAGTCTTCCGAGTCCATTACCGCCTCCTGTTACCAAAGCGACATCCCCAGCGATACTCTTCTGTTTCTTCCAAGGCAAGAGCGTGCGCACAATGGCCGACACTATCTGAAGAATCGACAGTACTAGGAATAACGTAACATCCACGATATTTTGAACTAACGTCTGATGTTCTTTTGTATTCGATGTCATTTTGTTTTTTAAAAATTAATTATTGTTTCAGTCTATGTTTGTATGTCTGGTAATATAAAATACTAAGTTAAGTGTTTTGTTTCTTTGGTTAGAAGTGATATCACAGTTTATGCCTGAAACAAAAGAAAATACGTTTTAGCTTATTAATAAAATATCAACTAACTGATCGATTGAAACAATACTTTTCTTATTCAAGATACTTTTTTGTACAATTTGCCCTTCTAAACAACATTTTTCTACTCATTTCGATCAAAATTAAACCTGAAAAACGATCAGTCATTTGTTTTTGTGTTCTAGCTAATAAAAAGTTTGACGACATTAGAATGTTTCTAAATATATAAAACCAGTAATTATATAATCACACTCTAAGGTCAAATCAGAATTTTGACAATGCGTTCTGCAATCCAAATTCCAGCATTAATAATGCAATTTTGCAAATGGCGTCTGTGATGACATAACCTCAAATACGGTTGTCAACGGCCAAATAGATTAGTTGTATTTTATAAATACATAGTATTATCAAATAATCTTTTAATTTCTATATTTAACCCAAAATTTTGCAAATGGCGTCTGTGATGACATAACCTCAAATACGGTCGTCAACGGCCAAATAGATTATTTGTATTTTTTAAATACATAGTATTATCAAATAATCTTTTAATTTCTATATTTAGCCCAAACCTGGGTGATTACATGTTTCAATTAACTGATAAGGCAGATATTTTTAATTTAATGCTTTTATTACACGCTATATTTTAGCAATGCATTTATGAAACGTATATAATTTTGGCAATGACCTTGAAAAGAATAATGAAGTATTTTCTATATATTAAGTAATGTTCTAATCACGACATTTATTATTTTCGTATGTAGACATTATAAAAAAATACAATTAAGTGGTATTGTTATAAAACAACTACTGTAATAATAAATTTAAATTATTTGTTTCTACAATCAGTAATTTTACAATAATCAGTGATCGATAAAAATAACTTTTTAACAATGGTTGCGTGTCAATAATAAAATTGCAGAATTAATTTCTTTATAATAACATTAGTTGCAATACGTTTTTTAAACACATTAATAAAAGCGAATCAATCGGATGCCGGCTGATTAAGTAAACTGTCATTTATTTATTTGTACAGTTTTAACTAGAAACAGAAAAAGACATCTGAAACTTTACAAAATTCGTGGAAGGTAGATACTATTTTAACCGACTTCAAAAAAGGAGGTGGTTCTCAATTCGGTTGTATTTTTTTTTTTTTTTTATGTTTGTTACCTCATAGCTCACTCATTTATAAACCGATTTTGAAATTTTTTTTTATTTGAAAGGATATTATTTCAGATTGGTCCCATAGAAATTTCATCAAAATCGGTTCAGTAGTTCAACTGATTTTAATAAAAGTGAGTAACGGCGTGTGATTTCTTAAGGTAAATGTCACTTTTTGACACTAAAAAGTAAAAAACTTTTTAACAAAAAAAAACCTCCTTCAAAAAACCACTAAAAAGATGAAAATAATGAAATTTTGAGGTCTGCTCCAATTTAATAAAACATGAAGTCGGTTGAAAAGTGTAGTACCTACCTATAATAGTGATTAATATCTTCTTTTTAACCGACTTCATATTTTATTAAATTGGCGCAGACCTCAAAATTTCATTATTTTCATCTTTTTAGTGGTTTTTTGAAGGAGGTTTTTTTTTGTTAAAAAGTTTTTAAGGGTTCAGTACCCAAAAGTTGGAACCCTGTTGTTCTCACTATTCTACGTGTCTGTGCGTCCAAGGGCGGATTTAAAGGTGGGACGGTCCAAATCGATTATACAAAAAAACCCAAGGAGCCACAGGATAATCACATTCTTTACGTTTTACTTTCCTTATGGACAAGTTATTGCAAATTGAAAAAATGTAAAATCCCAACTTAGATCATTAATACTTAGATGTATTATTGATCTAAGATTCCCAATAATTAATCCCATGCCTTGCCCGTCTGGATCTTGTGCCCCCCTCAGAAAAAAATTGTATCCGCCCTTGTGTCCGTCGACTAGCCTTCTAGCTCCTAAACTAGAAAAGCTACAATAATTATACTTAAGGGGCTCCATTACCTCGAAGAGGGGATTAAAAAAGTTAAGATTTATGAAGATGACCAGATTTTATTTTTAGTTCAATAGGTACAGCGACTTGGGGTACCCGAAAAGTGACCAATTTTGATGCAATATCGTGTCCCCGAGTCACATAGTATAGAGTTTAACATCGGTTTATTATTTTTAATCATCAACGACAGTCCAATTTTCTTTTTTAAATTTCTATCACAATTCTTCCCTTCGTTTTTTTTTTAAACGGAACATGCTGAACAAAGAAAAGTTTAGAAGTTCATGTCGTAAATAATGTAACAGCTAAATCAATATATCGCATGGAATTTTAATCTAGTAATATTAACTTCAAGGTTTTCCTACAAGCCGTAAACATCAATTATTTATATTTATCAAGTACACTACCTATAATTAAGTGTCGAGCGTCTATAATCTACAATATTTCTAATCAAATTGTTTGTGATTATATATTTCGCTAGATATTAAATCATATTAAAGTATTTTCCACGAATCGATTACATATTATGCTACTTTTAGTGTTTCGTACCTTACACTGTAAGAAATGAGAAGGCCGATTACATATAGATTATCGATGGTCCATTTGTAGCCAGCGATTAATCTGGTAATAGGCACACAAAGAGACAATGGCGTCGCAAACAGGTATCGCCTGCACATCGCGTAGATTCCATAAAAACACATTGCGCATGCGTGGTTACTAATTTTACATTAATTTGTTTTGTATTCATCCATTTTATATATTTAACTATACATTTTATTTTGTAATTTTTACACACTTTATTGGAATATTACACAAATTATGTAATTTTAATTTACTTTATGTAAAAATCACAAATTTGTTTAACTTTACAGTAAAAGTCCAAGTTTTTATGAAGTTTTCTGTGTAAAGATAAATAATAATGTAAAATCACATAGAAAATCGAGCGAATTCTTAACTTTCAAAGTATTTTTACATCCATTTTTTACAGTGTACTGACAGCTAGTCTCGGCCTACTATAGAAGTGAAGTTGGTGACACAAAATGAACGGTCAAAATTTTTTTGAAAATACTCAAAATGAAGTGAAAAGCAGCTATTTTAAAGTGGGTATGGCAAAAAATATCATATCTCGTGCGTAATGATATTATGACTCGTGTAAGTTGTGACTGTGAAAACTCGTTATAACTCGTTTTAACATGCTGTCACTACTCGTCAGTATAGGTATAACATACCTCATTACGCAACTAGATATACAATCTACCATTAATGTATACGTTCAAAATTCAAGATTATCTTTAAAAACACTTATTGTTTAACAAACAAAGTTAAAGTTTATCTCTATTTTAAAATTAAAAAATAAAAATATGTTTTGTAATTAAAAAAAAATTATCTCTCACAGTCTGTGCAAACAAAAATAAACTTAAAAACATCAATCAATCAATTTTATAATGAGTGACGCTAAAAAATATATTGTAATATATTAGCGGCTTCGTTCGCGCTAAAGTCGTTTTTCTTTTGCTGCTTCCGTAGCTAAGGTCATCGGCAACCCCAGGACAAGATTCTGTTTTAGCGTCCCCAAAAATTCTTTGATTAATATATTCAAATAAATCGCATCGATGATTGCGCCCTCCTGGGTTGATGCCCCTGTCGCCAATCCCTATATAGTACGGTTCGAAAATAATTGTCAGTGATTTATACACTTACACTTCCCAATATAATATACGCGGCCCAGTTTTTATGTGTGAGACGGGAATGTTTTACATTGTTTCATTGCTTTTTCGCTCCATTAAGCTTATTAGTAACTATATGAATGAGTTACTGACAATTATTTTCGAACCGTACTATAATCACGGCGCTAGCTCAGCCTCCTTGTCTAGAAGCACATGATAGTTTAATATTCTAATTCTTGATGTGCAAAATAAAAAGGCTGATTTAAATCGAATCAGTAGTTTTTCATGCAGGTGTGCAAGCTTTCACGGCCGGCATTGTTCCAAGTCTTCATGGTTTCCGGGTTTGTAGGCCATGGTCCGGTGGTATTTCTACCTGACGTTTCGTCTACAACTGCGGTAGGCATTCTCAAAGGCGATGTGGCAGCGGTCGAAGTGTCCTCCTTGGCGGCTCACATGTCTACCGCAGTTGTAGACGAAACGTCAGGTAGAAATACCACCGGACCACGGCCTACAAGCCCGGAAACCATGAAGACTTAGAGTAGTTTTTCAGTCAATCCGGCAACAATTTAAAAAAAAATATGTTTACGAAAAAATTTTGATGTAGGTATTTTCGTATACCTAGGTGCAAAGTTGTTATCAGTTCACTACTAGACAAATCGCAAATCGATCGTGCTTTTCAAAATGTATTTATGGCTCTCTAAAAAATTCTAAATCTTTGTGCTATTCATATTCTGGCTTATGTCTGTCTGTCTCAATTGTTTGCCGATCCCTGAGCTAAACATCTTCAATTTAAACACTCATAATTGTTAGATAAATAATTTTAACAAATTAACGCACGTACAAAAAAATTCGTAATGAATATAAAACACTCACACAAAAATATTATCAAGGATAAAACAATTATCTTAAGTAAAACTAAAATTCAAAGATCGTTAATGATCAATTATTTTTAGTTCAATGACAAAAATCATTAAGTACATACCACACGTGTATTTTAATTATTTTGTATGTTTATTATCTTAAACATCTAAAAACTGCATTTTATTCTTTTAAAACTACAAACACTTTATGCCCATTTTCTGTTAATCGGGCAAAACAGGTTGATATTTTAAAGATATTTAAAGATACTAAAACTGCTCTGTTTGAGAATTTTGAACTGGTATTCTTGAAGTCTTTACTAAAGTAAATCGTATGCGTAACATTGCAATTTGCTCGAACAAATGCAATCTATTAAAAAAAAAAACAAAACAGATGTATAAGTTTACATAATAAATACTTTTTTGTTTTCAGTTTTTGGTTCATTAAATTTTATTAACATGCCAAAATAACATGCCAAAAACAAAATAAATAACACACTTGTACAAAGACTAGACTGATAATAATTATAAAAAAATATCTGTTAATTTTTTACGAAATTATCCTCGCTATACAGTGTCTAAACGGTTTACCGAACATACGGCTAATAACATTTATGTAGTAGGTTATGGGCCATAAAATCCAATGTAAATATGTCGTAGATATGCTTTGTTTTTTTTTAATGCTTATGGCCACACGACAGAAGTGAAAACTTCAGATTTTCTAATTTTTGGTGTCATCTATTATAGCGCATTTATGAACTAAAAATAATTTATTACTAAAATACTAAAATTGTATTTTTAATAAATTCCACCTTGCTTTCAAAAAAATTATAACTATTGTCAAAGAAAGAATACAAGAAAAATAAAAAATATATAAATAAATATCATGTAGAATTTAGAAAAAAAAACGTTAAAAATTCTACGCTGCCATCACGTCTCGAACCCAGGTTCCTATACATAGAACGCAAATACGTAACCAACTGCGCTATGGGTGGAAGTGTGTAGACGGCCGGTTTTATGATATAAGTATGTTGCGAATTTTTACGGAAGTAGTTGAGAACGCTTCACATTTTTTCAGTACCCAGGCAAAGAGTGCCTAACGCGCCTAAGGAAGTTTTCACTTCAAAAAATGTCTGTCTAAAAAAATGTTCTTTCGTGTAACGAAAATCGCATCAAAATCGGTTCATCAATTGAAGAGACAGACAATCGCCCCAAACACATAACATATGTGGGTCTGGAATTAAAAAAAATAATACCGTCGCAGATGGCGAAGATTTGTTGAGAGTGTAGCAATGCTGTTGTTTACATGGCGTTGCTATGGTTTCTCTATTACAAGTCCCCTGCAGTTCCCGGGTTCTAGCCCGAGAGCTGGTAAAAGTATCAATTGGATTTTCAATTTATTATTAAAAAAAAATAATGATTTGAAAATATGAATTGGTGCTAGGCCCAAATAACCTTAGCTGTTGTTGGTCTTTAAAACATAATATGCGAAGATTTGTTCCCTATAATTAAAAACACATAAATGTCTTTTCATGTTTTACAAAATGGCAAAATTGCGGCGTTAATCGCCATTTGTGTCAGACAAAATACACCTGACAAAACAATTAAACACCTGCTTTAGAGTATAAATATCTATAAATATAATTTATTAATGAGATAATATATTATTAGTTTACAGTTCGCATTTTTTATTGATTATATCGTCTACCGTTCTCGAATGAATGAATTGTAGATTATAGACGCTCGACAACAGAGGTCATCAGCGTCTAAATCCTACCGTTCTCTATAAAACAGCTAATTTACGCAGAGAAATGAAAAGTGTCAATTGGATTTTCAATTTACTATCAAAAAACTAATGAATTGAAAATATGAATTGGTGCTAGGCCCAAATAACCTTAGCTGTTGGTGATCTTTAAAACACAATTTAAATTTAACAGCCCCTTCCACTTCTACCTATACTTCTATTAAAATCTATTTGTAGTGTTATTACATAATATTATTATTAACATCTAATGTTATTGATTCTCCGTTAATATTGACAAATTTATAGTTAATTGAAGATGTTTTAGAGATGAGATCGCTTAAATAATAATAATAATAATAATAATAAGCAAGGACAGTTCAGATACCTAATTAGAAAGACGAATGACAAACACACCTAGGTCCTTGAGCGATCGTTCGCGTGAACATTTCAAGTTGTTTTAAATGTCATGAGTCATTACCAAAACAAATAATAATTACACGCAGGCTGCCATGGAATTAATTGATAAAAAATCGAAAAGCAAAAAGCAGCAAAACTAACATAAGTGTGAAAGCTTTCACGGCCGGCGTTGTTCCAAATCTTCATAGTTTGAAGGCCTGAATTTCAGTCAAACCTGGACACCAGCACTACTACATACAAAACCAATGACCAATCGCAAAAGGACAGACTACGACCGAGCAGAGAACACACGTACACTATTATACACACAACACAATTGACCAATCACAGAAGGACGAAGAACTACGACCGAGCAGAGAACACACTGGCACTTAGTATAAAAGAAGGGAGGACACACTTATCTGTGAGCCGCCAAGGAGGACACTTTGACCGCTGCCACATCACCTTTGAAAATGTCTACCGCAGTTGTAGACGAAACGTCAGGTAGAAATACCACCATTGAGCCATGGCCTACAAACCCGGAAACTATCAAGAATTGGAAAATTAATATGATTTACTATAAAAGGCTCAAAGACTTCGTCGGATCTTCTCGACATAATTCGGTTATTTTTGTTTTCTAAAAATACCATACCAGACCAAACTGAGTCAATGAAAACGGACACTGCCAAACTTGACCGCTAGGAGCGCCAGCTATATAACCACGTCGGTCTGTGAGCAGTTTATAGCGGTGTGTACAGAATAAGTTTATTTAAAATAAATCGTGGACAATGCCGATATGTGCTGTGTTTACCAAAGTTCAAATCATAGAGGTTTTGTATTTCCAAAGGATCCGGAACTGAAAAGAAGGAAAAAACTTGATTTCTCACGCGTTTTTCTATGAAAACCAATGATAACTTAGGTGGTTATATACCTGCTACCATCTATATTACGTTTCTCATGTGTCCATCTACATTCAGTCTTTTATATTACGAAAAAGTTTTTATAACTGCCTTGGTGTCCTCCATAAGTCGAGAATTATGGATATATTTCGAACGGAAAGTAAAATTGTAAAATCCGAATTTACAACAATATCAAAGTGACCTCATTTAACATGTAAAGTGTACCCGATTAAAATAATAAAAGGTTTCGCCTGCATTTCTTGTTACACGACCGTGAAGGTTAAACTTGTTATTTGTGTGAGCAAAAATATTATTAATTATAAAGCATCTTAATGCACATTACTGATCTCTTTTAGATGGATTGTGAGCGACGGTCATTGTATGTGAAACCAACTTTGGCAGTGCCACAGCAAGCTGTTGATTTTTTTCATTTCCTGCCAAACCTCCAATCTCCCTAAATTTAGCCAACGTTCTGTGTGTTTTAAAGACCACCAACAGCTAAGGTTATTTGGGCCTAGCACTGCAATTCATACCTTCAATTCATTATTTTTTTTTAATAGTAAATTGAAAATCCAATTGACACTTTTACCAGCTCTCGGGCTAGAACCAGGGAACTGGGGAATTGTAATAGAAGAACCATATCAAGGCCATGTGAACAACAGCATTGCTAAACGCTCGGCCATTCTCAAGCCCTAGCCAACGTTCTACCACTATTGTAGGTATCAGCCATTTATCCATTGATTTATTTATTTATTTATTTATTGTAGATTATAGACGCGTCGACAACTCAGGTCATTAGCGTCTTCAACACAACAAATAACATTTTTTGTGTATTAAAATCCGCCAGCCGGCATACACAAACCGACTGGTACGAGCTCGGATCCCTGGGAGCGCTAATTCCCAAAGAATATTGGAATGCAATTACGATAACAACGACATCCCAATGTCCCCCCTGGGGGGCAGTAATTTTTAAGATTTATAGCGACGACTTATGGACAATCGACTATAGATTTGTTGCCCTTGAATATTTTTCTGGCAAACCAAAATCAAGCCGGGCCTGCAGAAGACAAATTAGATAAAAGTATGCAATATACTTAACAAAATACTTAGTATGCAATATACTTAACAAAAAAAACGGTATTACCATAACCACAAGTCGAAACTAACAATTTTGCGTGGCCAGGAAAATTGGTTCGGAAAAAACGTTATTAAAATTGACCATTTACGTTTGCTCAACCAAAATAACTTGCAACTAACGTCACATCTATCTTAATTTATGTAAATTTGTGGTATTTGGACACAAAACCTTTCTCGATATAATTACAAACCGATCAGGTGTCTAAAGCAGGCTCTAGACAACGTGACCAAAGTATGCCAATGTTGGCGAATGTATTGACGACCAATGTTGGACATGTATGATCTCCTCGGTATACTGCTGTCGACACTCGACAGCAGGACACCAAGAAGAACACTACGACCACGCCGAACACACCACTGAAGATGCTTGCCGCAGTTGCAAGCGAAACGTCTGGAAGAAGAAGAAACCATTCCAGTAGACCACGGCTCATAAGCCCGAAAGATTCTTTTAATTCTATTAACGCCGGCCGTGAAAGCCTACATTCTTTTATAATTTGGTTCTACTCGAACGTTGACAGAGAACATAGAAAGAAAGAGGAGAGAAGATTATAGACACTCGATAACTGAAATCATTAGATTCTAATATTCGAACAAAGTTTAAATAAATTTATCGAAGATATTTCGGTGTTTTTAAACGATTAAGTATCGTCCTTCAACAAGAATATTGCTTCACGCTCTGTCCGCAATTGCGATGATGCGATAGATAATTTAACTATCTACAATTGTAAAGATGTGTGACTAGAATAAATATGCGACTAAACAATCACATCGTAAACTACTGAACGGCAGCCGCGGTGCGGTTTTAACGACCTAATAAGTTATAATGCACTGCAGAATTCCTCAAGTAAGTGTTAGAACACCAGGTGACAATTTTTTTTAGGGTTCGTACCTCCGTATGGAATCCTATTACCCTGTCGATTGATTGTGGATTATAGACGTTCGACAACTGAGGTCATTAGCGTCTGAACAATGTCTGTCCATCTGTCTGTTCGTCCGTCCGTTTGTCACAGGCCTCTATCTCACAAACGGTAAGAGGTAGCTAGTTAAAATTTTCAGATTGTGTGTTGTTGTGGCATGAATCCTGGCAAATAATAATTAGAATTAAATAATCGATTAATTTTAATAAATTTATGTTTTTATACGGTCAGATTCTGATTGTACCATCCTCAAAACGTAATAGTCGGTAAGCTAGTAACGGATGTATGACAGAACTACGCTCTGCTACGATTTTTCCCCTCATTGTTCCGTAAGGTAATAGGGTCGAAAAATCGTGTCCGAGATAAGGTCAAATTTTGATTGTACCATCCTTAAAACGTAATAGACGGGGAGCTAGTAACGGATGTATGACAGAACTACGCTCTGCTACGATTTTTTCCCTAAATGTTTCGTAAGGTAATAGAAGTATGGTGATAGGGTCGAAAAATCGTGTCCGAGATAAAATCAAATTTTGATTGTACCATCCTTAAAACGTAATAGGCAGAGAGATAGTAACGGATGTATGAATAAAATACGCTCTGCTACCATGTTTTCCCTCAATGTTCCGTAAGGAAATGGAAGTATGGTGATAGAGTCGAAAAACGTGTCCGAGATAAAATCAAATTTTGGTTGTACCATCCTTAAAACGTAATAAACAGAGAGCTAGTAACGGATGTATGAATAAAATACGCTCTGCTACCATTTTTTCTTCAATGTTCCGTAAGGAAATGGAAGTATGGTAATAAGGTCTAAAAATCGTATCCCATATACAGATTCTGATTGTATCCATCGTCTATGAGTATCATAATCCACTGACATTTTTCATATTAAAAATTATTTTCAGGTACGATTCTCCAAAATCTATTTTTTCATAAGCAATAATGACCTTGTATGAATGAACTTCGTTATACAATTTTACATATTTTTTGTTAATCAACATTTCATGAACATTTATGTAAACAGAAGACAAATGAAAGTACAAAACAAACGAACGTAACTTTCATTCAAAACACTGAGCAAGGGAGATATAGAGACACTATACATGCATTTAAAAGTTAATCCAGTCGACATATTTAGTCACCCTATTCATTTTATATGTAAGGAGAAGAAGAGAAAAATTCCCTAATCCATCCCCTGTTTGGCCGCCATGTTTGTTATGTACTGTGATGTCAGACTTGATACGTACTGCGTCTCTATATCCTCCTTTCTCAATGATTCAAAAATAAATTTTGCGTATTGGTCACAAACGCAATGCACACACGCACATCTTATGATTATTTAGTATCTATTTGCATATAATTTCACTAGAAAATGTATACAGCTCTAGTCAAAAGTTTGCACCCCACCTTCTGTTTATTCAGATTGTATAGACTATAGAGCAGGGATCGGCAACTGGCGGACCGCGGTCCAAGTCCGGACCGCGGAAGGTCAAAAACTGAACCACCAAAATTTTTTTGAATTATTTAAAAAATATTTTTTTGTACTTTCCGCTACGAAAGTTTTATTTTCGAGTGCTTTGTAGCGGTAACAAAGAGGCACATTTTGAAGAACCAATATCTCTCAAGATTAACGACCGCCCACCTTGAAGACACTCTTCGCATAAGCTGCTCCCCGCGTGAACCAAACTTTAAAAAACTGACTCAAGACCGCAAATGTAATTTCTCCCATTGATTTTTGAATACAATTATGCCTATCTATTGTATTTCATATTATTTTGTGAGTGAAAATTAAAATAAAAAATTAGTAAAGAATATGAGGTTTTTTTTTTGGACCTCGATAAAAATTTTCAACAGTATCCGGACCCCACCTATAATTACTTACCGACCCCTGCTATAGAGCAATCAAATTTGAAGTGCTGTTGAAAATTGTTTTTTCGTAAATAGGTACTCGTAACATATTTTTTGCAACACTTGCATCAAAAGTATACTTTTAGATGGCTCTGTACCGCTTGAAAAGTGATTCTTTATGGAAGCTTCCACTGCATTCGAACGGTAGTGTTCAAAGTAAATAGTAACGCACTCCGTTCTATAAAGTAATACTGTTTTGTTTTACTTTATAACACACGTACGTAATAAAGTACTTTATAGATTACTTTGCTATAATGTTACTAATAAAATATTTATCCAAATTGTGTTTTATTTGCTTAAAATTGAACTTTTGAAGCAGTTGTTGAAAAAATATTGTATGTAACGCGTGTCTAAAGTGACGAATCTGACAGTCGCGATTTTACAATACTCTCTTAAGGTTATGTTGCATTTTTTGGCTCGCGCGGTAAACACACACTCGTTCTGGTATAAATGCAACATAACCTTGGGATCGTATCGCGACTGTCATATAATCCGTCACTTAAGCCACTAGTTGCATAAATTACTATTATGACTACAGAATAAGGAACATGTCTGACATCGGTTGAAACAAGCCGTGAGGTGGGTCGTTTATTAGAACTAAAGTGCGAACCTTGAGGTCCACACGACGAACTTCCCAGTTTGATAAATATTTAATAATAATAATTAAATTAGATATTACACAGAAAAGGAATTATTTTAATCATTAAAACATCAATAATTAAAAAAAAAAAAAAAAAAAAAACGGCTGAACCGATTTTTATAAAATTTATGTCGGATCAAAATGACGTTAACACGCCTCGATTGACACCCTTACGAAGTCGATATAATTTTTTATTCGCGAGATATTGCGTAAAATCTACTTTTTTGGAGGTTATTTGGTTAAGAAAAAAGAACGGCTGAACCGATTTAAAAAAAATTCCTTTCAGATCATATTTACGTTAATACGCGTCGATTGGCACCCCAACGTAGTCGATATCATTTTTCGTTCTCGAGATTTCGTCTTAGAAAGAAATGGACACATACGTACGTACGTACACACACACACACACACACACACACACAGACATCTTTCTAAAAGTAGTGTAAAAATAGTGTAGTGACCTTGAAATATAAAAATTTTTTTTCCTTTTTGATTTCGATTTTCGGACCCATTACAATAACTTCCAGTGGGAAGTTAATAAGATTATTTTTTAAAGACTTAATGAATACAGATTTTTATTCAAAAACACTTGACGCAAATACCAAGTGCTTTTTAAGACGTTTATCAAAAAAATAAAAACATAATCATCTCTTGAAAGAGTCGAAAGGTGAAGTGAGATAAAAATATAGCAGAGGTCACCCTTTTTACATTCATGATAAAAATTTAAAATAATTTTATATCTTATTTTGTAAATACTTTATTTATTATCTTCTTAAAATAAAATCTTATCGATTTACTTAATTTCTCTAAAAAATAAAATAAAAACAGTGGTACGTGGATGAGATATCGTAATTTTACCGGCGAAGAACTATCGACAGATATCGACAGTCTGTAACCAGTCTATAATCGGTTATTATCGATAGTTTTTGTAATAGACCGAGAGATAGTGACAACTTTTTGGTGCTATTTATTCAAGACCTTATTTTTGTGAAGATGTTGAGGGAGGAATATTAAAGTGCCCTGAGTAAGGTATTTTGCTAGATAGCGGTATGGGAGGGATGCAGACCGCCCCCAACATGTAACAATAAAAAATTGTTACAATTATTATTGCTTCAAGGCTGAAATTGTTTGTATAGCTTGTCGGAGACCCAATAATGCCATTGTAATATTTGCAGATCGATTGGTCAGTATTAAAGGGGTGGCAGATCACCCTAAACTTGTCATGTACTCGACGAAATTTATATTATTAATTCAAGGTTCAAATTTTAATATGTTGTTACGGCGACTGTTTTAAGCATAAATTTCAATATGTAGAACAAAATGTCAGTATTAACCCCCTTGCAGAACGATAGGCTAGCAAGTTTCCCTCTAAGAGAGGGGGTTAATACCGACATTTTGTTCTGCAAATTGAAATATATGCTTAAAACAGTCATATTAAAATTTGAACTAATAATATAATTTTCGTCGGGTACATGACACGAAATCATATTATGCTCAACTTAAAATTTTTCGGTTATTATGGTCTCATTATAAAAGGGACATTTTTTTGTCGTTCTTTCCTAGTAAACGACTGAATGAGTGATTTAATTAAATTGCTACGCAATACAGGTTTTATTTTATTTTGTACACAACTTTAAAAACTTAAGAAATAATTATCCACATTCTTTTTCTCTAATTTAGAACGCCTCTCTAAAATTATTTGCCCGGTGGTACCGAAAACCCGCTCCGATGTGACAGATATCCCAGGAATACAGCAATATTTTAATAAAAAAAATAACAAAATTGTAACTAGACAATTAGCCCAATGAAATTGCTAAAATCACTTGCATTAATTTCCCGGTTCTCGGAAAAAATATTTTTTGGAAAAAAATTCCATTCTCAAAATTTCAGGTAATAAATGAAGGGGGTTACCTGGAAAGTATTCCGAAGTTAATGATATTTTGGTGTGTTGTTTGCGGGTACTCTGTGGAGTAGAATCTGAGTTTTCGACCTCGAAGATCCTGTGCTAACGTGAGGAGAGCCGAAAAACCACGAAATTTTACCACCTTTTTTGTTTTTTTCGAAATCTCTCAGAAACGGTCGACTTGAGCAATTCTTTCATTATGTAATGTTTTAAAGAGGATTACATTTCCTACAATTTTCATTCCCACA
This sequence comes from Mongoloraphidia duomilia, assembly GCA_039654895.1. Taxonomy (NCBI): domain Eukaryota; kingdom Metazoa; phylum Arthropoda; class Insecta; order Raphidioptera; family Raphidiidae; genus Mongoloraphidia; species Mongoloraphidia duomilia. The sequence goes on along the minus strand of CM077521.1, from coordinate 1,510,137 downwards.
ACTTTTCTGTGGTACTAATGGTAAGCGCGCTGCAGCTTCTTGAAAATCACCTGCTCCGCTTTTTGTAACCTTGGTAACCAATGTGTAATATGTGTATTTTCAGTTTAAAGTTCGATGAAGAATAAAATAAATAAAACTATTGAAAAGAACATTACATATTAACCATTGGTTACTAAGGTTCCAAAAAACGGAGCGGGTGATTTTCAAGAAGCTGCAGCGCGCTTACCGTTAGTATCACAGAAAAGTTGTAGGAATGAAAATTGTAGGAAATGTAATCCTCTTTAAAACATTACATAATGAAAAAATTTCTTAAGTCGACCGTTTCTGAGAGATTTCGAAAAAATCAAAAAAGGTGGTAAAATTTCGTGGTTTTTCGGCTCCCCCCACGTTAGCACAGGGTCCTCGAGATCGAAAACTCAGATTCTACTCCACAGAGTACCCGCAAACAACACACCAAAATATCATTAACTTCGGAATACTTTCCAGAGAAAAGTACCTGACTGCTGGACTATTACTAATTGTTCAAACTGAGAGCTCTTAAAAGTACTCAAAAATACTATTCTTATCGAGCTGAATGATGATTCAATTGGAGCCAAAAAAGTAACTGAGTCATCTCCGTAACAATCCTGGGTACAACCAAACGATAGTTAATAAAAAGAGGGCGTATTTCCTAGAACGTCATACTATTGATGTCTTTATTTATTTATTTATTGTAGATTATAGACGCGTCGACATCTCAGGTCATTAGCGTCTTTCAACTACACTAAATAACAACTTTCTTAAAACTAAATAACATCACAAAACATCCATGAGCGCAGATGGAATTCGAACCCACGGCAGTCCAGTCCAGAGGTTGCAGCACTAAGCACGCTAACCACTAGGCTATACTGCTCTCACTATTAATGTCAAAGCGTATTTTTAAGTCATAAAGATTTATATGGCTGTACCTATACAATAATTCGCATAAAGTTGCGGAGGCCCTCAGAGGAAACACTGGAATGTAGATTAGATTCCAATGTTTTTTGGGAATTAGCGTTCCCAGGAATCCAGCTCGTACCAGTCGGTTTATGTATGTCGACTGGCAGATTCCTAATACACGCCTATATAGACGTTGAGAGACAGTGTGGTCCAGTGGTTAGCGTCGCGGCCTCTGGATCAGAGTGTCATGGGTTCGAATCCCGCCTCCGCACATGGATGTTTTGTGATGTCATTAAGTTTTAAGTAAATTAATATTTAATGTAATCAAGACGCTAATATATTACTATTTTTTTACTTTTTCATAAATAAAAAAATACAATTTAGAGATCATTATAAATCGTAATAACTTTATTTGCTAATTTTGGCAAGGATTTTAAAGTACTTGTCATAGCTTAAAACTCTTTGAGATTGCACATTCAATCTGACAACCTGAACTGCAATTTCAATTTCGCAACTATTTTTATAAATTACAAAAAAAATACGTACATTCTCAAAACTCGTATTCACAATATAAATTAATTCACTTAAAACACTAAAAAACAAGTTCTCAAAAAACACATTAGAACAACAAAACAAACAACACAATCAGTTAAAACAAAACCGAAACGAGACAATTGAAAACAACAAAAAAAAACAAAAACAACGGCGGCGGCGAACTGAAACAGGAAACTAAAAAAACGACGCCTTAACGACGACTAGTTATAGCGACGGCAATGGAACAACTGCGCATATGCGAGATGCGAGACATAATGAACTAAAATAATGTGCACGGCGTCAGGTCGGCGTAGTAGGGTAACTCTGATCCGATTGGAGGTGGGAATTTGCAACAACTCAATGCTTCAGACTCGCATTAAGTAAGATCAAAGAGTAACTTAAGTTCTATAAGAGACGTTGCTTCGAGCGGTCATTTTAATTTTCAACGACCTTGAACTTTAAATAGGTAGGATATAAAACGCGCCAAGTTTTAAACGATTTTCTTACGTTTTTATGTCGGTTATGAAGGTTTTAGACCCCTCCCTACCACCAAATAAACAAGCCGTGAGGTGGGTCGTTTATTAGGACTAAAGTGCGACCCTTGAGGTTCACACGACGAACTTCCCAGTTTGATAAATATTTAATAACAATAATTAAATTAGATATTACACAGAAAAGTAATCATTTTAATCATTAAAACATAATTATTATTTATTTTTAACAATAATTAAAAAAAAAAAGGCTGAACCGATTTTTATAAAATTTATGTCGGATCAAAATGACGTTAACACGCCTCGATTGACACCCTTACGAAGTCGATATAATTTTTTATTCGCGAGATATTGTGGAAAATCTACTTTTTTGGAGTCTATTTGGTTAAGAAAAAAGAACGGCTGAACCGATTTTGAAAAAATTTCTTTCAGATCATATTTACGTTAATGCGCGTCGATTGGCACCCTAACGTAGTCGATATCATTTTTCATTCTCGAGATTTCGTCTTAGAAAGAAATGGACACATACGTACATACGTACACACACACACACCTTTTCAAAAATAGTGTAAAAATAGTGTAGTAACCTTGAAACATAAAAATTTGTTAAAAATTTTGATTTCGATTTTCGGACCCATTACAATAACTTCCAATGGGAAGTTAAAAACTCTTCTAGCTACAAGCAAGGTGTTTTAAGAAATTATCTCAAATTTTCTCTTGTTTGGTACCGAGTTCCTCCAAGGACGGATCCAGGACTAACTACTAGAAAAATTAAGTTAAGACATAACGCTAACGTCGCCGGTGTCACGTATAATCCTCTTATTTTTTTAGGTTAGGCTAGTTCGGATGGTTTTTCGACACCCCCGTCGAATTAATCCTAAATCCGCCCTAGTTCGCAGCCCCCTGTCGCAGGACATATAGAAAATGTAAGAAAATATCTACCTATGTTATAAACCTGTTAATTAATTAATTAATTCAGCACACCTGCGAAATCCAGAGTTGATTACGTCATTCGCGAACTTGAAGTAAACCGGTAACTCCACACGCTTATGATTATAGAAAAAATGATTTAAAAAAAACACGTAAAGCTGAGTTTATCGCAAAAATATTTATATATTAACTTAATATTAATATACTTATATTTTTCAATGACGTTACTAATTTGACTGGTTTTTTATTCATTTTATCGAGTTTTGTTGTGTTTTGTAGTTCTTGTTTTGTTTTTAACCGACTTCAAAAAAGGTGGTTATCAATTCGACGCCTATATTTATAATTTATTTGTAGTGTTTGATAATTGATCTGCCTTAACTTCTCGGAAGGTAAACCAACAAGACGTAATGACAACTGGGACAAATTGCCCAGGGCGGCAAGTAGGTTCTAGTAGGCCTTGGCATGCTATAATGATCCATTTTCCTGAGAGTAGTTCTTTCAATTATCCATGAGAGGCAGCACTTGTAGTCGGTACAAACATTATTTATTCCCCATTATAGTGTCGTGTAATTTTAGTGGTATAACTTAATTAATAAATTATTATTATTGTTAAATTAATTAAATAATTAAGTTATACCACTAAAATGACAAGACATTAATATGGGGAATAAATAATGTTTGTACCTACCACAAGTGCTGCCTTTCGTGGATAACTGAAGGAACTACTCTCAGGAAAATGGCTCATTAATTCAGTACCTATATGTTTCGAGTAACTTGCACCCGAGCTTAACTTGGTCTCCAAATCGGACCCTAAAACTGATCTACATAAATCAAAATAAATTATCAAATTAAAGATCGATTCTCAGATGGCGACACGACGCGACAAAATGCAGCTTCCAAAAATGTACATGTTTTCAAATGAAGCCATTCTCACAAGAGCGATGCAACGCGACGAAATTCAACGTTAAGCGTTGTATATCGCTACGACATCGCAGACCATCAATTAGCAGAAGTGGGATTTGAACCTACAAAAATCTGCTCCAAAGGTATAGCACGGTAACCACTACCGTTATCCTTTTTACCAGTTTTTGACACGATAAAATAATATATTGAATAAAAAATAAAACAAAAAACAAACAGCGTTGTTCTTTTCTAAATTTTTTGATACGATTCAAAATTTGTTTTTTTTAATTGCGTCGATAAAATAATAAAAAAAAAATTCGACTGATGACCAGTCCTATACTTCCCACCTAGTAAATATTTGCAAAAAATAAACACTCTTTTTTTTTATTCTTTGACTAGGCCCAAATAACCTTAGCTGTTGGTGGTCTTTAAAACACAATTTAATTTTTATTCTTTGAAAAAAGCATGGCCCTCTTTTTTGTTTGGTGATCTACTAATGGCTAGTAATATAGCAAAAATCATGGTTACCTTGATTTACGTACAATTTTTATTTTTTTTAGTAAAATATTTTTTTTCTCGAAAACTATACATTTTAGAGAAAAAAAATATTTACATTTTTTTCATATTATAACATCTAGAATTCATTTATATTTTTTTTTACCTATGTTAATACGTGACATTGAGGACGTTTTTTTGAATATCTCAGGATCCACTGAACCGATTTGACTCAAAATCTAATCAGATCTAAGTTAAAGGTTGATAAACACAATAGAACAATCGGCATGCCCGTATGTTGTTCCGTTCTTAAGATATCGAAGGCGAAAAATTGACCACATACACACACACATACACACATACACACACACACACACACACACATACACATACACACACACACACATACAGACATCAGTCAGAAAATGATCTTAAACGATTGCTAGGGTCTCAAAACGTGAAAATCTGTTAAAATCTCGAAATATTGTTTTCGGACTGAATCCATTACTTCCCTACCATAGTAGAGGTGGGAAGTAACAAGCGGATGAATGATAATTATTATATCATAATCATTTCTTCTGGCTGAAGGCCAGCGTCTTGACATTATTTAAAATCCAGTATTGTAAAAAAACTAATTATGAAAGTTTCATTATATACAAGAAATGCTTTTAAATTATAAAACTAATTGGACACTAGACCCCGCTAATAACAGACATCAAAAATTACCAAAAATAATAATTATCTAATAATAAAGCTATGTTTACAACTGATTCGCAATTCACAACATTGACATTTTTACTTCCCACCTCTACTATGGTAGGGAAGTAATGGATTCAGTCCGAAAACAATATTTCGAGATTTTAACAGATTTTCACGTTTTGAGACCCTAGCAATCGTTTAAGATCATTTTCTGACTGATGTCTGTATGTGTGTGTGTGTGTGTATGTATGTGTGTGTGTGTGTATGTGTGTGTGTATGTGGTCAATTTTTCGCCTTCGATATCTTAAGAACGGAACAACATACGAGCATGCCGATTGTTCTATTGTGTTTATCAGCCTTTAACTTAGATCTGATTAGATTTTGAGTCAAATCGGTTCAGTGGATCCTGAGATATTCAAAAAAACGTCCTCAATGTCACGTATTAACATAGGTAAAAAAAATATAAATGAAATATAGATATTATAATATGAAAAAAATGTAAATATTTTTTTTCTCTAAAATGTATAGTTTTCGAGAAAAAAAATATTTTACTAAAAAAAATAAAAATTGTACGCAAATCAAGGTAACCATGATTTTTGCTATATTAAGTTAGCCATCAGTAGATCACCAAACAAAAAAGAGGGCCATGCTTTTTTCAAAGAATAAAAATTAAATTGTGTTTTACAGACCACCAACAGCTAAGGTTATTTGGGCCTAGTCAAAGAATAAAAAAAAGAGTGTTTATTTTTTGCAAATATTTACTAGGTGGGAAGTATAGGACTGGTCATCAGTCGAATTTTTTGACAATATGACTGCCAAATTAAATTATTCATAATATGCATTAACGACTCAAAAATTAATGTAACGCTGACAGGGATAAAACGGGTCTAACGATTTGGATGGAATTTACTGAAAAGGGGTTTGGGGGGAATCGATCTAGCTATGTCTCATCCCAGGAAAAATTCGTTTTCTCATAGATTTTAAAATTTTAAAAATCTATTTTTGACGTTTCAAAATATTGTATTATTGTAAGCAGGCTTTGGATACTTATATATGGATGCCATGAATTTCATTGATAATAATTATTTATTAATTTAAAAAATGCTGAGATACGAAAAACAAAAATGTAAATGTATAAAGGTTAAAATTTTAATATGTTGTTATGGCGACTGTTTTAAGCTTATATTTCAATTTGCAGAACAAAATGTCGGTATTAACCCCCTCTCTTAGAGGGAAACTTGCTCGCCTAGGTGTTTATATCGTTCTGCAAGGGGGTTAATATCGACATTTTGTTCTGCAAATTGAAATATATGCTTAAAATAGTCGCCATAACAACATATTAAAATTTGAACCTTGAACTAATAATATAAATTTCGTCGGGCACATGACACGTTTAGGGTGATCTGCCACCCCTTTAATACTGACCAATCGATCTGCAAATATTATAATAGCATTATTGGATCACCGACAAGCTATACAAACAATTTCAGCCTTGAAGCAATAATAATTGTAACCATTTTTTTTTGTACATGTTGGGAGCGGTCTGCATCCCTCGCATACCGCTATCTAGCAAAATCTCTTACTCAGGGCACTTTAATATGCCTCCCTAAACATCTTCACAAAAATAAGGTCTTGAATAAATAACACCAAAACATTGTCACTAGCTCTCGGTCTATATAATGTGTTTAAAAAAGTCGATAAATTAAATTTGCTCGATTTAGAACAACAGGACGGCTAGTTTGCATTAATAAAGGATGGAAATAAAACAATAATAAATAATAATCGATGTAGAAACAAGCTAGCAAATAAATATATGAACACACATAAAATTCACTTTCGGTTTCTTTCGGTGTCAGTAATTATTACGTTAGTTTAAGTAGGCTATGTCTGCATTTCTCACAGCTGACTTGATCGACATTTCAACAGCGAGCTCTTGTTCAGACCACCGTTTCATTGCCGCAGTCTACTGATGTGGATCGACCATGTATTTCTCTAATTTTTGGCTGACGTCAATACCATAATATAAAACGAGTTTTTATGAACCACTCCCAAAAAATATTATGATTTGAAAAAATTTGGCTGTTGTTTTTTTTACAAATAGAGCCTTTGCCTGCGGCTTCGTTCATATGGACGCCGATTTTCATGTATTTAAACTAATAAAAGTAGGAATTGAGATAAAATTTGAAATAGTTTTTTCAATGAAGAGATATTTTGAAACATTTAATAACTAAATTGGAAGACAACAGATGGATATGCTGAAGTCCAAAACGAAATTGTTAATAATAACTAGTGATGTGCCGGATATCCGTATCCGTATCCGTATCCGCGGATATCCGAGGGAAAAGAAAGATCCGTATCCGTATCCGTTAGTTTTTTGGCGGATCTTTTACCTTATCAATTTTCAATTCATAGATAAAATTTTATATATATATAGGTGATTAGGTAATAATGAAAAACAGTTAAATTCCATTCAGATTATTTTTTATTTTTTAATATCGTGGTCAATAACTTTTTCCCATAACAGATAGTCTCTTTCCAAAGATCGATGTGCAATATTTAGTATTTACCGCCGCGTACTCTAAGAAAGTTAAGATCCGTATCCGTATTCGCGGATCTTAAGACCAAATATCCGTATTCAGATCCGTATCCGCGGATATACATTTTTAACGATCCGGCACATCACTAATAATAACAGCAGAATGTTGAATAATAAATAACTTATGACAGATACTGTAACATTGTGGCTGCTATCAATCACTATACAGTGTAGGATTAATTTTTTATATCCACTACATATTGAGATATTGACATGAACTTTGGTTTTTCTTATGGACGCCATTTTAAATTTTTAGATATTCGAATTCTGCTTATTTTTGTGATTAATTTGGTGTACCACATGCCATGATTTAAAAAGTTTGCAATTAACGTCCCATATTAGAGACACATTGAAAACAACTGACACTCAAATTAGTAGTAGTGCGAAATTTTAGAGTGAAAAATTAATAATAAATCGTAGTTTGGCAGAAGTGAATTATAATTTGACTGTCAGTTGTTTTTAATGTGTCACTAATATGGGACGTTAATTTCAAACTTTTTAAATATGGCATGTGATATACCAAATTAATCAGAAAAATAAGCATAATTCGAATATCTAAAAATTTAAAATGGCGTTCATAAGAAAAACCTAAGTTCATGTCAATATCTCATTATGTAGCGGATATAAAAAAAATTAAACCTAAGCCAATTATCGCTAGGCATTTGATAGAACATGATTGAATAAAATAAATACACAAACATTTGAAAAATTCTATACATTTACTCAACGATCGTTTCGTGTTTCTAGCCCATCATTTAGTTTGAACTCTCCTGATGATGGGCTAGAAACCTGACATGATTAATAAATGTGTAGAATTTGTCAAGTATTTGTGTATTTATTTTAGTGAATTTAAAATTTTAAAAAATTATCAAAAAACCGGTAAGTGTTTTTTGTTGTAAAAATTATGTCTTATAAATTCCATAGATCTGTAATCAGTTTTTTTTCACCGTTATAATAAACATTAGCAATTTGTGGCAACAATGCACTTGTGCAGTAAAGCTTCACGACACAGAAGGCATGCAGAAAACCACTTTAATTCGTGACGTTAAACTAAAGAAAGATGTATAATCACGGTAACGTAACGTAAAAAAACAATAAACGCGAGATAAAAACATGCCGAACAAAATAACACATGATATCTCAAAATATGTGATTTTTTAAAGTCCGTATCTTTTTATTGCATTGAGTTAGAAGCTTGAATTTTTTACAGGACTTTGGGATTGTAGACTTTAGTATTTGGTATTAATTTCAACTTGATACCTCTAGTCGTTCTTTAGAAAAAAATAGGTAAAAAAACTTTCAAGTTAAACGGTTTTATTTTAAATCATCAGCTGTACAAAAAAACTAGAAAATAATTAGGACACAAACCAAGTGGCACTTTGTGACATTTTTATTACAAACAATGTGGCCCCATTTAACGACAACTGAACAAAAAGAATTTGCGGTACAGTTGCAAGTAAGTTTTTTTAAATGTTAATAAACAAGCCGTGGGGTGGGTCGTTTATTAGGACTAAAGTGCGACCCTTGAGGTCTACACGACGAACTTCTCAGTTTGATAAATATTTAATAATAATAATTAAATTAGATATTACACAGAAAAGTAATCATTTTAATCATTAGAACATAATTATTATTAGTGTATTTGCCATAATATGGCACATACACTATTGGCGTCGGTCGGATGGTGGGACCTAGGGGTCGGACCAAAATTTCTCGACGTTTCATAGCCTCCTGAACAGTTTGTCACCATTTTTGAAAATGTTTATGTATATATGTATGTTTATATATATATATTTATATATTTATATATATATTTATATATATATGTGTGTACACGATAACTCTCGACAGACTTAATCGATTTAAACGAAATTTGGTACACACATTGGAACCCATTACCGCACGAAGCCTATTTAAAATGGGCCCGATCGGACCATTTTAAGGGTAGTATTTAGGGGTTGAAAAAAGTTTTTGGGCCCAAAAATACCGAAAAAATTCTCAGAATCGTTTCAAAATTGAAATTTAACCCTTTAGTAAAGATTAAAATATGCTGTTAAAATTTTAATAAAATCGGCCCGACAGGACCGGACTTACAAAAATTTATGAAAACACTGGTTTGCGGATAGTGATTTACCTACTGAAGGGTGTATTTAATTTGGTACAAAGGTTGCATTGATAATATTATTGAAATTAAGAAAAAAAATATTATTTTAAGGGATGTATTAAGGGGTTAAATTTTTTATTTTGTCCAAAAACAAACTTAAGTTTACATAATAAAGCCACAAGGCCTGCATTAGCAAATACACTATATTGTCGGCAGGGTTTGGCACCGCGACCCGAGTTTTTTATTCTTAACAATAATTAAAAAAAAAAAACGGCTGAACCGATTTTTATAAAATTTATGTCAGATCAAAATGACGTTAACACGCCTCTATTGACACCCTTACGAAGTCGATATAATTTTTTTTTCGCGAGATATTTTGTAAAATCTACTTTTTTGGAGTCTATTTGGTTAAGAAAAAAGAACGGCTGAACCGATTTTGAAAAAATTTCTTTCAGATCATATTTACGTTAATACGCGTCAATTGGCACCCTAACGTAGTCGGTATCATTTTTCATTCTCGAGATTTCGTCTTAGAAAGAAATGGACACATACGTACGTACGTACATACGTACACACACACACACACACACACAGAGACATCTTTCTAAAAACAGTGTAAAAATAGTGTAGTGACCTTGAAATATAAAATTTTTTTCTCCATTTTGATTTCGATTTTCGGACCCATTACAATAACTTCCAATGGGAAATTAAAAACGTTGGGTGCATTTGATATATTTCTGTTGACGGGCTTGGAAACACATTTTTCTAGACAAGCCGTTCTTATTTAATAATTATACAGCCGGTGTCATTCTTATAATATTGTGTCTCGATTATTTAACAATTAATAACAACACGTTGTGATATGTTATTGCAAACCTATCTTCATTTAGTACATGTAAACCTGACGCAATCCAAAGCAGTGAACCAATTTTTCCTTCTTCGTTTGTTGTGGAACATGTTTTATCTCTCAGTTATGTTTCTGAATCAACGTCTTGTAAGTAACGACGCGGTCAGTCTTATAGTTACGTATTTAACCTTGACCACTTGTTTCTTAACTCATGATTCTGATTTAGTAGTTTTAAAATTGAAAGCGGCCACTGGCCAGGACTAGTAATGGTTAAAACAATTCTTTTTGAAGTGAAAACTTCCTTAGGCGCGTTAGGCACTCTTTGCCTGGGTACTGCAAAAATGTGAAGCGTTCGCAACCTTCCGTAAGAATTCGCAACATACTTAAACGTTTGCAACTACTTCCGTAAGAATTCGCAACATACTTATATCATAATAAAAGCCGTCTACATACTCACCCATTGCGTTGGTTTAGTCTTTGCGTTCTATGCATAGGAACCTAGGTTCGAGACCTGATGGCAGCGTAGAATTTTTGGCGTTTTTTTTTTCTAAATTCTACATGATATTTATTTATATATTTTTTTATTTTTGTTGTATTCTTTCTTTGACAATAATTATAATTTTTTTGAAACCAAGGTGGAATTAATTAAAAATACAATTTTAGTATTTTAGTAATAAATTATTTTTAGTTCATAAATGCGCTATAATAAATGACACTAAAAATTAGAAAATCTGAAGTTTTCACTTCTGTCATGTGGTCATAAGCACACACCTATTTTTTTTTCTTTTTATTTATTTATTTATTTAGGATTGTAGATTATAGACGCGTCGACAACTTAGGTCATTAGCGTCTTAAATTACATTAAATAACAACTAACTTAAAACTAAATAACATCACAAAACATTCATGAGTGCAGGTGGGAATCGAACCCACGACAGTCTAGTCTAGAGGCTGGTACCAAGTACGCTATCCACTAGGCTACACTGCCCTCTATATTTTTTATTCAAGAACTTACTGTTTCCGTTCTTTAAGGACACCTCATTTAACAAAATCGGATGCCATGCCCACTATAAAATAGCTGCTTTTCACTTCATTTTCAATATTTTCAAAAAAAAATTCACAGTGCATTTGTGTCGCAAACTTCACTCCTACAGTAGGCCGAAAGTAGCTGTCAGCTATACTGACAGCTACTTTCCGCTATTACCCTATGGTAATAGCGGAAGGATCAGGGCGAATAAACATAAATCACTATGGAAATGGTTTGCCTTTCTCACACTAGTGTGGGAAAGATGCGTTCCCGCACACCGGCCTGTCAAAAATCACTTTACATTCATAAGCAGCTATTTTATAGTTGGTATGGCAAAAAAAGATATTATAGACATCCTGTATGTATGTAACGAACAATACATTCCATGATGAACAAATAATTTACCATTTCTAATGATCATTTGGTGTAACTATCGCTCATCGAAATCTCTGCAGTCACAAAATAAACAATGGACATTGGTATGTCATTATTTTTTATTGTCTAAAAGTTGCAAAACAAATGTTTTCATGGACCGTTGCACTTTTTTTATATTTTTAAACATGTATATTTCATTTTAAATCAGTATATTTCACATTGTTACCCCAACTAGCCGTAACCATTACTCGCGGTTTCGCATGACAGAATCCTTATTTTAACTCGATCGCAGCCCGATAAAAACGTACTCGGATAAAAAGATGTTTGTTTTAGTTACCTGACAACTTTTCATATCGGAAGCTTGTTTTCTACTTTATCGTAAAAAATCATAAATTCTTATCTCTGGAACTACTGAACCGATTCTAAAAATTCTTTCATTAATTGTCTTCGCAGGGGGAGAGCTATGAAAATGTTTCACATCTGCCAGGCGCCCCACGACATCTCAATTTTTTTTTTATCCTACTCGGGTACCTTGAGTACCCAAGGATCTGTCGTCATTCCTAACCTATAAAATATTGCGTAAAAATTGTTGAGTTACGAAAAACTAATATATTTTTTATAGTTTTATCATTTTTAAAAACATTTCCAATGACCTTTGCGACATCGTCATAAAAACAAACTTTCAAAACAATTCATAAAATTTTTATCTCAAAAACTTTAAAACAAAACAATCGAAACTTCTTTCTTTAAAGTCACCAAATGCCAAGGTCATCTGAGCCTATTTTCAATTATTCATGTTTTCAATCTGTGATTATTTTTTAATGAAACATTGAAAATCCAATTGACGCTTTTATCAGCTCTCGGATCAAAACTTGCGAACTGGAGGCTTGTAATAGAGGACGCCATATAAACAACTGCAGTTGTTTATATCCTACTTCAAAAGATTTACACCCTTGGACTTTTGGTTTACAACAATCGAAATGAACAAGGAATAATAATATAATATATTCAAGTTTTTTTGGTCTCTCAATGTAATTCACAACAACAAAAGCATATTTCTGTTAAACTATTTATAGTAATCAGTACATTGCTATTAACAAAACAATAAAAACAAAACAATACAGTTAATTACATTTCTAAGACGTTTCATTTTACACGTTCTGCATAATTTTAATCTAAATATACTTATTCATATAATTTTATCTCAACTTGACTCACCTTTCCTGAAATATTATATGTGGATCGTGTCTAGTACCTAAATCATGTTTTATCATTAAAAATAATTTATTAACAGTATTTATTCAAAAAGCACGTAGGTACCTACTTATTAAAAAATTCGACTGATGACCAGTCCTATACTTCCCACCTAGTAAATATTTGCAAAAAATAAACACTCTTTTTTTTTATTCTTTGACTAGGCCCAATTAACCTTGGCTGTTGGTGGTCTTTAAAACACAATTTAATTTTTATTCTTTGAAGAAAGCATGGCTCTCTTTTTTGTTTGGTGATCTACTGATGGCTAACTTAATATAGCAAAAATCATGGTTACCTTGATTTACGTACAATTTTTATTTTTTTTAGTAAAATATTTTTTTTCTCGAAAACTATACATTTTAGAGAAAAAAAATATTTACATTTTTTTCATATTATAACATCTAGAATTCATTTATATTTTTTTTTACCTATGTTAATACGTGACACTGAGGACGTTTTTTAGAATATCTCAGGATCCACTGAACCGATTTGACTCAAAATGTAATCAGATCTAAGTTAAAGGCTGATAAACACAATAGAACAATCGGCATGCCCGTATGTTGTTCCGTTCTTAAGATATCGAAGGCGAAAAATTGACCACATACACACATACACACACACACACATACACACACACATACAGACATCAGTCGGAAAATGATCTTAAACGATTGCTAGGGTCTCAAAACGTGAAAATCTGTTAAAATCTCGAAATATTGTTTTCGGACTGAATCCATTACTTCCCTACCATAGTAGAGGTGGGAAGTAAAAAAAACTGAAAACGTGGAGTGTGGAGCCTAGGTTCAGGTCCGTAGCCAGGATTTTTTTTCGGGGGGAGCTTGAAAGTCAAAAAGTATATAAAATCTCTCACAAACTTTCAGCTGGTTTAATTATTGCATTCGTTGCCCCAAAAATGGTCAAAAAAGCCCCAAAAATAATCAAAACTGCCCCAAAAATGGTCATAAATGCCCCAAAAATGGTCAAAAATGCCCCAAAAATGGTCAAAAATGCCCCAAACATGGTCAAGAATGCCCCAAACATGGTCAAGAATGCCCCAAACATGGTCAAAAAATGGTTAAAATGCCCCAAAAATGGTATAATTGCCCCAAAAATTGTCAACAATGCCTCAAAAATGCCCCAAAAATTGTCAAAATGCCCCAAAAATGATCAAAAATGCCCACTGGTGTTCTTTTTAAAGGATTTTTATGTGGGGAGTTGTTAAAAAGTTTAATTTTATGGAAGTCATATTCTATGGTTCTTCATTACCGGTTTTTAAAGACCGAGAGCTAGTGACAATTTTTTCGCGTTATTTATTCAAGGCCTTATTTTTGTGAAGATGTTGAGGGAGGCATATTAAAGTGCCCTGAGTAAGGGATTTTGCTAGATAGCGGTATGGGAGGGATGCAGACCGCCCCCAACATGTAACAAAAAACATTTTTTTGTTACATGTTGGGGGCGGTATGCATCCTCCCATACCGCTATCTAGCAAAATCCCTTACTCAGGGCACTTTAATATGCCTCCCTCAACATCTTCACAAAAATAAGGCCTTGAAATAACATCAAAAAATTGTCACTAACTCTCGGTCTATGACATTCCCTATTTTTAAATAATTACTTTTTTTACATGTGTTGTCTATTTAACAAACATCCGTGTAAGAAGTGTTGCTTAACCTCAGCAAAAATATAAATTTTAAATTAAATTGTAACAAATTAAGATATGTGAAAAATTCAATTTGAATTGATATAGAGTGTCCCATGACTCGAGGTTCATAGCTTAAGGACGTATTGTTGACGCATGTTGAAAGAATCTTCATCATACAAAAAAGAATATTACGTGTAATGTTTAAATTGGGATTTAGAGAGACCTGCAGGCCAGTTTTTGAGCAGAAAAAAATTTTAACGATATATGGTATCTACTTATACAAATTGTTGTCATACATTAAGACAAATATAAAAAAATATGAAACAGTGTCACAAAAACACTCTTATATCACTCGCCAGCGCAATTTGCTATATAAACAGACCTTTTCCAAAACATTCTGTTGTAAGTCCCCATCTATTGCAGGTGTTGATATTTATAATACATTGCCGGAAAGACTTAAAAATATCACAGATATAAAATTATTTAAAAAGGAATTAAAAAACATGCTTGTTAAAAACCCGGTGTATAAACTGCAAGGATATATTTTTAGTGAGTTTTAATTATTTATAGTCATTTTAGTACTTTATATTATATTTTATGACGTTTTGTATCTATATTGTATATATAGCCTCACAAATAAATTGCCTATCTATCTATCTATCTATCTATTGTTGAAGTCAGAGTTAAAATTGCTTAATAAAGATATGTCCGAAATTTAATTAAAATTAATGACTAATGTTTTTTCATGCTAACACATCAACTTTCAATGGTTGTAATTCTGTTAGGAACCATTTTCGCGGACATAATATGCTTATTAAGCAATTTTAACTCTAAATGACTTCAAAATAGAATAGAATTTTAATTTTTCGGAACACTACAGTATGAGGAGTAGACGCGTTTATAGAGTTGTATTTTATTGCCAGGGCCGCAGTAAGGGTAGAGCGGGGGGGGGGGGCGCATTAAGCAAGGGGCGCCGAAGACGCAGTATTTTTTGACATGAAAAACGACAATGATTATTGCCAGGCTAATTACAATTCGACAAAAATATACAAATATTCGACTAATGACCAAAACTCAAAAATCTCTCAGATGCTGTTTATATATCTTTTAAACTAAAAGTGCGAGTTGTTGGAGTCGATTCAGCGCTATTTTTTCTATAAATTGACTTAATATCAAACGAATCGGGTCGAATTTATTTTTCAAAAATTTCGCAAATTTGTACAAAGAGGGGGGTCTTCTTACTTTCGGCATTTTTAAGAAAACTCAAAAATCTCTCAGATGCTGTTTATATATCTCTGAAACTAAAAGTGCGAGTTGTTGGAGTCGAATCAGCGCTATTTTTTCTATAAATTGACTTAATATCAAACGAATCGGGTCGAATTTATTTTTCAAAAATTTCGCAAATTTGTACAAAGAGGGGGGTCTTCTTACTTTTGGCATTTTTAAGAAAACTCAAAAATTTCTCAGATGCTGTTTATATATCTCTGAAACTAAAAGTGCGAGTTGTTGGAGTCGAATCAGCGCTATTTTTTCTATAAATTGACTTAATATCAAACGAATCGGGTCGAATTTATTTTTCAAAAATTTCGCAAATTTGTACAAAGAGGGGGGTCTTCTTACTTCTGGCATTTTTAAGAAAACTCAAAAATCTCTCAGATGCTGTTTATATATCTCTGAAACTAAAAGTGCGAGTTGTTGGAGTCGAATCAGCGCTATTTTTTCTATAAATTGACTTAATATCAAACGAATCGGGTCGAATTTTTTTTTCAAAAATTTCGCAAATTTGGGCGGCACTAGAGTTCGAGTGTTAGGTAAGAAGACCCCCTTCTTACCTAACACTCGAACTCTAGTGCCGCCCAGTAAAAATTGCTTAAAATATGCTCTGAGCTATGGACCTCGAGTCGTATAATCATAACTAATTTATGCATTAAATAAATTGTGTGGTTTTTTTAATACCTAACAGCAAAATCGTTTTATTACATATTTATTAGTGCGTCGTTCAAAGTATGTATTTACGGAAATATTGTAAGAAAACCCTACAACTATGCAAAATAAACACAAATGTGTTTAATCTATTGCCTACATACATTATCTTGGTGAAAAATATACATCTCTAATCTCTATCTCTTCTCTTCTCCTCTAAATAGTATAAAACAAAGTCGCTGTCTGCCTCTGTCTGTTTCTCCGCTGACTTCTTCCAAACCACGCAACGGATTTTGAAACGGTTTTCACTATCAGAAAGAGCGATAAACGAGGAAGGTTTGCGTATATAATTTCTAAATATTTTGTACAAAATGGCTGAACTATGACGGTGTTTTTTTTTCAAAAAAAAATGTTTTCGTACGCTTACAGGGCTTCGCTTCGCAGGGGGAAAGTTTCTCGCGGGGGGGGGGGTAATAAATCATAAATTCATAGCATTCGGGCGAAGCCGGACCGAGCCGCTAGTAATCTATAATCTAATCCAGCGATTCCTAAAGTGGGTTCCGCGGAACCTAAGGATTTCGTGGAAAAGTCACCAGGGTTTCACGAATCTTGACGAAATTTTTGGAAAGGTCAACGAAATTACTACCCTTTTGCATGGAAAAATCAACAACTATATTCGAGTTTTGGGTTGTTGTTAGGAGTGAATAACATGATGTAGCCAAAAAGGGTATCTTAACTTTGCTTCCTTTTGTCACAACGCATCGTTGTGAAAATGGGTTCCGTTTTCATAAACTAAATAAATAGGTAAATGAACCTTACGTGACGCAAAAACAAGAACACGGACAAATGGTGAACTTAATTATAATATGTAATAATAAATAATATAGACTCAAAGTTACGTTGAGAAAGTTGCCTCAAAAGTAACAACGGAATCAAACGCAGTCTGCCCACAAGGCCTGCATCTTCAAAGATTTCTGAACAACTGCTCTAATTAAAATTTTATAAATTATCATGATTTGTCAATAAAAATTAAATTAAAAATTTAAGATGCCTTCTTTTTTATTGTCTTCCACAAGCAGTTTTCTTCTCTTACTTTTTCTAGTACCTCCTTATTTCTGACCTTATATTTACGCACGAAATCTTCATCATGCGTATGTAGCACCACATTTCGAACGCTTCTAGGGCTTGAGAATAGCCGAGCGTGTAGCAATGCTGTTGTTTACATGGCGTTGCTATGGTTCCTCTATTACAAGTCCCCAGTTCCCGGGTTGTAGCCCGAAAGCTGGTAAAAGTGTCAATTAAATTTTTAATTTATTATTAAAAAAAAATAATGAATTGAAAATATGAATTGGTGCTAGGCCCAAATAACCTTAGCTGTTGGTGGTCTTTAAAACACAACTATTCGAACGCTTCTATTTTCTTCCTATCCGTTTTCTATGTACCTACTATACATTCTATTCTGTACTTTGCACACAATTTGGCACCAGTCCTCAAGCAGATAGCATCTAAGCACATGAAGCTAGTTACGAATGCTAATTATACGTTAGATTTTCAGTGACACGAAAAACACATTAATTGCAATTTAGTTGCAGTTGGTTATGTAACGATTGTTGCGTTAGTGTTTTGTCCTGATGACGCGATCGGCGTTGTGATACGATATTGTCTCCACACATAGACACACTTAGTGATGCGCGATTACGAAATATTTTAGTAGATTGTTTCGATTGTTCAAACATTTCGATGACTCTCGATGGTTGTCACTTGGACTCGATTGT
Organism: Mongoloraphidia duomilia; assembly: GCA_039654895.1. NCBI lineage: Eukaryota > Metazoa > Arthropoda > Insecta > Raphidioptera > Raphidiidae > Mongoloraphidia > Mongoloraphidia duomilia. Next base: position 1,491,624 of record CM077521.1, on the reverse strand, counting down.
TGTTGTTTCATAGTTCACCGAGACCGAGTCGCATAGTACTGAATCGTACATTGTCAAGAGCCACATAATATATACAATCGTTCATCATTCAACAACTGTGGTCGAGTCGATAGTCGATTGAGCAGTAATCGCGTAAACATGAATTCAACAGTGAAGAGATCACAGAGTATCGACTGAACAGTGTGAACAGTGAACAATCAACGAGTCGCGTGAACGTCAGTCGACTAGCATTTAACCTTGAATCGCGATTGTATGTATTCTCATTCGCTGCTATTGCTATAACCTATGTGGCAAATAATCGATTTGAACAATCGAACATCTCGACTGTAAAATTGATTGTGGACTCGACTGTTATTATGAACGATTGCAATTGTTTCGATTGTAAAAACATCTCGTATCGCCCATCACTAGACACACTAGCTGATTATGAATTATAGCTCAATCGTGGTCGTTAACACAGTGTGTAGAAAACAGTTTTAACGAACATGGGGAAATATAACATTGAGAACATTTACAATTTTGTAATAGGCTATGAGCCATAAGACCTAATGTAAATATGTAGTGGATTACCAAGGTTATTAGAATACAGGTTGCCTCATTACATCTGACGAATCAGCGTAAGCGCGGGAATGACGTCAGCTAGAATTTAGTTTAAATCAAGTACAAAAATTGTTGAAGATTATGCTTATTTATATTAGGTGCTTCGTGCAGATTTTTTCTTAAAATTGGCAGGAGACAATAAACAGAGGATTAGATGTTAAAAAATAGGATAATTTTTATTTTTATTACAAAATTTACGTTTTAATATCTACAATATAAACAAACAAAAAATTAAATAATGCTCAAGAAATGGCAGATCTTGTTAATTACCTATTTTTTTAAATTTAAGAAACGAATAGAATTAACTAACAAATTGATAAATTATTTATTTTATCTTTTATATTCACAAAATATTAAAAATAACCACAAAACACCATAACACTTATAGGTCGAGAGGCAGGCGTTAATTTATATAGCTCATTTGTGACAGGATGAAATTTTCAGGGAAGGTAGTATTTAGTATGACAAAGAATAAGCGCTAGGGTTGCCTCGTCAAATCCTGGTGCGACGGCCGGGAGGAGCTCACTTCCGGTGCAAAATACACATATTTCATTAGCTCATAATTATCTTTCATCATTATATGACAGCATACAATTGACGCCATATTGTAGATCTCGAAGAGCTGTATTGAAATACATAGGGTTGCCTAAGGAAATTTTGGGTAACACAATGAAAACTTATAAATTATATTTGTTTTTTTGACATTTTTAAAGCTGTCAAATAACATTATGTATATATGTATACTTATATATTATAACCGTTCTGAGATGAGTTATCGGCCTTGTGTTTGGCAAACATTCATAACTTTATGTTTTCAGCGCATTTGGTTTCTAATTCATATCCGCATAATTACGCAGGAATTGCCTGAATCTGGTATTGACAATTTTCCCAAGAATTTATATATTTTAGGGTAGCAATTTCTTATTTTTATTTTTCAACGTAATTCAACGTGCACCTCTTATATAAATTAGTATAAATTACTTACTTGAAGGTCGTAGTAACCTGTAATAAAAGTTTTAAAAAAGGTGGTTTGGGGTTTGTTTCGAAAAGAGAAAAAAGGTTGATTTTTGTTTGTGATTTTAAATTTGGTTTGACGTTAAAAATTAATTAAAGCATTTGACTTTACTGAACCTCGATGAATATTTTTTCTTGAAATTCAACTTAATCAGACGCAGGTATAACTAAGCGAATATAAAACCAAAATAACTATAATGAAAAAATGGAAAATAATAATAATTTACTATAATAAAAGAAAAAACCGGTTGATTTGTGAGTCAGAATTGTCAATCTTTATTATGGCAACTATTCAGCAACTATTTTGTTGCCTTCTTCAAGCCTAAAATTACATTATTAGAATTATGTAATTTTAGGCCTGAAGAAGGCAAACATTGCCATAATAATGATTGACAATTCTGATTCACAAATCAACCGGTTTTTTAATTGTATTATATTACATACGTGAGTGATCAACATGAGTTTCAATATAGTTTACTATACATTAAACTATTCAAAAATGTATCCGAGCAAAGGCAATAACATTTTATGAATTATTATTACTTAAATTACTTATTCTAAGCATACTTATATTAACGTGCTATTAAAATATTTATTTTTTTTTACAATATGTAAACATTTTTAAACAAAACGTAGTTTAAGGTAGTTGCTTTGAAAAAAAGTCAAGAAAATCATGAAATAAAAATTATATATATTTTTTTTAATAAAGGTATCTCTTTATGCTAGTTAAATTAGAAAATAATTTACATCATTGAATGCGAGATATTTTTTGTTGGAAATTGAATTTTTAACATTTTTAATATAGGTAAGGTGCGAAAAAATATCACATTAATAATTTTTCAATAAGAAAAAAAACAATACATAATAATCTATCTGTTTTTTTAATAAAAAAAAAATAAAACGATGCATGATACATTACGCGCTGATAATGTTAGTAAAAAAACTATAATTATTGACCACGTAGTTTCAAAATGCAATAACAAATGACATTTGGCGACGTTCCATTCAAACGACTTTACATCCGTACCTAAAGATGTTTCACATCAAAAATTTAAATTTTTAACCGACTTCAAAAAAAGGAGGTGGTTCTCAATTCGGTTGTATTTTTTTTATGTTTGTTACCTCATAACTCAGTCATTTATTAATCGATTTTGAAATTTTTTTTTTATTTGAAAGGATATACTTTCAGATCGGTCCCATAGAAATTTCATCAAAATCGGTTCACTAGTTCGGCTGATTTTAATAAAAGTGAGTAACGGCGTGTGATTTTTTAAGGTAAATGTCATATCAGACAGCGTAAGAAAGTCGGTTTAATAAAAGTGAGTAACGGCGTGTGATTCTTTTAAGGTAAATGTCACTTTTTGACACTAAAAAGTAAAAAATAAAAAACTTTTTAACAAAAAAAAACCTTCAAAAAACCACTAAAAAGAGGAAAATAATGAAATTTTGAGGTCTGTGCCAATTTAATAAAATATGAAGTTGGTTAAAAAGAAGATATTAATCACTATACTATACTTTTTTACCGACTTCATATTTTATTAAATTGGCACAGACCTCAAAATTTCATTATTTTCCTCTTTTTAGTGGTTTTTTGAAGGAGGTTTTATTTTTGTTAAAAAGTTTTTTTTGCATATACTGATACTACTTTACAAAATGTATAACTTTTCTTTTCCGTGATACAGGATTTAACTATTATATTTTATCCAATTTTGAGCAGTTATTAACAATTTATAATTTTCGAAATGTCATTTTCTTAAAAACTATGGTTACCATGCTGGACTAAGGCCACTTTGTAATTTTGAGCTGTTTGAATTTATACATATATACATATACATATAAAAATTGACATTTTGCACCGGAAGTGGCTTATCCCGGCCGTCGCACCAGGATTTGACTAGGCAACCCTAGCGCTTTTTCTTTGTCATAATAAATACTACCTTCCCTGAAAATTTCATCCTGTCACAAATGAGCTTCATATATTAACGCCCGCCTCTTGGTCTATTAACAGCTATCGCAAAATTGACAACTTATCATATTTTTTTCACTAACAGAAGAATCATGTTTCTATTATTAGGTATTGAAAAAACATATCACACTACCATGGTTACTGTGATTTTTATTTCCAAAAATTAGCAGCGTCCATGGTCTGATCTTTTCTATTGAAGTGAGCAAGCATGGTATATTCTGAGTGACGTCATCCCCCCACTACTTTCTATCGGAATGAGGCAACCTATACTCTACTAACCTTGGTGGATTACATAGAAAAAATAGTACAGTGAATTTTGTAAACAATTTTCCATAGCAACGGTTGACTATTTAAGAGTAACTCGGAACCTGCTGTATAAAAAAACAAACAAAGCATCTATTACACATTTACATTAGCAAAAGAGGACAGTGTGGTCTAATGGTTAGCGTCGCGGTTTCTGGATCAGACTGTCGTGGGTTCGAATCCCGCCTCCGTTCATGGATGTTTTGTGATGTCAGTTGGTTTTAATTGTGTTGTTATTTAATGTAATCAAGACGCAATGACCTAACTTGTCGACGCATCTATAATTTACAATAAATAAATACATTTGCAAAAAAATGTTATTTAGAAGTAATAAAAAGTGAACGCTAGGTGAAGAAGAGAATGGATCGTCTTAGAATATTTAAAGTTACAGAAGAACTGGAAGAAATCCTCGTGGAAAGTATTTAAAAAATCCATGAATGGAATAATTCACGAAGAATTAGAAAATCCTTGAATGAAATAATTCAAGAAGAATTAGAAAATGCAGGGTACAAGTGGTAGGTATAGTTTGGAAAGTCTTGCAAGAAATTGAAGTAACTGAGGAAGTTTGCCCTCAAGATGGTAGAAGAAGAGGTACCCCAAAATTGCCTTGGAGAGAAACTAAATCCGGGTATAAATTAGAAAATGGATGGGTCAGGTGAATCGTCATGGCAAGTCTTGCAAGAAATAAATGATAGTAGAATACTGAAGGTTTATCGAACTACATGAAAATTGTCTTTGAGTAGGGCCACCCTAACTACAGGGCTAAATGGGGTATAACCCCGGGGCGCCAGTCTTTTGGGGCGGCAATTTTGCTTGCACCCAAATCAGTTTGACAATTACTGCCCGAAAGTTTTCTTATGAAGAGGGGAACCAAATATCTTAGGACAGCTCTGTCTCTAAGAGGAACTAAATTGCGATTTATTAGAAAACAGAAGGTGACCAGTGGATCATCATTTTAAGTCTGCAAAGAAATCAAAGAGGGCGGGTGGAATTTGTCTTGGAACCCTCGAAGTGAAAGAAAAGTTAGGTTAAAATAATCATGGAAAGAAACAACTAAAGATAAGATAGAAAAGGCAATAGGTAGTTTAGAATTTATTTATTTATTGTAGATTATAGACGCGTCGACAACTTAGGTCATTAGCGTCTTAAAACTAAATGACATCACAAAACATCCATGGAGCGAGGTGATATTCGAACCCTCGAGAGCTTGGTCCAAAGGTCAGCACGTTGACCATTACATCAAGCTGTCCTCCATAGTTCAGAAAGTCTTGCAAGAAACAGACGCTAGTAAGAAGAGTCAGACATTCTAAGGCCGGTCCTGGCCGAAAAGCTTATTTTGTATGAATCGTTGGCTAATTATAAAGGTTCTATGAGCAAAGATAATTTCTAGACGTAACTTTTATTGTTTATATTGCAACGAATAGGTATTATTAAATATTTTAATGCATGTAAACATTGCTATATCACACTTTCTATTATAGCTTAGTGTTTCATTCAACGATCTTGTCAGTTATTATAATATGTGACAAATGACTGTCTTACTATCATCAAATACAGGTATATCCATAAATTATTTTTGACCCAATTATTACTCTTAAAAATTCGTTACTTTATGAGCTACTAGCGGTCCCGTCCGGCTTCGCCCGGGTGCTAAGAATTTATGAACCTACAGAAACCTTCCCCGGCGTGCAAATAACAACTCACCAAAGTTTCATCGCAATCGGATGCATGGTATAAGAATGCATACGGGACAAAGAAACTAACAATATTTTTTATTAAAGTAGTAAATTCGCAGGTATGTGGACAGTAAATAATAAAACAGACAGTTTTTTTAAAAGTACGACGTTTCGTTTATTGGTTTTTAATTTTTTATATACAGGGTAGTGACCGTGACTGCTGCACATAAGGATTTAACCCGTAAAATCAAACTTCCGCGATTTCCTGCTTCCCTGATTATTTTAGGAAAAATACCTTCAAATAAAAGTTTTAGAACTTATAATTTTGAATCTAAATCAGTAAACAAAATTAATTTTGCATGCTTTGTAACGGCAGAAATTTGATATGAAAATGTCAAAATTACCTCAAAAACAGATAGCGATAGCCATGGAACTTGAACAAAATGATGACGTTTTAGCTGTCAGAATAATTTATAATCATTTTGTTTAAGTTCCATGGCTATCGCTATCTGTTTTTGAGGTAATTTTTACATTTTCATATCAAATTTCTGCCGTTACAAAGCATGCAAAATTAATTTTGTTTAATGATTTAGATGCAGAATTTTATGTTCTAAAACTTTTATTTGAAGATATTTTTCCTAAAATAATTAGGGAAGCAAGAAATCGCGAAAGTTTGATTTTACGGGTTAAATCCCTATTACCCGCAAAACGATTCAGCACCCTGTATACATAGTATAGATATAATCATATAGGTATTTATTTATCACCATTAAAATAATATAAACATAGATTATTTATATTAAAGTTTTCGAGAGATTGAAAATAATAAAAATAATCTAGCCATTATCTTACACTAGTGTGGGAAGGCAAACCAATTAGTGATTTATGTTTATTCGCCCTGATCCGCCCGCTATTAGGGGACAGTTGGGTAAAACAGGATACTTAGTGTTCTATGTCTCACAGCTTTTTGAATGAAGTAATGCAAAGGACTATTTTTTTGGCTCCTGTTTCACTTATAAATGGACTTTTGATTGCCATCATCCTTTATGGGCAAAATAGAAGTCACATAAGAGAAAAAATTTTTTTTTGAAAAGTAGGAAGTATCCCGTTTTAGCCACCTAGTCAGATAAAACGGGATACCTATACTACCTACTGACAGCTACTTTCGGCTAACTATAGAAGTGAAGTTGGCGACACAAAATGAACTATCAAAATACTGAAAATGAAGTTAAAAGCAGCTATTTTATAGTGGGTATGGCAAAAAATATACGAGTACCTATATCCCTATTTATCAGGATATCAGGAGATTCAGAAAATTCCATTAAGAAATCATAGTTGTCTTTTTCGATATAAATACATAATTGCTATATTGCATTATATGTATAGTTTCTTTTTTTATAATAATACATTTTCTCTGACCCTGTTTCTTTCACAACAATAAAAGAAAAAAAAAGTTCGTGGTTTGTAATTTTAGCTTACTTATTAATTTATTTTAAATTACTTTTTACAATTGCAAATGCCAGACATTTGAAATACTTAAAAAACTGGAAGGCAACAAAGTGACCATTAAATGTTGCTGCATAACGCATTTCTTGCAAGAAGAGTCTTCTTGATTTCTTGAAATTGAATTATCATTCGAAACCGAGTTCGAAGCATTTCAACACAATTACTATTTAAAATATGAGTGTGTGCTTATGACCACACAACAGAAGTGAAAACTTCAGATTTTCTAATTTTTGGTGTCATCTATTATAGCGCATTTATGAACTAAAAATAATTTACTACTAAAATACTAAAATTGTATTTTTTATTAATTCCACCTTGGTTTCAAAAAAATTATAATTATTGTCAAAGAAAGAATATAACAAAAATAAAAAAATATATAAATAAATATCATGTAGAATTTAGAAAAAAACAAAACGCCAAAAATTCTACGCTGCCATCAGGTCTCGAACCAAAGTTCATATGCATAGAACGCAAAGACATAACCAACTGCGCTATATGAATGGAAGTGTGTAGACGGCCGTTTTTATGATATAAGTATGTTGCGACTTCTTACGGAAGTAGTTGCGAACGCCGTGAATTTTTACGGAAGTAGTTGCGAACGCCGCGAATTCTTACGGAAATAGTTGCAAACGCTTGACATTTTTTCAGTACCCAGGCAAAGAGAGCCTATAACGCGCCTAAGGAAGTTTTCACTTCAATAACATGTGTCAGAATCCCCAACGGGGTCGATCTGCATTTTTTTTTAAATATCTAATAATAAATTGTAAATGATCCTTTCACCAGGTCTCGGGTAACAAACAAACCATGAAAACCACACATCAATGTCTGCAACCCGACGATCTAGACTGTTCTGACGAGGCCAATATAAATTTTTGACAAATATCTTCTAATCTAGCTCGTACGGTTTAGAATGTATACAGCTGAGCAACGAGCAAAAGGTATTAATTGAACAAGACCTAGATTGCCAGAATACCGTTAATAATCTCCCGTCTTGTTGCTACATTATTTATAGTATATGCGCACTGGACCTGGCGGACTCTAAACAAGTGATACTGCGAAAGATGTAGCTTCATTGTTAGCTGATCTCCAGCTAAGAATCTACACCACGATACCGAATTTAAGGTACGTGCAGTACGCAGCTGGGATTCTAGATGGTAGCATGTATGGTAGATGGTGGCTGAAATTATAAACGCTTATAGGTTTGCACAACGAAGCTTTGATACTAGCATTGATACAAGCTTAAATCGCGTTTGATATGTCAGATAGCGAAGACGAATATTTGTGTTCTTCTGCTACAAAGTGGTATATTTTAAATACAAATTTGGGTAGGAGCTATCATGTCCACCCTATTAATAGAAAACGATCTAAACATGGCGAATTTCATAATTTATACCAAGAATTAAAATTTTACCCAAACCGCTTTTTTGAATATTTACGTATGGAATACTTTTAAATACGTCTTAGCAAAAAGTCAAAACAAATTAACAAAAAATTGGCAAAATTTCACTTTTTAAACCAGTCACATCCATTGCGAAACTTGTAACGGCCATTTGACAGTTGTCACACGTTGATTGTAGTAGTCAGCGCGCTGAAAGAATGGTGAGATACATTCTTGTATCTAGCAGCTCTTGTAACAGCGCTTATACCTGCTACACTCACTGCTTCGTTGTGTACGCTCGCATAATATATAACAATGCATTAATTTAAGCAAGCCCTGCTATGATTTACGCTACCATCTAGAATCCCCAGCTCCATTCTGCACGTACCTTAAGGCTTTTACATTGTAGCTACCATACAGGGTTTATCACAGGATAGAGGAAAAGCTCAGAATAGAGAAAGCTATAGAAGAAGCATATCACAGCTTGTAGGTATGTACAACTGAAGTCAGTAGAGACGTGCGGGGAACAACAAGTCGCAATGAGAGGTCACATAATTTAAACTCCATTTTTGATTTTTGATAAGCGCTTTGGAACCTTTATCTTGTAACATCCAGGCACACAACACGGCATAAAGAATAAATAACACTACGGAATACAAGCAACGAATGATCATAATGTAGTACCTGGCAGGTCGTACTAAATACAAAATTTCATGAAAATTCGTTCAGCCATTACGGAGCTGAGTGGTAAGAAACACACACAAACGCTAGTAATATTATAAATGCGGGTGGTATGTACCATGTAAGCGTAAGAAAACAGTTTTTTTTTGACAAAACACCGTCATAGTTCAGCCATTTTGTACAAAATATTTACAAATTATATACGCAAACCTTCCTCGTTTATCGCTCTTTCTATTAGTGAAATCCGTTTCAAAATCCGTTGCGTCACGTTGCGTGGTTTAGAAGAAGTAAGCGGAGAAACAGACAGAGGCAGGCTGCAGTGACTTTGTTTTATACTATTTATTCAGCCATTTTGTACAAAATATTTACAAATTATATACGCAAACCTTCCTCGTTTATCGCTCTTTCTATTAGTGAAAACCGTTTCAAAATCCGTTTCGTGGTTTAGAAGAAGTAAGCGGAGAAACAGACAGAGGCAGACAGCGACTTTGTTTTTAATACTATTTAGAGAAGATTAGAGAGATATTAAGCTTATTTTCTGTATGAGAAACGAGCATGTTCCAGCGCATACATTTAGATAGAAGTGACCATAATATGCAAAGACTGTTGCTGAAGAAGTCAGCCATTCGCAACAAACGGCAACAAGTATCCGCGCCACTTTTACAGCACCAAGACTCATGAAACTCTAACATTGTATATAATTTTCCATCATATTTTATTTCCATCGACTCACGCGAAGACGACAGTGTGTTGTTTTAAACAACTGCACATCGCAATGTAAACAACATTAAAAAGAAGTAAATTCAAATTTTATGATATTCAAATAAACAATAAAAAGTGAAGACAGTGTCAATATTTGATTAAATAAATATTATTAAAATTGTAACAAAATAACAAAAAAATTAAATGTGAATTAATTTTCAAATATTTTAATGATCTCGTAAAGTAGAACAAATTCATAAACACGGATAAAATCGCCTTCAACTGTTTATAAAACATTCGAACGTTGCTCAACATAAAAGAAAGTAACCACACAACTTGAGTAAAAATAACGAACGCCTACTTTAAGAAAACGTTTTAAATATTCACTGAATTGAGAATCAGCTTTTATCACAACGCGAAATAATCTAAAACCGTCCAATTCGTTAAATTTAAAGCATAAAACACAAAGAAAAACGTATTAAAAATCGTTAAGAAAGCTCTTTAAAGTTGTTATTAAGAAATAAACATCTGACGGTAGTAAAACAAAAGATCGCCGTCGAAAATAATAGAACAACGATGTTGGACGTTATTGGACGTGCGATGGCGCATTTTGTGCTGCTCCTGTGGGATACGTTAGTGTTCTTCATCATGTCAGCTTATTACGTTCTGGAAGCGTTAGTGATGAGTGTACTTCCGGACACCGTGAGGCCCAAAGTCAACTTGGAGGGACGCGTCGTTCTCGTCACCGGAGGCGGGGGAGGCGTCGGTCGACAACTGGCGCTTCAGTTCGCTAGATTAAAAGCCGTCGTTGTCGTTTGGGACGTCAACCAAGTCGGTAAGTGTAAAAAAAAACTCGGGTCGCAGTGCCAAAACCCTGCCGACAATATAGTGTATTTGCTAATACTGGCATTGTGGCTTTATTATGTAAACTTAAGTTTGTTTTTGAACAAAATAAAAAATTTAACCCCTTAATACATCCCTTAAAATAATATTTTTTTTTTTAATTTCAATATTTTTATCAATGCAACCTCGGTACCAAATTAAATACACCCTTCAGTAAGTAAAGCACTATCCGCAAACTAGTGTTTTCATAAAATTTGTAAGTCCGGTCCTGTCGGGCCGATTTTATTAACATTTTAGCAGCACATTTTAATCGTTACTAAAAGGTTAAATTTCAATTTTGAAACGATTTTGAGAATTTTTTCGGCATTTTTGGGCCCAAAAACATTTTTCAACCCCTAAAAACTACCCTTAAAATGGTCCGATTGAGCCCATTTTAAATAGGCTTCGTGCGGTGATGGATTTCAACGTGCCTACCAAATTTCGTCAAAATCAATTAACTCTTTCGAAAGTTATTGCCCGCACACATATATATATATATAAATATATATATATATATATATATATATATATATATATATATATAAATAGACATTTCCAAAAATGGTGCCAAAATGTTCAGGAGGCTATGAAACGTCGAGAAATTTTGGTCCGACCCCTAGGTCCCGCCATCCGACCGATGCCAATAGTGTATGTGCCATATGGCAAATACACTAATAAAAGACAGTCGATATCGACGCTGTCGGATTGCATTTACAGTCGGGATGTGCTAAAATTTAACTCAATATAGTGCTTCTAACGAGAAAAATTCTAAATATGTACAGACGCTAATGACCTTAGTTGTCGATCGTCTATAATCTACAATCTACGTGTCCTAAATCTGTAAATTCTTAACCCAAAGGATGTAGAAGTTGGGGTTAAAACAGAGGTAGCCTTTCGTCGATCGCGATTGATCGCCATAACATTTTAGTCGATATTTATTTGATTTCGAAAGATAAAGCTAACCGGAAAAATCTTAAATCTGCTAATTCTTAACCCAAAAAATTCGACTGATGACCAGTCCTATACTTCCCACCTAGTAAATATTTGCAAAAAATAAACACTCTTTTTTTTATTCTTTGACTAGGCCCAAATAACCTTAGCTGTTGGTGGTCTTTAAAACACAATTTAATTTTTATTCTTTGAAAAAAGCATGGCCCTCTTTTTTGTTTGGTGATCTATTGATGGCTAGCTTAATATAGCAAAAATCATGGTTACCTTGATTTACGTACAATTTTTATTTTTTTTAGTAAAATATTTTTTTTCTCGAAAACTATACATTTTAGAGAAAAAAAATATTTACATTTTTTTCATATTATAACATCTAGAATTCATTTATATTTTTTTTTACCTATGTTAATACGTGACATTGAGGACGTTTTTTTGAATATCTCAGGATCCACTGAACCGATTTGACTCAAAATCTAATCAGATCTAAGTTAAAGGCTGATAAACACAATAGAACAATCGGCATGCCCGTATGTTGTTCCGTTCTTAAGATATCGAAGGCGAAAAATTGACCACATACACACACACACACATACAGACATCAGTCAGAAAATGATCTTAAACGATTGCTAGGGTCTCAAAACGTGAAAATCTGTTAAAATCTCGAAATATTGTTTTCGGACTGAATCCATTACTTCCCTACCATAGTAGAGGTGGGAAGTAAAAATGTTAAGTATCTAGATGTTAAAACACAGGTGCCTAGTAGCTTAACCTGTAGATCACGATCGATCGCCGCAACATCTTAGTCGATATTCATTTGATTTCTAGAATAAGAAAACTAACCGGAAAAATAAAAAATCTGCGAAATTCTTAACCCGAAGGATGTGAAGTAGGGATTAAATAGAGGATATACGGCGTGCGTCCTTTATTGCGAATTTATTACAAGCTTTTATTTAACTTGCAATGTATGTTACTTAGTGTGTTTGTTTGTTTAGGTCAAATCTTGCAAGTCAATTTTGAACGACTTCCACGTATCCGATCGATTTGAAATTTTCTACACATATGTATTCCCGATGACAATACATGAATAAATCGTTTTTAGAAATAAATGCAACCCCTAAGGGGTTCAAACGGGGATGTAGGGTTTTTTTGACTAATCAACGCCCAGGCCAAATTGCCGAAGCTAGAAACTTGAAATTTGGACAGTTGGTTCCTTTTCTGACGTAAGAAAGGATTTTTCGAAATTCAACCCCTACGGGTGTCAAAGGGGGGTAAAATATTGAAAGACTAAAATGAACAAAATAAATATTAGTAAAAAAAACTTTTTAAAGACAAGCTTTTATTTAAATGCACTAAAAAGGAAAAAATAATTTTTAATAATTTAGGTTCATAATTATAAAAGCGTGGGTCGAGAACTCTATGATATAAAAAATTATTTTTCCTTTTTAGTGTATTTAAATAAAATCTTGTCTTTAAAAAGTTTTTTTTACTAATATTTATTTTGTTCATTTTAGTCTTTCAAAATTTTACCCCCCCTTTGACACCCGTAGAGGTTGAATTTCGAAAAATCCTTTCTTAGTGGATGCTTACGTCAGAAAAGGAACCAACTGTCCAAATTTCAAGTTTCTAGCTTCAGCGATTTAGCCTAGGCGGTGATTAGTCAAAAAAATCTTACATCCCCATTTGAACCCTTTAGGGGTTGAATTTATTTCTAAAAACGATTTATTCATGTATTGTCATCGGGAATACATATGTGTACAAAATTTCAAATCAATCGGATACGTGGAAGTCGTTCAAAATTGACTTGCAAATTTTGACCTAAACAAACACACAAACTAACTAACTAACATACATTGCAAGTTAAATAAAAGCTTGTAAATTAAACAGCGGTAGAAAGGTCGATAACTGGAAACATTTGGTAAATCAAGGTTAATCGGTGTTCACAGTTCACACATAAATAATAACAGTCTATACAAATTCTGTTTTTTTTCACAGGAAGGTCAAGTTCAAGTCTTTCTTTTTTGATGCTTAATAAATAATAATAAATATAGCTATATTAATTTATTTATAAATAATTAACATGCATTTCTTGTCATTGTTATAACTTCCACACTTCTCGCTTTTCATGTTTTAATTGTTGATCCAAAATTGGAATAACCTGATGGCAGCGTAGAATTTTTGGCGTTTTTTTTCTAAATTCTACATGATATTTATTTATATATTTTTTTATTTTTGTTATATTCTTTCTTTGACAATAATTATAATTTTTTTGAAACCAAGGTGGAATTAATTAAAAACACAATTTTAGTATTTTAGTAATAAATTATTTTTAGTTCATAAATGCGCTATAATAGATGACACCAAAAATAAAAAAATCTGAAGTTTTCACTTCTGTCGTGTGGTCATAAGCACACATCCAATTTTTTTTTTGACATCTTGATTCATTTGTTTCAGCTCTGGACGTAACGTGCGACATGGTCCGCACCGAAGGCTACACCCAGGTGCATGGTTACACGGTCGACTTGGCCGACAGGAAGAACGTTTATAAAATTGCCGACTTGGTGCGATCCGACGTCGGTCCAGTCGACGTCCTCATCAACAACGCCGGCGTCGTTTACGGCCGGACACTCGTAGACCTCGAAGATTACATGATCGAAAACACTTTCAAAGTCAATATTCTTTCCCATTATTGGGTACGTTTTCCAATTTGAATTTGCTGTCAGCAACGAAGGAATTTCTTCTTTCCAAAATTTTTAATAATTAGTGTATTTGCCATATGGCACATACACTATTGGCGTCGGTCGGATGGTGGGACCTAGGGGTCGGACCAAAATTTCTCGACGTTTCATAGCCTCCTGAACACTTTGGCACCATTTTTAAAAATGTTTATATATATATGTATGTATATATATATATTTTTATATATTTATATATATATTTATATATATATATATGTGTGTACACGATAACTCTCGACAGACTTAATCGATTAAAACGAAATTTGGTACACACATTGGAACCCATCACCGCAAGAAGCCTATTTAAAATGGGCCCGATCGGACAATTTTCAGGGTTGTATTTAGGAGTTCTAAAAAGTTTTTGGGCCCAAAAATATCGAAAAATTTGTCAGAATCGTTTCGAAATTGAAATTTAACTCTTTAGTAAAGATTAAAATGTGCTGCCAAAATTTTAATAAAATCGGCCCGACAGGACCGGACTTTCAAATTTTATGAAAACACTAGTTTGTTGATACGGATCTACTTATGGAAGGGTGTATTTAATTGCGTGTACTGATAAAATCCATGTCTAATATTGAAATTTAGAAAAATTTAATTATTTTAAGGGATGTATTAAGGGGTTAAATTTTTTATTTTGTCAAAAAACAAACTTAAGTTCACATAATAATGCCACAATGCCTGTATTAGCAAATACACTATATTGTCGGCAGGGTTTGGCACTGCGACCCGAGTTTTTAGTGTATTTGCCATAATATGGCACATACACTATTGGCGTCGGTCGGATGGCGGGACCTAGGGGTCGGACCAAAATTTCTCGACGTTTCATAGCCTCCTGAACACTTTGGCACCATTTTTAAAAATGTTTATATATATATGTATGTATATATTTATATATATATATATATATATATATATATATATATATATATATATATATATATATTTATATATATATGTGTGTACACGATAACTCTCGACAGACTTAATCGATTGAAACGAAATTTGGTACACATATTGGAACCCATCACCGCAAGAAGCCTATTTAAAATGGGCCCGATCGGACCATTTTCAGGGTTGTATTTAGGGGTTCCAAAAAGTTTTTGGGCCCAAAAATACCGAAAAATTTGTCAGAATCGTTTCGAAATTGAAATTTAACTCTTTAGTAAAGATTAAAATGTGCTGCCAAAATTTTAATAAAATCGGCCCGACAGGACCGGACTTTCAAATTTTATGAAAACACTAGTTTATTGATACGGATTTACTTATGGAAGGGTGTATTTAATTTGGTGCAGATGTTGTACTGATAAAATCCATGTCTAATATTGAAATTTAGAAAAATTTAATTATTTTAAGGGATGTATTAAGGGGTTAAATTTTTTATTTTGTCAAAAAACAAACTTATGTTCACATAATAATGCCACAATGCCTGTGTTAGCAAATACACTATATTGTCGGCAGGGTTTGGCACTGCGACCCGAGTTTTTTATTTTTCTGTTCGAACTTTTGTTTTCATTTATTTAGGCCTATAGTCTCAATTCACATTTACAAGCTATAAGTACTCATAACAAATTAATTTGCTTTTGTTTTTATTGATTTTGCTTCTGTTTTGTTTACATTTTTAACTTCCCATTGGAAGTTATTGTAATGGGTCCGAAAATCGAAATCAAAAAGGAAAAAAAATTTTTGTGTTTCAAGGTCACTACACTATTTTTACACTACTTTTAGAAAGATGTCTGTGTGTGTGTGTATGTGTGTACGTATGTACGTACGTATGTATGTGTCCATTTCTTTCTAAGACGAAATCTCGAGAATGAAAAATGATATCGACTACGTTAGGGTGCCAATCGATGCGTATTAACGTAAATATGATCTGAAAGAATTTTTTTCAAAATCGGTTCAGCCGTTCTTTTTTCTTAACCAAATAACCTCCAAAAAAGTAGATTTTACACAATATCTCGCGAATAAAAAATTATATCGACTTCGTAAGGATGTCAATCGAGGCGTGTTAACGTCATTTTGATCCGACATAAATTTTATAAAAATCGGTTGTGCCGTTTTTTTTTTTTTTTTTTTTTAATTATTGTTAAAAATAAATAATAATTATGTTTTAATGATTAAAATGATTACATTTCTGTGTAATATCTAATTTAATTATTATTATTAAATATTTATCAAACTGGGAAGTTCGTCGTGTGAACCTCAAGGGTCGCACTTTAGTCCTAATAAACGACCCACCTCACGGCTTGTTTCTTTTCAGACGCTGTGGGAACTTGTACCCCGACTTTATAAGATAAAAAATGTTTTTTCGGTCCAATCTGTAGCTTTTCGTTTGTAGTTGTTTGTATAGTGAAAAGATTTTTGTTTGTAGTTCAACGGTTTTCGAAAAAAAAAATCAAAAATTGCCTCCCCCTCACTTTTGAATTTC
The DNA here is from genome assembly GCA_039654895.1 of Mongoloraphidia duomilia. Classification (NCBI taxonomy): domain Eukaryota; kingdom Metazoa; phylum Arthropoda; class Insecta; order Raphidioptera; family Raphidiidae; genus Mongoloraphidia; species Mongoloraphidia duomilia. Next base: position 1,474,808 of record CM077521.1, on the reverse strand, counting down.
GAAAATCTGACTTCACAGTCATGTTCGGAACCGTTTGTAGTTGTTTGTAGTGATTTTACATTCGTTTGTAGTTCAAAATCTGCAGCGAACTGAAGGCTTATATGTATTGATTTATATTTCAGACAGTAAAAGCGTTCCTGAACGACATGATCGAAAGGGGGCAAGGTCACATCGTGACAGTTGCAAGCGTCGCCGGGCTCCTAGGGACATACAAATGCACGGATTACAGTGCAACCAAATTCGCTACCGTCGGATTCCACGAAAGTCTTTTTACTGAACTTAAAGTGAGTACATTTATTAACTTCCCATTGGAAGTTATTGTAATGAGTCCGAAAATCGAAATCAAAATGTGTAACAAATTTTTATGTTTCAAGGTCACTACACTATTTTTACACTATTTTTAGAAAGATGTCTGTGTGTGTGTGTGTGTGTGTACGTACGTACGTACGTATGTGTCCATTTCTTTCTAAGACGAAATCTCGAGAATAAAAAATGATATCGACTACGCTAGGGTGCCAATCGACGCGTATTAATGTAAATATGATCTGAAAGAATTTTTTTCAAAATCGGTTCAGCCGTTCTTTTTTCTTAACCAAATAGACTCCAAAAAAGTAGATTTTACACAATATCTCGCGAATAAAAAAATATATCGAGGCGTGTTAACGTCATTTTGATCCGACATAAATTTTATAAAAATCGGTTCAGTCGTTTTTTTTTTAATTATTGTTAAAAATAAATAATAATTATGTTTAAAATGATTAATATTTATCAAACTGGGAAGTTCGTCGTGTGGACCTCAAGGGTCGCACTTTAGTCCTAATAAACGACCCACCTCACGGCTTGTTTTTTTATTTATTCTAGACTATATAGCCGCGTCGACAACTTATGTCATTAGCGTCTTAATTACATTAAATAACAACTAACTTAAAACTAAATGACATCACAAAACATCCATGAGCGGAGTTGGGATTCGAACCCACGACAGTGTGATCCAAAGGTCGGCTACGCTAACCGTTACACCACACTGTCCTCTAAAGTGAGTACAAAATCCAACTCCTACATTAGCAGATTTCTGAACAATATCATAGCCATACATATTTTATGGTACTCTACATTTGTGTTTTTAACACGCTTATATTAGCTTCACCTGTATGTTTGCGTGCTTGCTTGTTTGTCAGTTTGTAACCGACTTCTTTGAACTTGATTTTGACCACCTTTGAACGGTCAGATTTAGTTTAAACTTTGTCGACTTATCAAGGACCGACGACAATACAATAATTCAATAAGTTTGTCCCATTATCCTGACCAGGATCTCCAGGACTAAAAAAAAAAGCAAAAAACTTCAGATTGAACTGAAACTTTGCACACTTATCAAGGACCAATTACAATACAATAATTCCATAAGTTTGTCCCATTATCCTGACCAGGATCTCCAGGACTAAAAAGCAAAAATAAATTATAATTTAAAAAAACTAAAAAACACGCTTTAATGAACTAAAAAGTAAAAAATAATTAATTTTATTGTAAAAAAGCGTGGGTGCTTTGTATCATATTTTCATACTACCCCACGCTTTTTTACAATAAAATTAATTATTTTTTACTTTTTAGTTCATTAAAGCGTGTTTTTTAGTTTTTTTAAATTATAATTTATTTTTTGTTGGTAAATAATATTTATTGTTTTAACACTTTTAACATATCTACATCAAGGGCGTGTAGATAATCCAAAACGATTTACTCATGTTATAAAATTTATACTGCGATAATAAACTATATAAAACCGTAGATATTTATTAAAATTAATAAATATATGAAAATTGCAAAAAGAATGTGTGTAGAAATGATTTTAAGCTGCAATAGAAAAGATCATTGACACCAAATGACCGAACTGGGTGCATGCGAAAAAGAACTTGATACTTAGTTAAGTATTTGCATTCCACTTCATATAATTATAATATACTAGGTAATTATAATGATATATTGCCTTTCTTATCAACTATAGCCGTTATCCGTGGCTCCGCTTACGTGTTATATTTCGATTTTTTATGCCCAGTAATATAAAATCCCGTATATATAGTTAATACATAATATTACTTTTTATAACTCCTGCTTCTAAAGTTCAATATTCGAGTACTGTGAGGCGGGCGTAAAGAGGCGTATTTTAGTCACCGTGCGTAAAAGTACCGTCACCGTGCGTAAAAGTCCAAAGCGTGCGTAAAAGTACAATCTCTACATCTTATAAATTCGAAATCTCCGCACTTTGTACAATACAAGCACTTACTGGCTATCGATCGATGTGTTCCTATATATAGTAACGCGCGTACAAAGTACACATCATGAGAGAGTTATGTTTTTAATGATTTATACAGAAGTTTATAACTTTAATAAAAATAAACCAAATCGTAACTTAGTTTGTAATTGTAAAATTCTAAGGACTAGAAGAGCGAATTTTCCGTTTTCATAATTTTTTTTTCTCTCTATTAAATTATTACTACTACTAGCCATCAGTAGATCACCAAACAAAAAAGAGGGCCATGCTTTTTTTCAAAGAATAAAAAAAGAGTGTTTATTTTTTGCAAATATTTACTAGGTGGGAAGTGTAGGACTGGTCATCAGTCGAATTATTTTTTTTAATAATAAATTGTAAATCCAATTGACACTTTTACCAGCTCCCGGGCTAGAACCCGGGAACTAGGGACTTGTAATAGAGGAACCATAGCAACGCCATGTAAACAACAGCATTGCTAGATCAGAGGTCAAGTGTGTACACAGTATACCTTTTATTGTTTCAATAGACACACGGCCACCACAATATTCACGCCACCCTCGTGTGTCCCTACTACATCAACACAGGAATGTTTGCCGGTGTAAGACCGCGCCTCCTGCCAATGCTGGAGCCAAGCTTCGTAGCCGAGCGGATCATACGTGCTGTCCGATTCCGAGAGGTCCTCTGCGTCATGCCTCCATCGGTGCGCTATATGCTGCCTCTCAAATGGTAAGCTCATTTTTTCCCCAATTTATTCATTAAAAAATATTCGGTAATGAGTCATTTTCCTGAGAGTAGTTCCTTCAATTATCCACGAGAGGCAGCACTTGTAGTAGGTACAAACATTATTTATTCCCCATTAGTGTCGTGTCAATTTAGTGGTACCTATAACTTAATTATTACATAATAATGTAATAATTACGTTATACCACTAAAATGACACGACACTAATGGGGAATAAATAATGTTTGTACCTACTACAAGTGCTGCCTCTCGTGGATAATTGAAGGAACTACCCTCAGGAAAATGGCTCGTTCTTTTTCAACTATGAATGTTCCCTCCTAGAGATCAAATTAAAGAATCGATTTTGACAAATGAGGCGTCGTTGGATTCGTCTCAATTTCAAGAATATCATAGGCTATAAAACAAATCCAATATGGCGCCCATTACACGCCATATTGTCTTTGGATGATATAATTTGAAGTCAGTCTTAGAGCAAACAGTTTACTAATTTTTAAATTGTAAATTTTAAATATTTATTTTAAAAGTTTTGCTTTTTTTTAACTTTGTATGTTTGTATGACAATTGATAATGTTATGTACTCTTTGTATGGAACGACTGCAATATATTACTTACTTATTTACGATTTGTGCTGTAAAATAATATTTATTTTAAATACAATAATGAGTTTTTGTGGTTATAATATAATAATTATTAAATAGACAGTATAGCTATTCCACAAGCAAATACTTTTCTTAACGTAATCAGTCGACAACCTGCCATCGTGATGTTAAACGTCAAACAATTAAGATATATTTATTTTGTTTTAGTCTTTTGCCGGCAAAGATGTGTTGGGCTTTGATGTACAGAATCATCCAAGGACCTCAATCAATGATGACTTTTAGAGGACACAACAGGATTCCAGAATGCTAGTTCAATTTTTATCGTAGCTTTAATCAATAAATCAGTACATATCTTTGTCAAAAAAAATAGGTTTGTTGCTACAGGCGATCACAGATTTGTCCTTGAGAATTTTCGGATGTTTTCATTAAACATACGTAAAACATAATTAATTAAAAACTAGTCTCAAGCTTGTTTGTTGGAACAGCTGACGCGGTGTTTACACTAAATTCAAAAACTTGCGTTGAATCCTCTGCAGTTTTACTGATCGCAGGAATTACCTAATGCGCATGTCTCTCATTAAAAAATCGCGTATTGTTTGTCAGTAAACGGTTTAACAACTGATTAGTAAGGATTTGGGTGAGACGGCTGTTGGAACAATAGTATTTCTGCGGTTTTGAATTCCTGTCGGAACAAACCTATTATGCAACAATTTCAATACAGTAGAATCCGGATAGAACGACTTTCAAGGAACCGGCGACATTATGTCGTATTAACCGGACGAGGCACAAAGCGGACGCATAGTACGTCTATATGAAACCTAACTTGAGTTTGCATTTACGTCGCTAAAAACGGTTAGTCGTTATAAACGAAGTCGTAATAGACGGACTCTACTGTATTTTGACACTACTTCCGAAAAGAAAATTGACTTGAAGAAAATGTTCTGTTAATTCTCGAAAGGTGAAAGAAAAAATTAAAGTATTAAAATTTTTATCCCCGAGGCTCGCAAAATAAGAATGAGATCTGAGGAATAGCTAGAAAGCAATGTATGAGAATCGATACGTCTAGAATCGATACATCGATACGTCTAGAATCGATACATCGATACGTCTAGAATCGATACATCGAACAATGTGTAGTTTAGAAATATGAGAGCAAAATCTATTAGGTACATATTAATGCCAAGCAATGAGCCATTTTCCTGAGAGTAGTTCCTTCAATTATCCACGAGATGCAGCACTTGTGGTAGGTACAAACATTATTTATTCCCCATTAGTGTCGTGTAATTTTAGTGGTATAACTTAATTATTTAATTAATTTAATAATAATAATAATATTAACCACTAAAATGACACGACACTAATGGGGAATAAATAATGTTTGTACCTTCCACAAGTGCTGCCTCTCGTGGATAATTGAAGGAACTACTCTCAGGAAAATGGCTCATTGAAAATTATGGAAACAAAAGAAAAGAATTTTTAAAATTAGAGAAAAAGATAATAGAAAAATAAAAAATAAAAATATTTATAGTTCCTTTTTTTTTATTGTTTCATGTTTATTTTTATTATTTTTACAATATTTTATAAAAACTGTTAAAAATTTGTAATTATTTAACTAAATTCTAAATATTTCGAAATAAAAAAAAATTTGCAAAAACTTTTATTAGGTATTAGCTTTTAAATCGAACTCTAGATGGCAGCATGGGTAAAGTTCTAAGCGGGATGACCTTGTAATTTTAACACGTCAATGGAGTCTGTATCCTGCTCTGACCTTTGACAATACAACTATGGACTATCAACGCTAACTTCACTCTGGATCCATGTTTTGACAGAATCAACAAAACATGACAGATTATGCATTAAATTATATTGATGTATGGAAATACATTAAGATTGAACTACTTGATTCTAGCTATTCATTTCTATAACTATGGTCTAAGGCTCTGACAGTCACCCGCGGCCATATTTGTTTCGAGGTCATCCCACTTAGGATTAACGACTATAGAGATCAGCCATTTTGAATTTAATCGCGAATAACGTTTACAATAAATCATAAAAATAATCCAATCCTTGACCAAGCTCCCATATAGATAAGCCTGTCCCTAGTTTTTCCGCCAATTCAATACGTTTATTTATTGAAAACAACGTTGGGAAAAATACGTAATGTCGTCCATTTTTATTTCTAAAAAATAAATATGAAGTTATTAGAGTAAACAGTAAGGCAGCAGTCTCATGTACACGGAAAACGCACGGAAGACGGAACTAGGAAATGCAAGTGGCGGAGGTTGACCAATCAGATTCTTTCCGTAAAGTTTAAATATTACGGAAAGAATCTGATTGGTCAACTTCCGCCATTTGCATTTCCGAGTTCCGTCTTCCGTGCGTTTTCCGTGTACATGGGACAACACCCTCAAACTAGTTTCTCACTCCTGACCTACGTTGTTTCGTTAGTCAGGCAGCAGTCCCATGTACTTACACGGAAAACGCACGGAAGACGGAACTCGGAAATTTGCATTTCCGAGTTCCGTCTTCCGTGCGTTTTCCGTGTACATGGGACAGCACCCTCAAACTATAGTTTCTCACTCCTGACCTGCGTTGTTTCGTTAGTCAGGCAGCAGCCCCATGTACTTACACGGAAAACGCACGGAAGACGGAACTCGGAAATGCAAATGGCGGAGGTTGACCAATCAGATTCTTTCCGTAAAGTTTGAATTTTACGGAAAGAATCTGATTGGTCAAGTTTCGCCATTTGCATTTCCGAGTTCCGTCTTCCGTGCGGTTTCCGTGTACATGGGACAGCACCCTCAAACTACAGTTTCTCACTCCTGACCTGCGTTGTTTCGTTAGTCAGGCAGCAGTCCCATGTACTTACACGGAAAACGCACGGAAGACGGAACTCGGAAATGCAAATGGCGGAGGTTGACCAATCATATTCTTTCCGTAAAGTTTGAATATTACGGAAAGAATCTGATTGGTCAACTTCCGCCATTTGCATTTCCGAGTTCCGTCTTCCGTGCGTTTTCCGTGTACATAGGACAGCATCCTCAAACTACAGTTTCTCACTCCTGACCTGCGTTGTTTCGTTAGTCAGACAGCAGTCCCATCTACTTACACGGAAAATGCACGGAAGACGGAACTCGGAAATGCAAATGGTGGAGGTTAACCAATCAGATTCTTTCCGTAAAGTTTGAATATTACGGAAAGAATCTGATTGGTCAACTTCCGCCATTTCCGAGTTCCGTCTTCCGTGCGTTTTCCGTGTACATGGAACTGCTGCCTAAAACTAGATTAGTGCCAACTTAGTGCCAAAAAAAAACAACTATTTTAGACTCACTTCATGTCAAAGAAATGTTCCTTCGTGGAATTGTCATATGACAGTTTCCCCTTCAAGTCTTTCAACAGTTCAATATACTGGTTTCCGACGATCGCACCGCCGCCATGTGGCGTATAGTTGTAACCATAAAAGTTCAAACCCAACAAAATGGATTTGCGCCTCTCAATATCATTCGTTAAAGTTTTTACACACGATTCGATCCAATCAATTGGGGCATTGGCACCTAAAAATTATCGTATACAACTCTACTAATGACCTGCTATATATTATTATTACGCTACGATTAAAAAAGGATGGATAGTAAGCGAAAATAGCGACTATAGTAGTACTGGCGACATCGGACGACATTTATTATAAGCTCTAAGCATTCGATCGCTGTCACTTTATTTTAATATTAGAAAATAACCGGATTTTAACAGGTGCTGAATGGATTACTAATGACGGAGTAGGGTAAACGCCGGATAATAGAGTACCTAACGAATTTAGGATGGCAGTGTGAATTACTGACAGCCGGATTAGTGGGATTCTAATGTAATAAGAATTTAATATACCTGGCCTTTCAATTGACGAAAAATCGTAAGTCATTAATGAAAAGGCAGTAACATGGTTGTAAAGTTGATCGAAATGAACAGCATCGAACAGTTCTTGATCGAAACCTCTCGATGGCGGAATTACAAGAATCGTGTCATAAGAAGAGACTTTCATTTCATTAGCTAAAAATACGAAATAAATAAATTTATAAATTCTAGATTGCTGTTCCTTTGTTTAGTGAACCATTTAGCGAGCGCGTGAATTACTCTGTAGTATATTTTCCGCTGCAATATAAAAAGACAGTCATATGCCTTGAGGTACCTTCCCACTAGCTACTAGATCTAGACGACAAGTTACTTTTTATTTATTGTGGATTATAGACCAGTCGACAACTTAGGTCAGTAGCGTCTTAATTACATTAAATAACAAATAACTTATATCTAAATGACATCACAAAACATCCATGAGCCGAGGTGGGATTCAAGCCCACGATAGTGTGATCCAAAGGCCGCTAAGCTAACCGTTACACCCAGGGCCGGCACGTGCGCCTGGTCGGACAGGCGATCGCCTTACGGCGCCATATTTTTAGGGCGGCATATTTTTGTAGCAGCGAATTTTTCGTGCGGTATTTTACTTTTTAAAAATGATTATATTTTTTTCAAAGTGTCTATACCTATATTATTTTTTGTAAATATTGTTATTAGAATTACATTTGTTTTTTATTTGTTAAGTACCTAAATAAAATATATCATCGGTTTATTAATTTTTTTAATATGTGGGGGGGGCGGCAAAAGTTGTATTCGCCTTAGGCGGCATATTTTGACGCGCCGGCCCTGGTTACACCACACTGACCTCCCACAAGTTACTGAAAATTCTATAACGTAAATTTTAAATCAAAATAAATTTTGAAAATTGGTCTGCGACTCGTAAATAAAATATGTTAGTTGGATCATTCGAGATTACCATATGGTGGGAAGGTGCTTCAAGGTAAGTAACTGTTATTTTCCATTACGGTAAAAAATAGAACTATTGTGACCCGCTTGAAAATTAAATATTTATCGATACAAAATTTTCGTTTAATTCTCCTGACCTTGATTATTCTATTGCACTTACCTATGAGTTTAATAAATTTCACTAAAACTGAGAAATCAATTCGTCCTGCCAATTGTGACCAAACTTCGATAACAAATCCCTCGAATTTATATTTTTTGCACGCTTTAATAAGCGTCGATGCAAGTTCGAGCTGTTCTTGTTCTTCGCTCAATAAATGAGAATAATCATCACCGGTCCATCCATCGAAAAGAATGCGAGGTAACACTTAAATATTAATTTAAGTATTTCAGTTTTTTATCGTTTGTTAGGTTAGGGGAAAAGATACTATCAAAACGGTCATTTTAGAAGTATCGATCAAACGATCATGGTCGGCTTATCCTAAATACATTCCTAAAATTACAGTATCGATACATTTTAAAAAACGAATCAAGCTACGATTAGTGACTAAATCGTTGTATATATATGGAAGATTCAATGAAAATCTTATTTTATTATTTTTAAACAGCCGTCCATTATTTGACAAGCCGTAAACATTTCGATAAAAATATTTAAAACTCTAACCTTTAACGCCTCTCTCCGATCCAGCTTCTCGAACCTGCCTAATCCACGATTTGTCGATATCATGAACGCCCGTAACTTCGTATTGTAAATCACCTTTACGTCGTATCTGCAGCCATACCGGACTTATATGTGTAAATTTATTACCGAATAATTTAGCAACATCGTAACCATGATTGTTCCACTGAAAAATTAACAAAACACTGTCAAAAACAAATCACTATGAATAACAAAACATTGTCAAAAACAAAACACTGTAAACACACAACACAGTGACGTGTTTTTCTCTTCCACATACTAATCAAAACGAACGTTATAAATGAAACAGTGCAACAAAAGTGTTGGCAGACGAAATAAAACACGAACAGTATACAATTTTCATTGATTACTTAATATTTAAAAACTTACCGGCGTTACGTAACCTAAAACTGTACCATTAAATCGATACTTTCTAGTATCTTTAAAATAAGTCTGATATTCTCTAATGATATCTTTGGATGACGGATTATTTACAACTAAATTCCTATCGAAGACTGTAGAATCTACTGTTCCTTTATTGATTTTCGCTTTCTTTGCTTTGTTATCGGACGGAGTCAATGTACCGTTTATTACATTTATACAAAAATATAAACTAACAACTATGTAAAATATTCTTAACATCATAATATATTTGGAAAAACGATTAAAATTCGTGTATTTTTACTTCTTTCTTTTGATATGTTTATTTCTTTAACTGGAATGTGTTTATCTGTCAAACTGACATCTGTATCAGTTCCAACAAATTGGCGGCAGCACCAGGCAGCTCCTAACGAATTTCAACAGTTATGTTTGTTGAAGTTCGCTTTGACATTTTTAATAAATTAACGATTCATTGCCAGTTTTTGTATATTCAAAAAGTGGTAATGAATTGTTATTTAAAAATACATAATTAAAATGAGTTTAAGTAAAGTTTTGTGCGTCGTAATTGGAGTAAAGAATATACAAATAAAGGTAAGCAATAAAGAATTTTCTCACGATAAATTTTATGTCAGACAAGAATGAATCATTATTGTTTTGTATTGTTATACAGCAAACAATAAATCGCAAATTAAGATTAGAGACGCTGCTAATAATCATAAATTTAAATTGCATATAAACATTATATTAGATTTAGAAATTGTTTTTAACCTAGTTCTACAAAACAATCATAAGTAGATACCGATATCTGAGAAACTTTACTGCAATTGTTTATGTTTTTAAAAGTAAAAGAAAGTCAAAAATGTTAAGGTACTTAAGTACTTATTTTTATAATGTCTGTTTTTTATTTATTTAATAAGTTTTTAAATTATCGAAAGATAAATACAATTAATTACTAATTAGATAGATGAATACTTAGCGGTTGGGACTTGGTACTTCTAAATTTTTATTTCGTAAATTTAAAACAAGAGAGAAACAAAATAGATCATCTGTTGTTATTCATGGTCTTTCTGAGAATTTGTTTAGATACAATATTCTCAAAAAACTTTTCTACAATTTAAAAAGAGATAGGTGCCTACCTATTATGAGAATGATGCCAGCGCAGAAATCAGCTATTTTTTTAAAAAAACTTATTCGCAGCAAAACGGGCAGTTTTCCTCCACGTATGAGAAAAGGAAACGTATTTAAAACACGTTTACTTTAGACCACATGGACATGAAAGTTGCTAAACATAATCAGAAAAATTCTGTATCCATTGTGGATATGTACAGGGTCGTTTGGTTTTAGTATCTCCGTGGGCTCTGCCAAGATCGGAGGCCCTGGTCAGCACACACATGCTATTTTTGAAGTGAAAACTTCCTTAGGCGCACTTTGCCTAAGTAGTGAACGAAAGTGAACCGTCACGCTTCGGATCGTTAACGCTGAATCGGGTTTACTGGGCTCAAACACGAAAAGGTAATTCCAATATGCTGGTAATAGGTTTTTTGTGGTTCATAAGTGCGCTAATAGATGACACTAAAACTTAATTAAAAAGATATTTGTAGTATGTTGGTAATAAATTAGTTTTAGTTCACAGGTGTGCTAATAGATGACACTAAAACTTTTGAGAGTAGTTTAATATAATACGCGTGTGTTATCCTAATTTTAAATATAGGTATTATATATAAGTTTTCACTTCTGTCGTGTGGTCACAAGCACACACCCGCTTTTTTTGTCACGCCATTTTGTCAGAGATCCAGGAGGCGGGTGGGAGGGATTAGTCTCTCTTTATTACCCCAGAAACCCCCCTCCCGCCTCTTCACTCCGTTTTTATTTGATTTCGTGTTCTTATTTAGTTTTTTTTTTCTGTTATTCGAATTTAATGGTATAATCACAACACTGTAAAAAATGGATGTAAAAATGCTGTAAAAAGTTAAGGTAGAATTCGCTCGATTTTCTGAGTAATTTTACAATATTATTTATTTTTACACAGCTTCATAAAAACTTGGACTTTTACTGTGAAATTAAACAAATTTGTGATTTTTACATAAAGTAAATTAAAATTACGTAATTTGTGTAATATTTCAATAAAGTGTGTAAAAATTACAAAATAAGATGTATACTTACATATATAAAATGGATGAATACAAAACAAATTTATGTAAAATTAGTAACCACGCATGCGCAATGTGTTTTTATGGAATCTACGCGATGTGCAGGCGATACCTGTTTGCGACGCTATTGTCTCTTTGTGTGCCTATTACCAGATTAATCGCTGGCTACAAATGGACCATCGACAATTTCTCATTTCTTACAGTGAAGAGTTATAAATTCTATAATCACGGAAACAGGCCGTGACCCAAAAAAATCAGCCCGCAACCTCACTTGGGGTCGTGACCCCGACTTTGGAAATCCCTGCTATAGGCTATAAGGGTTCCGTTTTTTCATTCTGAGGTACGGAACCCTAAAAATGATTAAAATCCACCTGTAATCGGTCATCATTCACGGTGGCTTCAACATCATGAAGGGATACAGAACATTGGAGGTTATAAAGAGAAGTGGGCGTAGCGACACGGGCGCAGTATTATCGCGAACGTGATGGAGAGAGTACGAAGGCCGTCGCCCCGGTCGCTTGAAGGCAAGAAGAAAGTCTTTCAACGGAACGCCGGTTATAACGGCGCGTGCTACAACCAAAGTGCTGCATATAGTTTGAACGCATCCTTTAATGACAACAGGATCTTAACATCCTGTTATCGCGCCAGGATTACATCTTCCTATGCCAGCAGGATTATACAATCTTGCTATAACAGCAGAATCATAATAGCTACATACGTTTTATGTGCCCTTGTGGGATTTTCTGGTAAGTTTTTGAAAATAGTGATCGTGTTTTGCAGTGCTAGTGTTTTTGAAATTTCGGGGGGTTTTTTGCGGGGGATTCTTCAGGATTTTGAAGTGCCGGTTTCACCAATATAAAAGGCAGAGCTGGCTCAATTCAACGAATAATTATAAATTATTGAAAATTTTCATTGGAAAGCAGCCAATTATATAATTGATTCGAAACATATTGGAAAAAATCATATCATTTTACCAACCATAGCCACAGTCAGGAATTATATAATTGGCTGCTTTCCAACGAAAATTTTCAATTGCAATTCAGCCGTATGAATCTTACTAATTTATTATAAATTATGAACGCTTGACAAGTCTGTAGTCGTAAGCGTTTAAGGGCTGACTCGGACAAATTCCCAGAATACCAAGTGCTATAGAAGACACCTTGGCATGTGTCTGGAATCTTAAAAAATATAAAGGATAAAAAATGTGAAATAATAAATTAACAACTATATTGAAGCTTAGCCAGCCCGGGAGCTGGCCCTGATACAATGTCGAAATTGAAATTGAAAATGATCAGGGCATGTTAATTAGAACTAGAAGTAAAAGGCCACGTGACAGTTTTTTTTCGAAACATTTTCTTGATGTGCTATTTAAACGACATGTTACGTTATTTAGCTCCTGTGACGTCAGCATGCTGTTTAAATAAGACGCGGCAACTTTAGCCGACTTTAAAAACTCATTGGGTTTCAACGAATCGTCCTATGTTTCTCAGATTTTAGAAGTTTTGTTCAAGATTGCGTATATTTGCGTTTTGCATAATAAAAAAATGCTATTACTTCAAATGTTCACAAAATGCGTTACTTGTTATTGTTATAAAAATTAATGCAAAATTTTTACGTATGACAATTTTTAGAAAGCTACAAAACTGTCATTTCTCGCAGACCTTACGGCTTATTTAACAAATGATAACAAAATTGTTAAATTAATCAATTTCTCTAATTCGCATTGGAATATCAAAAAACGCAATGGACGATATAAAAATCAGTAAGGAGAACCATACATGATTTCCGTGTTCCAAAATTATTTTTCAAAATATTTTTTAATATGAACATTTTCAGCTATAAACACATAACACATTATAATATGTACTGAAAGCCCTTATACGATACTTAGACGATATTGATATAAGGTACAAAATATGCCCAAAAAATTCCATTTTCAAAATCACTAATTGGCACCAAAGTCAATATGCCTGGAGTCCTTAAAAAGACAAACATTTTAAAAAAATCATCCAAAAGAAATGGAATCTATTTTCAAATTTCATTAAAGTTGCATCAATGTCATCGATAATAATTATTATTGAGGGCAGTGTGGTCCAGTAGTTAACGTCGCGGGCTCTGGATCAGACTGTCGTGGGTTCGAATCCAGCCTCCGCTCATGGATGTTTTGTGATGTCATTTAGTTTTAACTGAGTTGTTATTTAATGTAATCAAGACGCTAATGACTTAAGTTGTCGACGCGTCTATAATTTACAATAAATAAAAATAAAAGATAATAATTATTTATATTTAAGTATTTGTTGTTGACATCGTTGTTAAATATCTGAAACAAAGCATGTTAGTAATGGTTGATAGAACACTATTTTGATTTAAATGTTGATTTTGACAACAGATAAAAAATGAACATCTGCGTGAACAAAAAATTTGTATAATATTTTTAACAATAAAACTTGATTATTTATAAGTGTTAAACATGCAACAAAAATATGCGTTAATAATATGAACACATGCAATTGTTGAACTGATAGAAATAAAGAAAGCATGAATTAATTATTTGAGAATGCATGAGAAGAAATTATGTTAATGTTGTCAGCTGTCAGAAATCAATGCAACGATAGATCGTAAACTTATAATTATCTGTGACCTCAAGACAAAACCGTTTACTGCTGGGTTGCAGAACGCATCGTCAAAAAATCAAGTTTGTCAATGACCTTATAATTGTGACCACACATTTCTCTTAATAAGAAAAGCATCGTAGAATTTGAAGATAGAAATAATAAGCTATTTAACTGAATGAATGAATTGTAAATTACAGACGCTCGACAAGAGCTATTTGCTTAAAAGGGCCTGCACTTCATGTTGCCGTTAAAAACCTTTAGAGGTGCTGTCGTCGTTATAAATGTAATATGTTTATTTTTTTTTAAATATTTTGAGTAGTTCGACTACCAGCAGATAGAGGACTCTGAACGAACAACAAGCCAATGCATGTCTGACGTCACCCCACGCTTACACTTTACCGCATCGACTTTACAGCATCGATGCTTGAAAAACAATCAATCACAAAACCTTTGAAAAACACGAACTGAACCCGAAAATCAAAACTGATATTTATACCGATGTAAACAAAACGAAAGTAACGCCCTCTCTTAGACAATAGCTACACTTTTTTAGTGATTGATAGCAGCCACAATGACAGTATCTATCATGAGTGACTTATTATTCAACATTCTGCTGTTATTATTAACAATTATGTCTTGAACTTCAACATATCCAAATGCTGTCTTTCAATTTAGGTATTTAATGCCTCTTCATTGAAAAAAATATTTTAAATTCAATCTCAATTCCTACTTTTATTAATTTCAAAACATGAACCCAAAAAAGTTTAATACCAAGAATAGCATCTATAAAATCTTACTGATCAGACAAATTGACTGTAATATAAAATAATAAAATATAATATATATAATAATATAAAAGCTGCTATGTTGTGAGAAAGATTAGGTTAAATCGTTGACTGAAGAATATTCCTTCACTCAACGGTTAAATGACATAATATGATGGCGCCATCTTTTGAAATGAATGAAATGCAAACCTCTTTTAAATCCAACACTAAAAAACTCGTAAAGACGCTAATAACCTCAGTTGTCGAGCGTCAATAATCTACAATATCTTTCTCTCACAAACTCAAAATTGTGTTAAACTAAGAATACCTACATAATGTTATGTAAGAATTATCTATTATTAATGTGAGATTCTAATGTACATACGGAAGTATTACTATACGATTTAATTGTTTTATTGAACATTTCCGCAACAATCATTGATTCAAAGTACATTTATATGTCTTCATGTACAAAAATGTTGACATTCAGAAAAATCAACAACTGGCGTTTGCGTTTTGTTTATTTTCTTTGACAGGAAGTGAATTAAATCTTCACTTTTGTTGTAATCAAGGGATCAACATAAACCGTACGTCAAAATTGAAAGTTAAGTTTTTGTTTCTTAGATCTCTTTTGTTAAGAACACAGTCAACTTTTTCTTAAACAAAATAATAATCATTAACTTGGGTACAATAATGAACACAATGTCTATGTCACATATACAACATGTTAAACAAATGCAACACAAAACAAAAGCGTGACCTTCAAAATGTAACTCACTGTGCTACATAAACGCATCATGCTGACCTACAAACTGTTACAAGGTCATCGAAGATGATAAAAAATTAAACATAGGTCAGAAATTTGGAGAAGAGGTTCAAAATATAAAAATTGAATGTATTTATAAGCTTTTATTTAACTTCCAATGTTTATATGTTAGTTTGTTTAGGTCAAAACTTGTAAGTCAATTTTGAACGACTTCCACGTATCCGATCGATTTGAAATTTTGTACACATATGTATTCCCGAGGACAATACATGAATAAATCGTTTTTAGAAATAAATTCAACCCCTAAGGGGTTCAAACGGGGATGTAGGGTTTTTTTGACTAATCAACGCCCAGGCCAAATCGCTGAAGCTAGAAACTTGTAATTTGGACAGTTGGTTTTTTTCTGACGTAAGCATCCACTAAGAAAGGATTTTTCGAAATTCAACCCCTACGGATGTCAAAGAGGGATAAAATTTTGAAAGACTAAAATGAACAAAATAAAATATTAGCAAAAAAAAACTTTTTAGAGACAAGCTTTTATTGAAATGTACTAAAAAGGAAAAAATAATATTTAATAATTTAGGTTTACAATAATTATGAACCTAAATTATTAAATATTATTTTTTCCTTTTTAGTACAATTCAATAAAAGCTTGTCTCTAAAAAGTTTTTTTTACTAATATTTACAAACTTTTCCTCAATAGTCTTTATAACACCTATTAGTATTGATTTATATCATTTCTCTGAATTATTATAAAGCTGCAGATGGCCAATCAATGATCGAAAGATGTCTTTGAAATTGAACTTGCTGAAAATGGCGTGTTGAATTCGATAACTTCGGCATCACCCTCGTTTTAGGTTACAA
Source organism: Mongoloraphidia duomilia (assembly GCA_039654895.1). Lineage (NCBI taxonomy): Eukaryota > Metazoa > Arthropoda > Insecta > Raphidioptera > Raphidiidae > Mongoloraphidia > Mongoloraphidia duomilia. The sequence goes on along the minus strand of CM077521.1, from coordinate 1,458,171 downwards.
ACCACCAAAAATGTTAAACGTCTCTAGCAGTTAAGGATGTATGGCATATATAGTCGAAGACAAAAGTATGTTTCTTGCTACATATACTGTAAGATAGAAGCACACTAGATTTATAGACATGTAAAATTGAAATGATTTTTGTTATTCTTTGACAGTTGCAGTACCATTAAACCTTACTTCGTCAACATTTTCTGCCCACCAACGAACGACCAGAAGTCTCGGCCGTGACGTTCAGTGCAACGAAGACGGCAAATTTTACCGCGATCCGGACAGACCTGCGCACCAGGTCTGGTCGTCAACCGAATGCTCCAGATACTATTTGTGCCTCGACGGAGACGTCTTCGAATTCAAATGCTCGACCGGCCTCCTTTTCGACGTCAACAGACAGATTTGCGACTTCAAGTTGAATGTCGAGAATTGTGACGTAACAGCAGGTAATCTAAAAGGTCAACTCCCTGATCCAAAACAGCGTTGGTTCAAAATTTGCACTTTGCAATAATTTTAGATTTTATTGTGTCTCCCGGTGCCCCTTTGTTTCGGCCGGTCCTGGCGCGAGCCATCCCTACCAACCCCCAGATAAAGACACAATAGGTACTATAAGAATGACACCGAGACGTCATCACTCGACAACGGCTATTGTTCCGGTCTCCACCCTTGAGTTTGGGTGGAGACCGAAACAGGAACGACTCCACTCACTTGTACTAATTCGTCTCTAGATTCCTGTCTAAAGTGTAGACACAATACTATAAGAATGACACCGAGACGTCATCACTCGACAACGGCTATTGTTCCGGTCTCCACCCTTGAGTATGGGTGGAGACCGGAACGGGAACGACTCCACTCACTTGTACTAATTCGTCTCTAGATTCCTGTCTAAAGTGTAGACACAATACTATAAGAATGACACCGAGACGTCATCATTCGACAACGGCTATTGTTCCGGTCTCCACCCTTGAGTATGGGTGGAGACCGGAACAGGAACGACTCCACTCACTTGTACTAATTCGTCTCTAGATTCCTGTCTAAAGTGTAGACACAATACTATAAGAATGACACCGAGACGTCATCACTCGACAACGGCTATTGTTCCGGTCTCCACCCTTAAGTATGGGTGGAGACCGGAACAAGGGTGGAGACCGGAACAATAGCCGTTGTCAAGTGATGACGTCTCGGTGTATGAGTTCAAGTATGGGTCCCATACTTGAACTCATACACGTCGTCTATGGTAAAAACCATTAGAGAGCAGCAGAGAGGGTAATGTCACTGTGTCATTCCAAGAGTAATTAGGCTATACGGGGCTACATTATTGTATATTAATCAATTATAAGAATTGAGTAGGCAACCAAATACAGATTGGTATAATGGTTAGCGTGCTGGCAGCTAGCCTTTGTATCAAACTGTTATGGGTTCGAATCCCACCTCTGATCATTGATTCAATGTAGGTAATTAGACACGCTAATAGCCGTAGTTGTCGAGCGTTTATAATCTACAATAAATTTAAAAAATCGACTAACGCAGAATGAGTATGGAATTGTTAATGTTTTGTATAAAAAAAACAGTTATATAACTTATATAATTAGATACAACTCACATTTTCTAATTTAAGACAAGTGTATTTATAATTAAACTAATTATGAATTCAATTAATTTAAATATGAGTTGAATAAAGAAGCTACAATAATTTCTATTTTTTTTTGTAAATCAGTTTATTTTAGCCACAGACCCGGGAATATTCCTACTTCTATGATTTTAGCGTATTTTGCCACTTGTACTGTGCTTGTACGTAATAATGTGTCTGGGTTCCTGTACTTATCGTGCATCGAAATCTTTTCAAATGCATGTTATTTAGATTCGTTAGCTCGCTAACTTTTGAAAGACGTAATCGATTTAAACTAATTTTGGTACACATGTTGATATTCATCTCTGATTGAGGTATGTTCGAAATGGGAATAATCGGGGTTACTTTAAGGTTTTTTTTAAATATTTAAAGACGCGGTATGAAAAAACAGACGGACATGAAATTAATACTTTAGAATTGTATTTCTAAAATTTAAATCCAGCTATTTTCGAGTGATTCCGGTACAGACAAAAATTCTAGAAACGCGTTCTCCCATGTAAGTATCTTACAAAATACCCGGAAACGGGAAAACACGAAAGTGCAGACAAAAGCAGTTAAGTCCGTCGGAGACCCGGGGCGGCAGAACTAAATGAGGCCCCCCGGTCTGTTTAAAAATTGATGTATTTGTGGTGTAAATTTCGTAAAAAATGAATAATATGGATTTAGTGGCTGACAAAAAAAATCAAATATTTATAATAAACGACCTACCTACGTTTATATTTTGTATACGTACGGGGCTTCCAACTCCAAACTGCCTCTTACTTACTAAACATATTTTGGCCTTGTTTGGGATTTGATTAAGAAGGACTTCTCGAGATTTGGAAGCCCCCCCCCAGGATTAGAGGCCTGGGGCGAGCCGCAGAGGCCTAGGATGAGCCGCAGAGGACTGGGGCGAGCCGCCCCCTCCGCCTCCCCCCCTCCCTTTAGTTCCTTAGTTCCGTTAACATTTTGTTTTGTGTATCTATGTGTTGATAGTGGGAACTGTACCTCAACCGTTACTAGACGAAGGCGACTGCGATCTAGGCGATGACGGTGGCGTTCGACTCGCATGCGCCGATGGCACTTGTCTTCCGGAAGCGTATTTTTGTGATGGTTCGGTCGACTGCGCCGACGGAAGTGACGAAGGATGGTGTGACGTAAATCACGATCCGAACGCAGCGGGTCCGTGCGATCCAAAAACATGTCTGCTGCCCGATTGTTTCTGCTCCAGAGATGGTATATGACCTTTTTATTGAAGTTATACTGCTTTAGGGAGGGTAGTGAATTGGAATGATCTATTGATCTCGAGTCAAAACTTATACCGAGGACAGTGTGGTCCAGTGATTAGCGTCACAGCCTCTGGATCAGACTGTCGTGGGTTCGAATCCCGCCTCCGCTCATGGTTGTTTTGTGATGTCATTTAGTTTTAAGTGAGCTGTCATTTAATGTAATCAAGATGCTAATGACGACGCGTCTATAATTTACAATAAATAAATAAATAAAAATTATATACCGACTCAAAAATTAATGAAACGCTGACAGGGATAGTTTTAGGGGGGATTGAGCCCCTTAGCTCCCCCCGCCCTGGATCCACTACTGCCTCCTTACACCTCCTTCGCAGCGTTCATGAATATTGATAACCATTTTAATGACAGGAACGCAAATACCTGGTAAATTGGAGCCGGCAAAAGTACCTCAAATGATAATAATAACATTCGACGACGCCGTTAACTACGAGAATTGGGAAATATACACGAAATCGTTGTTCGTGCCGGAACGGAAGAACCCGAACGGATGTCCGATTCGAGGTACTTTTTTCGTCAGCCATCAGTACAACGACTATCACAAGACGCAACAATTATGGAACGACGGTCATGAAATTGCTATCCATTCCATCACGTAAGACTGTTTTATGGTCACATGACTTGATTTGAATTTTTTGCGAAGTAAAATAAATTTATCTCATTTTTAATCATTTTTGAAACTATGCTTCTATAGGCGCGTTAGACGATTTCTGGGAGGGGAAAAACTTATGGTTTCGCGTCACGTCACCGACATGCTCATGTTAAAAGTATATTCACTGTCCGATCCTTTTGAAAATTAATATTTATGAGTTTTATAGGACACAAAAAAATAAAATGGCGTCAGATTTCAAAATGGCAGCCATATGTACTTTTGTAAAAATTATCCGTTCTTTTTGAAAATTGATATTTAAGAGTTTTATAGGACACAAAAAAATAAAATCGCGTCAGATTTCAAAATGGCGGTTATATGTATTTTTGTAAATATTATCCGATCTGTTTGAAAATTAATATCTGAGAGTTTTATAGGACACAAAAAAATAAAATGGCGTTAGATTTCAAAATGGCGATTATATGTACTTTTGTAAAAATTATCCGATCTTTTTGAAAATTGATATTTAAGAGTTTTATAGGACACAAAAAATAAAATGGCGTCAGATTTCAAAATGGCGGTTACCTGTATGTACTTTTGTAAAAATTATCCGATCTTTTTGAAAATTGATATTTAAGAGTTTCATAGGACACAAAAAAATAAAATGGCGTCAGATTTTAAAATGGCGGCCATATGTACTTTTGTAAAAATTCTCCGATCTTTTTGAAAATTGATATTTAAGAGTTTTATAGAACACAAAAAAATAAAATGGCGTCAGATTTCAAAATGGCGGTCATATATACTTTTGTAAAAATTATCCGATCTTTTTGAAAATTGATATTTAAGAGTTTTATAGAACACAAAAAAATAAAATTGCATCAGATTTCAAAATGGCGGTCAAATAATAACTTTTCAATTGTACTTATTGTCTGTAGCTTTGATAAATTCGGTTTTATATACAATGCGTCGGGTGTCCCATGACACCTCTTGACTTTTTTTTAATTTTGATTTGTATAAATGTTGCGCAGACATCGCGGTCCGGAAGACTGGTGGTCGAAAAACGCAACAATTGAGGACTGGTTCGACGAGATGGTTGGTCAAGCGAATATTTTGAACAGATTCGCCGCTGTCCGTTTGGAAGAAATGCGTGGCATGCGGGCGCCATTCTTGCGCGTCGGTTGGAACAGACAGTTCTTGATGATGAAGGAGTTCGGGTTCGTTTACGATAGTTCGATGGTGGCGCCTTTCTCCGATCCACCGTTATGGCCTTACACGCTCGATCACAAAATGCCGCATACTTGCACAGGTCAGTCAAGGTCACTAGACGAAATAAAAATTCTCACTGTGAAATTTACATATTGATCATATTCGTATATCCAGGAGCGGATCTAGGTTTTTCGGGGCCTAAGGCTTATTGAAGCCCAATGGGACCCCATTCTGTTTTTTCCAAGTATGTATTTAGATATGTGTGTATGTCCGTGATTGTTTCAGAACTACACGACCGATTTTTATGGTTCTTTTTTTATTTAATAGGACATACCTTGGGGATGGTTCTTATATAAATTTTGCTTAAATCGGTTCAGCAGTTCGACTGATTTTAATAAAAAGTGAGTAACGGAGTGTAACACCGTTAAAGTAAATGTCAGTTTTGACACAGCGAAGTCGGTTTATAACGTGCAAAATATCCTACCTTTTGTAAAAGCACTGAAAAGTAACAAATAAAATAAATTTAAAAACATAGAACCTCCTTCAAAAAAGCCACTAAAAAAAGAGGAAAATAATAAAATTTTGAGGTCGCTGCCAATTTAATAAAATGAAAGTAGATAGGTACATAGATACTTATATAAAAAGTTTTAGCAATTATATTTTAAAAATTGTGTTTTAAACACAACCAACAGCTAAGGTTATTTGGGCCTAGCACCAATTCATATTTTCAGTTCATTATTATTTTTTTTTTAATAATATGTAAATTGAAAATCCAAATGACACTTTTACCAGCTCTCGGGCTAGAACCCGGGAACTGGAGGCTTGTAATAGAGGAACCATAGCAACGCCATGTAAACAACAGCATTGCTACACGCTCAGCCATTCTTAAGCCAAGCAATTAAATTGGCGCCGACCTCAAAATTTTATTTATTTATTTATTTATTGGAAGTTTCTCTTATAATTATTAAGTGTTGATATATTGAAGGAAATGGACAAACATGTCCATCGCGATCATATCCAGGCGTATGGGAGATGGTGATGAACCAGATGCACGCCGGGGACTACACCTGCGGCATGGTAGATTCGTGTCCTCCAAACATGAGTAGTGCCGAAATCTACAGGATGCTAACCCATAACTTCAAGCGACACTATTTGTCCAACAGAGCACCCTACGGACTGTACTTCCATCCAACTTGGTTCAAACGACAAGATCATCTCGACGCTTTTCAGGTTAGAAAATAACCAGGGCCGTGTTTAGAGCTTATGCGGTAAGGCGAGACCTTGAACTCTAAAAATCTCGTATACCAAATTCGAACCCGCCAAGTAGGTAAAGATCTGATAAGCGGCCATCAGTCCAAATGGGAGCGCTAAAAAAGCCTCGGCGTAAACACTGAGATACAACCGCCCTTTATTGTTGTTACTCTACCTTAGTCCCTGATTTAACATTTTAGTATAACCTTACTAAACATTCGAATAAAATCAGACAAAGCCTGCTTGGATTTGTTAAATGACAATTCGTTTTCAGTTTTGTGGTCGTTTCTGTTCGGGAATAGAATACGCCTTCAAAAACGAAGACGTTCGAAAAAACACGATCAACAAAATTCACAGAAACGATTGATTTATTTTTTTCGTAGGAGAAGGTTTTGTTTGTTTCTCCTCGATTTTTCAGTGGTGTTAGAACGAATATTTGATGAAAAAATTCACAGATTTCACAATCCTTGCAACCATCGAGGACATTGGAAATGATAACAGCATATATGAAACATAATTAAATGTTTATTATACACACAATATTTATCAATGCACTGTTTAGTTTTGTCAGGAATAACCCTATTATTCTTCTGTTATATACGCGTTCACTTTTGCTTGATTACTTAACTTTTAAATGGATTTTTCTACAGTATTTATTAACATTTGCTCAAAAATAACACCGCAGATCGTCGCAAATACCTCTCAATTAACTAGACATGATATAAAACACATTTCGAAAAAATTGCACTTGTTCAATTTTGCATGATTGCTCCTCACTTGATCGCGACACCGTTGTCTTTTGGCCTTGAACGAAAACTCGTAACTCTGCCCCCATATACGAACATAAACATTTCCAATGTTAAAATATTTCAGAAATTCCTTGATGAAACGCTTCAACTACCAGACGTATATTTCGTGACCAACTGGCAAGCAATCCAGTGGATTCGCAATCCTGTACCGCTGCAAGAGCTATCTAAGTTTGAGCAGTGGAACTGCAAGAAACAATTGGAACCGAACGAAATAGCGTGCAACACGCCGCATGTCTGCAAGTTGCGCAGCCGCGTGCTTCAACAAGAACGGTTTCTCTATACGTGTATGGAGTGTCCTGAACAGTATCCTTGGATCAGGAATGAGTTCGGATTAGATTGATTGATGTTCTAAGAATCCATTCATTAATTGTACAAATACATTGTTGTAATAGTCATAAAGTGAAGAAAAATCGGCAAGAGCTTGAGAAAATTTTCCTAAAGATTAAACTTAGTACGGTGATATCTTTTATTTGAAACCAAAATCGCGTTGATAAATTCTACCGTTCAGAAAACTCTCAGAAGCTATTCAAGTCGTTCCTTGAAATTCCTACAAGAAACTGACATGGGACACTCCAAGAAAGTTGTACTGGGAGGTAGGGTAGCTTTAGGCAAATTTTCTCAAGGTCGTTATCTGGATTTAATGCTGAGATATTTGTGGAAAAGGTTTTTCAATACCGCTATTTCGAAATCTTTTAGTTTTTTATGCATACTTCAACGTCCAAATAATAAATTCACCTCACTGTAGAATTTAACTATCAAGTTGCTCATTTAAATAGATGTTAGATTGATAAATAATAACCAAAACAGTCGAAGATAAGATAATTTAGTGCAATATACAAAGATCAGAATTAGACGCAAGTTAAACCAAAAGTTAAAGACTTGACCGCTAGGGGCGCCAGCTATTTAACTACCGTGGTCTGTGGACAGTTTCATAGTAATGTGTACAGAATGAGTTTATTTAAAATTATAAATCATTGACAATGCCTATGTGCTGTGTTTACTGCGTTTACCACTGTTCAAATCATAGAGGTTTTGTATTTCAAAAGGATTCAGAATTGAAAAGAAGTGGTTGCATGCTATCGAAAGGGAAAAAACTTGCTTTCTTGCCAGGGCCGTAGCTAGAGCTGAATTCAGGATAGGGCACTGAAAGTTTAAAGTAGGGCTGAAGCAAAAGACTACAATTTATTAATTGGATTGCCCACCTCATCTGGTGATATCAAATTACAAAAGCAAAAAACGGTGAATGACAATTTAATCAAAAAAAAAAACACAGAACTTGCCATGTTATTAAATTTCCGAAGAACTTCATTTAGATCCAACGAATTTAATCTTGTTTTTCCAAATGTCAGATAGATCAAGGCTGTCATTCTGTCGTGACAGTCTTTGCGGCTTATTTATAATTCCTTAAAGTAGGGCACTGGATGTTTTAAGGTAGGGCATTGCCCCTTAATGCCCCCCCCCCCTAGCTACGGCTCTGTTTCTCGCCCGTTACATTGTAATTAATATTTTAGCTTACCTGCTTTAAGTATGGCTGGATTAAGATACTGGCAGGTGGCAGCTAAGTGCTGGAGGACGTACAAAGTAAAAAATGGGAAAATAGAAAAAATATATTGATGTTTAGCTTACACAGGGCGTCTGAAATTCAAGGGTGGACCTTGAACTACAATTGCCACCGCTGATATTTATTCTTTTCTAATTCTGGTCTTAGATTTAATATGGTAATTTATAAGATAATTATTATATACTGTTAATTACTCTGTAAAAAAATAAATTATTTTTGTTTAGAAAATTTGGATGATTGTCCGTTGTTTTCAGATTAGTTGCATTGTTTGGAAAATTAAGGTAAACTAATTTTTTTTTTTGAAAAATATGTTTCTAATTTAGATGCCTAGTGAAATTGTGAAGTAGGTATTCATGCATCTTTTTTAGTAATTTCCGGTTTATTTAGGTGATTTGAAAATGAAAGAAACAAAATATTGTGATTTATCTATTTAAACATTCATTCGTGAGAAGTCTAATTACATTCGAAAGTTATAGGTATTTACATTTGTATTACAAAATAGTATAAAAATTCAAATTAACTTAATCACAATTATACTTATTTTGATAAATTCAAAAAAAGAAAATTATCCCTCCTGTGCAATGAATGGATTTTGTATAGCTTCCATTCCATCGACAGGGCAAATGAGTACAACGCTTGTGCCTCGACATACGACTAACCCCAGTTGTCTGGTGTCTTCGACGAGTTTGTAAGGATCGTCCGGATCTCGAAGATATTCGGTTGTATTATCCAAAACTAAATTCAATAACGGATCGTAACCTTTTAAAATACCAGCTGCTTCTCGACCACCGGCGAATTTGACGCGTATACTTTTTTCTAAATATTTAGACAAATCTAATATTGATTCCTTACGTTTCTTCTCTTTTTGGTCGGCGGCGTTTTGGGGACCCTGCAATTTGCAAATGCCAACATATTATAATTGTTACTTAAGTGCTACTTGTGACTTTAAAATAAAAATTACCTTTTTGTCTCCTTGATTAGAAGCCATAATTTTATTTTCTTTATAAAATAATGCGATAGCCTAATTGTAGCCGCTAAAACATAACCTAAATTGCAAAATTTGACAACAGACTTCAAATTCCAGTGCTGCCAAAGCCCAAATGACAAGTGACAAAATTACAGTCAATTTTGACAGATTTGCTATTTGGCAAAAATTACGTGTTTGAAAACATTTATAATGAAAAAATAATATAAAGAGAGGAAAAGTGTTTAGAATAGATTAATAATTGAATTGTACAATGTAAGAATGATTGTTTATTTTTTCATTTTCTAAACAATTTTAAAATATGAGTATTGAGGATATTGGTTATATTTTATGTTCAGGTACAGCTCTCAATTGAAGATAATACATCGCACCTAATAAAAAAAATCAAATGCGGTCATCAGTAAGTTACATTCTTTCTAGTGCAGCGAGTGAACCCAGCATGTCTCACCCAGATTATGAACAAAATTGTCACGACCATGCCGCTCTACTTATTTTAGTCCGACACATCGGTTCTCAACTAAAACCCAAAACGTTCAATCGAATATATGATCGTATATCTAAAATAGATAATTTAAAAATAACGGATTCTTCCGGTCAAGTAAGAAATATATGGACTAGATACATTAAAGAACACCCCGTAGAAAACAATGATTGGGGTGATTTTCAAACGCATAGGCGATTGTTAGGTTTAATTTCAATTGGAAAATATGATTCTCAGCAAGAATTGAACGAAATATGTCGAGTACATGAAAGTTTAAAAGTTAAATATACGAGTACTCTATACGATACAAGATGTATATTATTCGAAGCGTCTGAGAATGAATTATCTCCATCGAACGAAACCGAGACAACGAAGACAAAAATAGAAAATGAAGAAGTAAAAAAGTTTACAACGCCATCGAATTTCAAAACAAGGGCGTTATTTTACAATGAAAACGATCCTTGTAGTGATTTGGAAACACAATTGAGCGAATATATAAATTCGTTATTTTGGGTTTTGGAATCGAAACGCTTAGAACGATCGCGGGAAAAAATCGATCGCGTTTCATTACTTTTGGCGCCATTTGAAAAAAAAGAATTTGTTGGATTAGATACAGAACCGAGAAATAATAAAAAACGTTGCATGGGAAGAATGACGAAACATTTAGGTGATTTGTCGTTGCAGTCCGGTTTATTAAGTGAAAGTTTAAATTATTATTATTCGGCCAGTGAAGCTTTAAAATCGATCAACGATTGGTTATGGCTGGGCGCTGCTTTTGAAGGATTATGTGCGACTTCGGTAGTTATATTAAATCCGAATTTTCAAAGAAACGTATCGTTACATCGAAATTCGAGTTTACAAGACGGTTCTCCGAGTAAAAGCAGGTCAAATTCGATCGTATCCGCACCTAACGATGTAATCCGTAAAGAAATACCGAATGTTTTATCGGTCGAAGATATCGCTAAACGATATCGTGAAGCGATAATCCATTACAGCAAATACCAAAATGCTGGTATTATCGAAACAGAAGCTATTTTTAAAGCGGCCAGAATATCGATTCAACAAAATCACACACTACAAGCGGCGAGTTTTTTACAAAATGTAGTGTTTATAAATATAAGTTTAAACGAACAGGAAAAAATTCAGAGATTCGAAACGCTTGCCGATTTGTATACTCAAATCGGTTTTATGAGGAAAGCTGCATTTTGTCAGCGATTAGCCGCTACGAGATACGTTTCACAAAACAATCCAATGCCAAATTGGAACCAGTGCTATAATTTAATGCTACAGAGTTTTCCGGGCCATAAGTTGAGCTTAGATCCCAATGATATGACAACTTCTGAACAACTAGGTGAGACTAGGGTATTTTTTGTGGGGCTACAAAAGTGACGTTTAGAATACTTGAGAACAGCCAAAATCGTTTTGGCGCCATTATTATAGTTGTTCGTCTATTGCAGACCCCTAGTTCTTAAGTTCTAAAAGTATTGAGTGGGTTTTTAGTTTGTTATTGTGGAGAAATCGGTAACTCACCTAGCCGGAAACTGGGGGTTTCGGGTTCAAGTCCCGACAGTGGTCATTTGATTTTTTCTTAGATATAGCTTAAAAAATCATGGCAGCTTGGCTGTCTGATGTAATTATTATTGTCACCTCTAATTGTTATGTGAATAATATTGTTGTGGATATAAAGGGTTAAAAAAATCGATTGATTTTATCATATACCAATTTGTTATTGTAAACAAAAATAAAGTAAAGTATGAATTATCTCTCGAAATAAGAGCGAGAGATCATTATTGCTTGTTCTGCAAGAAAAAGAGAGAAAAAATACGGTTGCGCACGCATACCGTGTCCTGCTACCTAGTCAGTCAGTCAGTGACAACCGATATAGACATTTATTTGCCTAGTTACCGGATCATCTGTGAACACGGTATGCGCGCGCAGTCCAGGTTAAAAAGATACATGGATTGGTATTAGAATCAACACGCGTTACTTCAGGTACCGCTCAATGAGTAGGTAGCTTAAAATTTGCCTTTAATGCAATAAAATTCCGCTAGGGCGTGTTGATAATCGAGATTGTGAAATAACGGTAAGATTCAAATGTTTTTTTTGTTATTATTTCAGGATGGCCAACTCTACAGATACAATTATTACAAGAATTAGTAGTTGCAGCAAGGAGAATGGGCCATTCGGCGTTAGCGACGCGCCACATGACATTTTTATTACAAACAATGTGGCCCCATTTAACGACAACTGAACAAAAAGAATTTGCGGTACAGTTGCAAGTAAGTTTTTTTAAATGTTAATAAACAAGCCGTGAGGTGGGTCGTTTATTAGGACTAAAGTGCGACCCTTGAGGTCCACACGACTAACTTCCCAGTTTGATAAATATTTAATAATAATAATTAAATTAGATATTACACAGAAAAGTAATCATATTTTAATCATTAAAACATAATTATTATTTATTTTTAACATTAAAAAAAAAAAAAAACGGCTGAACCGATTTTTATAAAATTTATGTCGGATCAAAATGACGTTAACACGCCTCGATTGACACCCTTACGAAGTCGATATAATTTTTTATTCGCGAGATATTGTGTAAAATCTACTTTTTTGGAGTCTATTTGGTTAAGAAAAAAGAACGGCTGAACCGATTTTGAAAAAATTTCTTTCAGATCATATTTACGTTAATACGCGTCGATTGGCACCCTAACGTAGTCGATATCATTTTTCATTCTCGAGATTTCGTCTTAGAAAGAAATGGACACATATGTACATACGTACACATACACACACACAGACATCTTTCTAAAAATAGTGTAGTGACCTTGAAACATAAAAATTTGTTATACATTTTGATTTCGATTTTCGGACCCATTACAATAACTTCCAATGGGAAGTTAAAAAGAAATCTGAAAATTTGAAAAAAAATGTTAATTTTTCGAAACGATTATTTCTAGGCGTTATCGTCCCAGTGTGAAGGAGCACCAGTGCCATTGGTTTTGGATACAGGAATTGTGATTCCTCCAGCGAATCTGACGAACCTTCCAGTTTGTAAAATGTTCAAAATTCAAAATCTTAAAGCTCATCTTCAACCGCAAAAAGTTGAAAAAGAAAAAAGTGATTCAGGACCGTTTCTTTTTACGCCGATACATTTCGGATCGCTTGACCGTAAGAGTAATAAACCAAAAAGTAAAATGGGTAAGTGTTATTAAAATTATTAAAAATCGCCCAATTGTCTCTATCAGATTGTACCAGAATCTACATGGATCCCCTCCCCTGATTTTTTCAATTACGTATGGTGAAGAAAATTTGGGCTTTGATTACGAAAATTATAATTTTAGTAATAAGCAAACTTATGTTAAGTTACAGTGCACTGTTGCTATGGTTCCTCTATTACAAGTCCCCAGTTCCCGGGTTCTAGCCCTAGAGCTAATAAAAGTGTCAATTGGATTTTCAATTTATTATTAAAAAAAAAAATAATGAATTGAAAATATGAATTGGTGCTAGGCCCAAATAACCTCAGCTGTTGGTGGTCTTTAAAACACAATTCAACAGTGCACTGTCTAGTATCACGTCCATTCTACTGAACCGTCTCAGTAGTGCCAACTACATATTATGACAGTTACTTAGTTATGGCGCCAAACATGTGCTTATTGCGCACAACATATTGCGCTTCTATAATACATATTCAGATTTCAGTTCTGAATTTTTGCAACCAAACAACAATAACACCATTAAAAAAACTATATATTTTTAGAATTCTTATGGGTTGAAAACGACATCTGTGAAGTGGCGCTGAAACTTATAAACCCGCTTCCGTTCGAACTAAAAGTATCGAACATGCGTTTATTAACATCGGGTCCCGTTTTTGAATCGATACCGGAAACGATTCTCTTACCGCCAGAATCGCCAACATTAATCACGTTGCACGGCACTCCGAAAGAATGCGGTGAATTAGAACTGCTCGGTTACAGCACACACACTCTCGGTGTAAAATCGAACTGCCGTTTACGGAACATGAAAAATTTTTTGCCTCAGTATAGTATCGATGTGATACCCGCATTACCAGTTATGGATGTTAAGACATCTTTACCTCAAACAGCAACTTTCTCCAACTTTAATAACTATGAAAATGTCGTTACGTCTGCGAGTATAAGTTTATATAACGGCGAATTCGCCGAATGTACAATAACATTAACGAATACTAGCGATGTACCGATTGAAATGTTAGATGTATCGATTCAAAGTGTATTGGAACCGTCATTACAAGACCAAATATTTAAATGGTCGCAGAGTAATTTACAATCTCAGTTACCGTTAGTTCCAAAAGCGACCGCTAGTTTTACGTTGTATTTGTATTCGGCGGCTAATTTTCTGGGACCGATCATCGGTAACGCGGCGGCCGGAGAATTATTGAGTAGTGGAATTTATAGCAGTTCGCATGCGAGCAGCAGTATTATGTCAATGTCTGCTGGACCGAGTTCGTTACCGTCGAGGATTAATTCACCGATACACGGAATGGGAAGTAGCTTATATTCTCCGAGAAGAAATGATCTAACATCAAGTTTTAGGTAATTTGAAATACTTTAACAAAATATGTTACCAGTCGTGTTTAAAACGCTCTTAAACCCTTTTGATTACGTAACCTCACATTAGGACATACTATTTTGATTTTATACCGCCATTTTCGTTCAAAATATATCACCAAATAACCACACTTAACAATATACAGTTGAAACAAATCCGCAAAACAAAACATCGCCCATTTTGCATATGGCGGAAAGTGAACAGCTGATTATAACTGTTTTAACACTTTTAACCTATACAGTGTTCGTTCCCGCGTCACTAAAAAAATTAAAAAATCAAATAATAGTACAAAGATTACTTCACAATTAATTTTTTATTTTGTTGTTTTAATAATTTCCAGATCATCTAACTCGGGCCAATCAAGTCTAGCCACGACGGTAGGTAGATCACGGTCGCCAATTCCCCCTAGTTTACCGTGCGTACCGACGCATAATGCATCGACCATAGTTGATGCGCAGCTTCGGATTCGATATTCCGGTGGACTGGGATTACAGGAAGGTTACTGTAGAGCTAGTAGCATATATGTTACTTTAGAAATGATACCCAGTGTTCAAATTACCAATTGGGATGTTTTACCTGCTGAAACGTAAGTTATTTAACATTGTTCACCGTTTTTAGTTTAAAGTTTAGTCTTAAACAAAACTTGAAAAGACAGACTGCTGTATTAGAAACAAAATCTAGTTATTTTGTTGCTTTTGCTAAGAAGATAGTATGAGTAAACAGTGGTACCACAATGTGATGCTTCATTTTTTAGGAGTTCGCAGTTTTATCTAGTCCTCGATATTGCCAATTTGACATCACAAGAAATGGAATTACATTATACTCCAACGAAACATATATTAATTGAAGGTCATGAGAGTTGTAGAGTTCCAGTGCCATTGAACAGATGTCCGTTATCGAAATTATCTAAGATTTATATGGATCAGTCAACGAATGTTATCAACGATAGATTCGAATTAGAAAAAATTTGTTCGGAACATATATCTAGCTCAGTAGATTTAAGGTGGCATCTCTTAGGCACAGACACTAAGGGAAAGGCTACATTGAAAGGAATAACCTTAAGTCCAGACATGCTTGACTTAGTAAGAATGTCGCCAATAAATTGGGGTATGTATTTTTGTCAACTACTTATCATTATTTGTTAATATGCAAGACGAAAAAAAAATTCTAACCTATAAGTATAAACAAAGAAATGTCAGATGACATAATAATTTGCGTTGGTGTTACTGCGATGACAAGCGCCTGCAGCGTTTAAGTTTGGTAACGTTATCAGGGACGGTTCTGAGTCCATGTAACGCGGACTATTTAATTTATGTTCACATTTAAAGTAAATAAATATAATGAAACAATAAATAATGAAGTGCTTATTAATATTAAATGTGAAGTGTTGTGCACTTTTTAGGTTAACATTGTTAAAAACGAAAGACGTTAAAACTAATCCAGTAATACCAACATATTTTTTTTATATCACAACAAACAATACAAAAATTACCAGAATTTTAACGGTTTTCTATCTTTTGTTGACAGAAGTAACAGTAAATTCACAAATAGTTAAACCTCAAGAAGAAATTATGTGTAAAATAGGAGAGTGTTTAAAGTTATTAATATTAATTAGTAATAACTTAGAGCGACCGTTAAGTGAATTGACATTAAATATTCAGTTTTATCAAGATCATCAAAACGGAGTTAATAATTATCGACTGGAAACTCGTTTAGCTACATCTGGTGCTACAAAGTAAGTAACTATATTGTATAATTAAATTATTATTGAAGGTGGAGTGGTTAAATGAAGTCCCGATGATTTAACACTGCGCTATCCGGCATTCTGATTTGTAGCTTTGCTGTTTTTTGACTACGATGACATAATATAGCCTATTCCATTACCTGATGTATAATAAATGTAGAATAAACCCGATTCAAATCGGATCAATAGTTTTTGAGTTAACCCGGAACAAACACAAAAATTATGAAATTGCTAATTCAGATTAGGTACCCTATAATCTTACAAATGTACACTGATGATCTTAGCTGTCGAGCGTCTATAATCTACAATCTGTTTATAAAATGACAACATTATAAAGTTACGGTTTTATTTATTTGTGTTAATTTCATTGAAACATTGTCAAAAAATTCAATTGTACTTACTGTTGCTTAACAGGACTCTTTTACCGATATTAGAGGAACAAGGAAAAATTTCTCACGAATGCATCGTTATATTTTTCACTCCCGGCTTATACAAAGTGGATATTCAGTGTTCAGCACCTAGAGAATTTAAACGGTACCGTTAAAAATAATATTGAGACTAGTGGACACACGTGGAGATTCATACCTCCGGTTGAGATCAACGTAGAAGAATAATGAAGGTTAATAATTTTTTTGGATTAACAAATAACGTCTTAATAATCGCATAATTCAGTGACAGACATTTCTCAAATTTGAAGTCACTGTCCATTGAAGTGCGGAATACATCGATATAAAAATATTGAAATGCTTTTTTGGTGTAGGATGACTTTTCAATATATTTTTAATGACTGAAGTCAACTTTAAACTTTCTGCTTATTTTAAAGTCGAGCGATTTTAATTTAGAAGTTGACAGATATGAAGTGTTCATGTTTCATAACCCTACTTTTGGTCTGTGTTTAGAAATAAACAAAAGAAATAGTCGTTTAGATTGAGTGTTGGAAAACAAAAGGTATATAAAAATAAATAGTTTATGAATATTATTTTTGTAATACAATAATCTACAATATATTTAATTGCTTGACCCATGCGAACCAAATTTGAATCCGATTGATCGATAAATTTAGCAGATCTGAACAAATTTATGAGAAGTGATTATTTTGAGCATAAAGAAACGCAGTTGTATTGAAATTAATATAAACTAGATAGCAGCACTGTATGATATAAAAAATTTTCATAAATTAACCTTAATTTTGTGTGATTATTAAGATGTTGTTTTTCAAGTGATACATATTAAAAAAATAATAGTGTTCAAAACAACTACTCACTATTTTTGTTTTATAATAAAGTTGAATTATTGTTTAATAAATCATATATTTTAAAAATATTACCACACAAAATAGTTGCATATTTTTTTGAAGAATTGTTTTCGAATTTAAAAAAAAAAAAAAAATAATATGCCGTTCACTTTCTGTATCAATCCAAAAAAAAGATAAATGAATTATTTCCTAATTCGTAAAAAATAACATGGTTAGTTTGGTCCTTAAAATTACAGAAATATTTTATCGAAGACTTCTCGAATTTTTATAAAAACAAAGATTGCGCTCGTTTCAAATAAAAATATGCAACAATTTTTGTGCGGAATATGAAAAAACTACTTTTTTTAGAAAATAGCTTATTTCAACAACGTGACATATATTTACAAAAAAATTTTTTTTTAATTATACATTCTTTTTTTAAAGCATGTTTATTTTAATTATTATTTAATTTTAAAACTTGTGTATTTGTTAGAAAATGCAAAATAAAAATCATTGCAATTTTTACAGTGCATCAATTAAAAAACAATACAAAAAGTTCAGAATTTTTGCTCGATTTTGTTTTGTTTTGAATAGTACACAAAATTATCGCTTGAAAAGATTAAAGAAGCGTTGCATTAAAAATACCACTCAGCTTATAAAATTGTTTTCGCTTGTTATAAAACGTTATTCGTTGTCGAAAACGGCAAATTTAGGACACGGATTCAATTGGGCCATTACATAAGCGCCCGGATTACCGATTGTAATTAACTTCAAAGACTATAATTTGAACGCTTAGGCGCTAATGACCTCTGTTGTCGGGCGTCTATAATTTACAATTCATTCATTTGAACCCCAGTCTGTGAATGGATAAAGTTATACGGTTCAGTCGCGAATACCATTCGGCATACAGTGATTCTAGTCAGTTACATGTTCAGATCAATTTTTAATCTGTCATAGCTTGTTTGTCAAATAATTATAGTGTATAAATGTATACTTTTTTCCCTGAATATCCGTACTACGCTATAAGAACTGTGCTTACTAGACCTCAGTTGTCAAGCGTCTATAATGTGCAAAAACTGTGCTAGGAGTGGATTATGTTAAAGGAATTTAAGTAAGGTTATAGTTAAGTAGTTCTCGAAAATTTATGAAGTTGGCGCTTATGTTTGGAAAAAAACGAGTTTACTTTCGTGTAGTTAATTTATTATTCCAAATATTGATTGTATTTTCTAATTGAATCGAAAATAAGTTCATAAACAAGAAATTAAAAATGATCAAAAATATGTTTTCGTAAATACTAGACATGCACGCGACAATAAAAATATTCAATTAACCAAAAAAGTACAAGAAATTGCTTTTCTGTTAAAATGGAAGGATCTACAAAATGGATGATTTTTTAGGTTAAAAACAAAAGTTACATTTGAAATTTTGTTGAATCTCATTAGAAATTACGCTATTTGTGAAAATATAATTATGATATTGGTTAATTGTGTCTTTTCTGCAAGTTAGCTCAATAATTAAAACCAGCTTTTTAGAAGACGTTTATAAATTATTAAAATATAAGATTGACTTGTTTTTCCACGATTTAAGTATTAGTTTATTTCATAATAATAAAATAATTGTTTACGCGCTCAATATTGAATATTTTTTCGTTACAGTATAATAAAATGTACAGATTATTGTTAAATAATAGGACTGTATTATCGATATAAAATATATTTCATTGTTTTCTATAAAATATATAATTATTTTACTTTTTTTAAATAAAAAATAATTATAAAAAAATATAATACGAATGGCAGTGTTAAAAAAATTATGATTCACTAAAATACTGTGCCAGAGGGAAAGTCAAAGCTGTGACTTTACACATTGTCAGATTACACATAAGATCTATATAAGGCCGGCCGCACATTTCCTACTATCGGATCCGATTGTCTGAAACGATTTAAAATCGGACTACTACCGCACACTGCTGACAAAATAGTATAGAAAATGGACGATGGAGAGTTATTGGCAATTGCTTTTCTACTCTCACAACGAAAAAAAAAATAAAACGTCCCTATTGGATACATCCTTTGAATACAAAACGAAAAAAAAAAAAAAAAAAAAAATAATGAATTGAAAATATGAATTGGTGCTAGGCCCAAATAACCTTAGCTGTTGGTGGTCTTTAAAATACAATTACAATACAAAACGAATTCAAGAAAGTCGGACGTCCGATCCGATATTTGAACGTCAGATACCCGAATCCGACAATCGTTTCAGACAATCGGATCCGATAGTAGGAAATGTGCGGCCGGCCTAATATGTAAAGTAATTTTTATTTTAAAGTGCAAGTTTGATTTACTGTCACAATATAAGCTTTAATTTTGTATTTTTAAACCCTTTTTGTTGTCGTTGGTAGTGTATAAAATGATAAATATCCCGCAGAAAGCTCTGAAATAACACATTTAGTTTTGACTATGTGTAATCTGACAGCTTGGACTATAAACCAAGCATAAAATATTAGCTTATACGCTGTCAAACGTTTATAATCTATGTAATATCTATCATCTTTTTAATTTATAGCATAGATCAAGACTCAATGCTTATAGCTTATACAAACAAATGAAATAGCCACGCACAACGCTTCGTTCATTTGTTTTCGTTAAGGTAGTTGTCGTGCTATGGGCATAGTGTCAGAAAATTCTAAATTTTCGTATACTCATTAAGGATACTATAATACAAATACCATTAAAATTTGAAGTTGATTGACCATCTCTAACTCGAGATAAACTTAATTAAAGTTCGGATAATTAACACGGAGAGCATAGGAAAGATTGTGTTTTTGAAAAGTTTTTTAATTAAAAAAAAAAAATTAACAGTCAGAAATTTTCAAAAAACTAACTGTTCATTGATGTTTTGTTCTGAGTTTAAAAAAGAAAATCCAAAAATTATTGACCTTTTTATTGTTGAAATATAATAACGCAAAGTTCAACAATTTATGAGAAAAGATTGACATTTTTATATAATCCAAGTGAACAAACTAAGTGAAATATGTGTTACTATGTGAACAACAGTTTAGGTACAATCTCTAACAAAATTTTTTTACATTTAACACTATACTTATTTATTGTTTCATAGCGTATTATGAACGAAACTTTTGGATGTTATTGTAGCACGACAACTACCTTAAGTTGGATACAATGCAATTGCGAATGTTATTTTTTTCCCAACGGTATAATTCTAGTTTGCTCCATCCTTCTTCTCAGTCTTTTGTAATAATTTAAAACGTCTGGATTCGCCCAAACTTGGTTTCTATTAAAATCGACAATCCTCAAAGTTTTCAAACTCTGTGCTCTTGATAAAGCTACATAAGCTTGCCCGGCTTCAAACACACGTGACAAAGACATTTCGACACAATCTAATGTCAAACCTTGCGACTTATGTATCGAAAAAGCCCACGCCAACTTGAGAGGCACTTGTTTTCTCGAAATAATACCACCACCAACTGTTTTAATCGACCAACGTTCATGTTTTGCAGTATACTCCTTGTTATTTCTAAATCGGACTACCGGTAAATTATCAACGAAATTAACAATTATTCCTCGAGCTCCGTTAACTAAGCCGTCCGTTACGTTAACATTTTTTAACAGCATAACTTGCGCTCCAATTTTTAAATCTAACTTTCCCGGAACTGACGTTTGCTGATCTAGCTGTTTTGTAATACTAGGATCGCTGTCGTGCGCTTTAAAAGTTTTGATTTCACCCGGAAGTGATTTCAACTTGCTTTCGTTTATTAAATTAGCATCGTTTGTGTGAGAGCACAGTCTTGTAGCGAGTATACCACCCTCTTCAATCGTTTGTTTCGAAGTCGCCATTAACTTATCTACTATTTCGTCCGTAATATGTCCGATCCTAATATTATTCAATATCGATACGAATTCAGGATCTTTCTGTCTATGAACTTGTTGCAATTCAAAACTACGATGAATACATTTTTCCCATGCCGAAGTTTGAAAACAAAAACGTATCTGTTTTTGAGTATTTTGGCTAAAACTAGTACCGAACTGCTTTATTACCGGAGGTAACTGAAAGAAATCTCCACACAAAATCAGTTGTATTCCACCGAAAGGTTTATCATTTTTGCGCACAAATCTTGCAACCTGTTCTATTTTGTCGAAGAATTTTCCATCCACCATTGAAATTTCATCAATGATTAAGTGTTTACATTTCTTCCATATTTGTGCAGACGCAGGTCTCGAAGCAAGTTCGAAACATCTTTCGAGAAGTGCATCTCCACTTCCGATCCCAGCAAACGCATGCAAAGTCACACCACCTATGTGACAAGCAGCGACTCCGGTCGAAGCCGTTGCTGTCGTTACATCGGGTGGAAGAGCCGCAATGATTTTTCTTAATAGAAAACTTTTACCCGTACCGGCGCTTCCCGTAAAAAACACATTGTTTCCTGCTAAACAAGCGTCTAAAACCTCTTTCTGTTCCGGATTCAAATTAATCATCGGTACAGTCGTCGAATACAATTTCTTAGATACGGTCGGTTTATCGGTTCTGTCCATCAACCGTCTTTTCTTATTTGCGGGTGGCGACGGTGTCGTGACAGTACTTTTTGACACTTTAGCTTTCGCTTTGTTCAAATCTGCTACAGTAACTGGGCTGATATCTTCGAAAGATTTTGTTTTCCCTGACAATAGCCGCTCGCGAAGGGACGTTTTCGATGATTGGGTGCTGTCTTTTTCACCCGTCATTTTAACAAATACCGTACGTAAAAAGTTGAATAGCTGCGCTGGCGGTGCATTTGAAATAAACAACGTACACTTAGCATCTTGGAATCTAATTGAAGCTTTGCCTTCGGACATGAACTTTTTGTGGACATTTATACCTTTCAAATGCAGTTTTATTGGCACTGATTTTTCACTAGTAATTTCTATATATATATCGCGGAATTCATTTCGCACTAAACGCAATAAGGCGTTTTTACTATTCACTTTTCGTTGAATTATGCCCTGAGCGTTTAACCATTCAATATTTATACTGGCTGTTAAAGTCGTCTCGTTCGGATCCATTGAAATTTTATTTTAAATAAATGTTTTGGAAAGTTCAAAACAAAAGTGTGGTTAGATATTTTTAAAAAATTGACAGCTAATCCCATAGAGCTAGTTATTCCCTAAGAAAAAACCATAGAGCCTTTAACAAAACTTAGTTCTATGGAAAAACCAAGAAGAAAAAAATATAAATAAATAAGTAAACGTATTTGTTAAGTTGGTATCCCCGATTACTGATTATTGTGTAACTGATTTTGACAGTTCGAATTTTGTAGTGTCAGTAGTGTTAGATATTTTTAATTGTTAATAAAAAATCGTTATTAATGTGTGTGAAAGTGTTTAATCAAGTTCATAATAATATTTGAAAGTAGGTATACAATTATTAATTAATGCTTATTACCTATATGTTCATTAATTTTCAGGTCTATTATAATTAATAGGTATTAAAAGTATAGATCAAGAATTAATTATTCCGCGACTTGTAGTCGGTTTTATTTATTTTAATATATGTTATTTTCCGAACTTTTTGCAATATTTTTCCGGCTTCCAAAAATAAAATCGCAACAAAATGCAGCATGTATATTTGAAACGTTTTTGAAAGGATCGACATGATCCTAATTTAAAAATCTCACTGGGAATCAACATTTTTAATACAGTTACATGCAATTTTATTTTCTTTTTCTGTAGGTGATTTGTGAATGCGCTCCAGTAACATTTTTAAATTTAAAATGGAGGCGGTTGAACACAATAGAACAGCCGGGACAAATACAAGCTGATAAAAGGTTTGTTTTTTTTGTATATCTTTTTAACCATTTTTATATTTCTTTTCGATAAGTGACGGAACATTGGTAATTAATTAGTGCAATGATAACCGAAATTGTTGGACTGTCGTTGTTTATATGATGTAACAATGCGTTTATTACAACCATCAATTTTTTTGGGATTAAAGCGTGTGAATTTTAGTTTTATTAAAAATATGTAATAACAAACTAGTCCAAGATAATCTATAGGTTTATGATCTGAAAAAATAACAAGCGATGCACTAGATTACATGACGACATTATGAAAGTCTGAAACGCCATCTTAAATTTTCACACACTTCGTGCGCATGCGTATATCTTTTGTTTTTTTTTCGTTATAAAAAAATTGTTTTATTTAGTTATACAATTCACATTACAGAAAAATTCTTAAAAATACAAAATTATCGGAATATGTACTTGCTTTTAAATTCCGACAAATAAACAACCAAAAAAAATCTATTTTAGTTGTTAGAATTGTATTTGACACTCTAGATCAGTGCTTCTCAAAATGGTGGTTCGCGGACTGGTGCCGGTCCACATGCAGTTTACACAAGAAAAAAAAAATTGTGAGACGCTTTTATGTACCACCCTACAATCAAATCTCTGTTAAAATGCGAAGTCGATTGTTTTGATTCAATCGACAATTGATTCGATGTGTTGGTCAGTTGCCTGTGTGTTATCACGCTCCATGCGCTCAGTATATATTATAATTAAAAAAACTTTGACCTTCGATAAATTTTGCTTCGATTTGCGATTTTGGGTCCTATTTTTTGAAATTTTTTTCCGGGGTTGACGCCCCGGCCAGAGGGATAACCCAGGAACTAACGCTAATGTACACCTGATCCTGTCCATAGTCACCATTTGATTCGCTTCATGGGAAAAAAGGTAATGGTCCGTCATACATCAGTAAAAAAAGTGTGTCAGCTCCGACGCTCGACTGGAGTTTGGGCTTGAGAATAGCCGAGCGTGTAGCAGTGCTGTTGTTTACATGGCGTTGCTATGGTTCCTCTATTACAAGTCCCCAGTTCCCGGGTTCTAGCCGAGAGCTGGTAAAAGTGTCAATTGGATTTTCATTTATTATTAAAAAAAAAATAATGAATTGAAGATATGAATTGGTGCTAGGCCCAAATAACCTTAGAGCTGTTGGTGGTTTTTAAAACACAATTTAACAATCGACTGGAGTTTACTCCTTAAAGTAGGCAAACATACATACTTACATGCGTATACGGCTGTTACAAGTATACACATACATTAAAAGGTGCGCAAGGTAGGTTGCGCAGAAAAACGTTACGCTTTTTTGTTAACGCTTGTGTAAATTTTACTCCACGTAAAATTTCCATATCGGGCGCCTTAAATGAAAATCGATTCTTATGGAGTAAACTCCAAAAATAATGCCGGTCCGTCACATTAAATAGTTTGAGAAGCACTGCCCTAGATCACTAAAGTTATCTAAAGGATTTTTTCAGCAGAGAGTCTTTCACTTTTCGATACTTGCGTGATATTCAATTTTTTATTATCGCTATGCGAATACTTTTCGATAAACGTACTGACTTCAGATGCGCATTTGTTCGTCGTTAAAATTTCGAGATGCGTCGAATCGATAAATATTATTGGAACAGGTTTTCGAACGAATTCATTGATGCCCATATCTTCCGTAGTTGCAACAACTGCTTGTTTTTGACGTATAAGAATGACTGGCGATTGTATTTTTGTTAAAAGTTTACTAAAATCGGTTCTTTGTATTGCTCTGACAGTATTATGTAAAATAGTATAATTGCTTCTAAAAACGGCTTCCATGTTTGATGTTTTTAGTCGAGTTGATAATATTTTATAGACCAGCTGTAGACGAACATCCAATTCTTTCGTTTCATTTAAAACGGACTGAAAACAAAATCAAGTATTAACTAAACATATTGTAGCTCTCGGTGACATCTATCGACGTTTCTGTAAACATCAAAGTGGCTGACCTCTATAGTCGTTAACTGAAATTAATCATAAGCGGGATCACCTCGAAACAAAAATGAAAGTCAGAGTCTTACGGCCGTATTCATAGTTAACCCTTAAGTAGTAAGGGACACTTAACTCTACCCTCAAATCGAATATGCGTTTCATACGTCTGTAAGGGCCCTTACATCACCCTCACCTTAAGGGTGGGTAGTATGTCCCTTAAGTGTCGAAAAAGTAAAAACAGTAAAACACATGAAAAACACGCATTTATATCAAAAATGACAACTAAACACAATCGGTCTGCAGTATGACCAACTGTTCTAAAAGAAAAAAATCATGGAGGTTTACTATAATTCTTCCGTCACTCAAGGAAATGACTATGAAATGCTCCTTTGAATAAGGTGCCCTCAGCATTTAAGCGACCCTCAGCGAAGGGACCCTTATAACTTACCTTAAGGGTTAACTATGAATATGGGCATTAGACCATTGGACGGCTAGAATCAAGTACTCGAGCACTTTCTTCAACACACCCCAGTCTACGTTTTTCATGCATGTCACTTTCACTTAGTCCGATGTATTTCCATTCATCAATATAATTTAACGCACATAATCTGTCATGTTTTGTTGATTCTGTCAAAACACGGATCCAGAGTGAAGTTAGCGTTGCTAGTCCATAGGTGTATCGTCAAAGGTCAGAGCAGGATGGAGACTCTATTGTGTTGAAATTACAAGGTCATCCCGCTTAGAACAATATCCGTGCTGCCAACTATAGTCCGATTTAATTATTTAAAAGCGAAACTCACCCGAATTGCAGCGACCTCTTGCGGCAAGAAATGAATTACTACATCGATGATCATTTCGTTTTCGAATTCGAATTCATTTAACTCATTGTACTGAATAGAGACGAATTGCTTGGATACACTCGGTGAGCCGTCCACAACGCATAGGTTGCATTTGATCGATTCGGCTTCGAAACGGTTCATTAGTCCAATACCGTAAATCGAACCCATCGAATATGCGAGTATCGTTATTTGCTTGTTTTTAGGCATGTTTGATTTGATAATCTGAAAATATATAATTGAAAATGATTAAGGTTACAATGTAGCGGTCTTCCTAACTGTTTTTATTAGCTACAAGTAAGCATTAAGCCTCACAAAATGTCGCTTGTTCCTTAAAAACTTAAAAAAAAAATTCGACTGATGACCAGTCCTATACTTCCCACCTAGTAAATATTTGCAAAAAATAAACACTCTTTTGTTTATTTTTTGAAAAAAAGCATGGCCCTCTTTTTTGTTTAGTGATCTACTGATGGCTAGCTTAATATAGCAAAAATCGTGGTTACCTTGATTTACGTACAATTTTTATTTTTTTTAGTAAAATTTTTTTTCTCGAAAACTACATTTTAGAGAAAAAAAATATTTACATTTTTTTCATATTATAACATCTAGAATTCATTTATATTTTTTTTACCTATGTTAATACGTGACATTGAGAACGTTTTTTTTAATATCTCAGGATCCACTAAACCGATTTGACTCAAAATCTAATCAGATCTAAGTTAAAGGCTGATAAACACAATAGAACAATCGACATGGCCATATGTTGTTCCGTTTTTACGATATCGAAGGCGAAAAATTGACCACATACACAAACACATACAGACATCAGTCAGAAAATGATCTTAAACGATTGCTAGGGTGTCAAAACGTGAAGATCTGTTAAAATCTCGAAATATTTTTTTCGGACTAAATCCATTACTTCCCTAACATAGTAGAGGTGGGAAGTAAAAATTTTTTGTCCTAAAAATTGTGTCAAAAAACATGATATTTGTCAATATTTTTTTACACCACGCCATATGAGATTTCAAATTAACATTTTAAAGTTTTTTCTTTACAAATGTATGTTAAAAATACTGAGAAATGGCGCTTTTTCAACATGTTTGAAATTTATTTTTTTCTGTACCTACATAAATTTGTGTTAAACTTTAGTATTTTTGTCATTTTACCTGATTTTAAATCATTTATTTGGATCAAATCTCTAAATAGTATAAAACAAAGTCGCTGTCTGTCTCTGTCTGTTTCTCCGCATACCGCGTCTTCTAATCATAATTTCATACCACCCGGGCGTAGTCGGGACGGGGTAATATATAAAAATCTGGTTCGAAGTCATATGGGGAAAATGATACTTCTAGTTTGTTTTGAAAGCATTACCATTAATAAGGTTTTTCATAGAAATTAGAGATTTCCGAAACTGGTTTTCAGCATCTTGGTAGCAAGTGTTTCCGGGCTAGGTAGCCGTGGTCTAATGGATTTTACTCCGTACGTTTCGCCCAAAGCTCCGTTGGGCATCTTCAGCGGCGATTGGCAATACGATTCGATCTTCTTGCCGGTCGACTGCCAAGAAGATCGAATCGTATTGCCAATCGCCGCTGAAGATGCCCAACGGAGCTTTGGGCGAAACGTACGGAGTAAAATCCACTAGACCACGGCTACCTAGCCCGGAAACACTTGCTACCAAGATGTCTACCGGCCGTGAAAGCATGAAACTCCAATTTGGTTTTCAGCATTTTGTATGCACATACACACATTTATATGCTCGTAAGATAGAGCTATGCGGGTGAAACAGATGATGAACAGTCACCTTAAATATTTCTATTGAACTTAATTACTAACCCGTGAGACCAGACATCTGAATCGCGATTGAGCCAAAATCCAATCAAAGATCAGCCCAACGGAGCTGTTTTAATATTTTAGATTCGACTTACTTGTAAGAAGCAGTCGATTCTTTCTTCAATAGTTTCTTTTTCCGCAAGTGCTATTGGCTGAAGACCTTTAAAGTGTACGTTTAATTTTTTGGCAAGGGGTTCGAATATCCTAGCGTAACCTTCTATTCCAGGTATTGCGAAAACCGTTGACACGTCGTCTTCAGGTTTGGCTAGACTCTCCAAATGCACTAGTATTTTGCTTGTATCCTCAACGGTACCGATAAGTTGTTGAACTACTTTCATAGCATCTTTTGGAATCGGATCGCTTGGATCAGTTGACGCGACTCCGTTGAAAGATGTAATTTCTGCCAGTCTAGCAAAAAAACACATTTCTGATTTAGTAGACGATCACCGATAATAGAACTTCTAAAATATAAAAATCGGTCAATCACCGATTCCGTTTGTACATAGAGGATTCCCTACTTGCGCTACTATTATATCTCTCAAGATTCTGAGTCAGAATGCGTCGCGAATTGAATTGTGTTTTAAAGACCATCCAACAGCTAAGGTTATTTGGGCCTAGCACCAATTCATATTTTCAATTCATTATTTTTTTTTTAATAATAAATTGAAAATCCAATTGACACTTTTACCAGCTCTCGGACTAGAACCCGGGAACTGGGGACTTGTAATAGAGGAACCATAGCAACGCCATGTAAATAACAGCATTGCTACACGCTCGGCCATTCTCAAACCCCAGAATGTATATTATTACATGACTTCTAAGCTGTCTGCTACAAGACAGTCAGTAGCCGTGCAGATAAAGGCGTCAAACCATATGAACTCTACAAGGTATGAGGGTTCGAGACCATAGCTAGGGGAATGTGAAATATTTGATTTTTTCTTTATTTATTATTAAAGATAATAAATTGAAAAAAACATAAAATTACTATAAATTAATAAGATTTATACGGCTGAATTGCAATTGAAAATTTTTCGTTGGAAAGCAGCCAATTATATAATTGATTCGAAACATATTGGAAAAAATCATTTTACCAATCATAGTCACAGTCAGGATTCTAACCTGAATCTTTCCACTTTCGCGGCGGAATGAGCTTACAATTATTCACTTTCATGATGAGCTCTCGCTAGAACGAAGATTCACACCTACTACCTAGCTATAATAAATTAACTCTCGCATGTAGTGAAAATCAATTGATTCCGAAGCATATAAGGAGAATGTTTGATTAGTAATCTTGTCACGGTTGAGTAAATGTAAGCTCATTCCGCCGCGAAAGTGGAAAGGTTCAGGTTAGAATCCTGACTGTGACTATGGTTGGTAAAATGATTTTTTCCAATATGTTTCGAATCAATTATATAATTGGCTGCTTTCCAACGAAAAAAATTATAAAATTACTATTGAATTTTACGTACCACCTAGTGTGTTTGAAACACTTTCAACACGCCTCTGGGCTTGAGAATAGCCGAGCGTGTAGCAATGCTGTTGTTTACATGGCGTTGCTATGGTTCCTCTATTACAAGTCCCCAGTTCCCGGGTTCTAGCTCGAGAGCTGGTAAAAGTGTCAATTGGATTTTCAATTTATTATTAAAAAAAATAATGAATTGGAAATATTAATTAGTGCTAGGCCCAAATAACCTTAGTTGTTGGTGGTCTTTAAAACACACAATTTCAACACACCTGCATGTTAAATGACCCATTACAGACCGGTATACATGCATGGAAAGTAGCTATTTTATAGTGGGTATGGCGAAAATTAAATTACCTGCCAAACGTCAACGCCTGAATCTCTTCATTATTTAAAAACATGCCGTAATCTCTTGCAAGGCTCTCTTTGATTTCGTTCGTCATCATTGAATCGACACCCAATTCGGTCAAAGTCGAGTTCATACTGACCAATTTAATATCTTTTATACCTAATATATTCAGTACGGTTTCGATAATATTCGCGCCTTTTTTATTCAAAATTTTCTCCGCAACGACCATACTTGAAACGACCGGTGCGTTCTGTTTAAAAAAAACATCCAACAACTCGATACAACCCGAAATGCGTTGCGACAAAGTTCCTCCGATGACTAGTTCTTCGTTTTGTTCTTGCTTGTCGGCTACTAAACCGACATCGCCGACGGCACCCCATTGGATTGCCAAACCAGGAAGTCCTTCCGTCCGCCTCTTCTCGCAGATGCGCTCCATCACCGAATTTGCCATTCCGTAATTAGTTTGACCGGCGTTGCCTCGACCACAAGAAACGCTCGAAAAGATCACGAAATGGTCGATGTCCGGACACAACTTTCTGCTGATCGTGTCTAAATGTTTGGTCGCGAATGCTTTTGGACCGAACGATTTGACGTATTTATCGATAGTTTGGTTTTCGAGTATTGCGTCCTGTAATACGACTGCCAAATTGAAAATTCCACCGACGGTGCCGAGTTCGTTGGCGGATTTTATTAATTTTTCACAGCCATCGCATGTTGTGATGTCTTCCGTCGATACCAATACTTTTATTCCGTATTTCTCCCAAGAACTGTCGAATGTATATAAAGTCGGTTTTATTAACTTGGCGAGTTAAAGATTAAAATGTAGAAGAGCCACTTGCACCGATGGAATTTAAAAAGGGGTCAAACTCCAGTAGCGAGCAGCGACGTAACTAGGACCTGGTAATCAGGACCCAGTGCAAACCCTGGAGGACGCAATCAGCGAAGCGAATATGATTGTTTTATTTGAATATTATATCAAGCAAAGAATTTTTGAGGGTGCGAAATTAGAATCTTGCTCGGAGCGTCGATGACCCTAGCTACAACACAGGTAACGATTTCTAATGACCCCTGTTGTCGAGCGTCTATAATTTACAATTCATTACAGGTAGCGAGTTCCGCTTATCCAATTTAAAGATCGAATAAGATAAATATTAAATTGTAATTACGATTACGCGAGCGATACTCGGGTCTCTAATCTATTTTAACTCTGGTAGTGGTAGTCACTGGTGCAAGCGGCCTTGAATCAAATACTCACAGTATTCGGAATCTCTGATAACCTTTGGTTACTCCATTTCTGGATACTAATACTAATTTACGTACGCCTCTCAAAACCATCCAGTCGGCCAACTCCAAACCAAAACCACCCAAACCGCCTGTTATTATGTAACTTTTTGAGGAGTCGAAATAAACTCTAAAAAAGAAAAGTAGATTTTAGATGGTTGTTCAGTATTTGAGAAATGTACAATTTTGAAAATTATAGCAAATGGATAATTGAGTCCAAGGGTATGTTTCTTCTATAGTCAAGTTCCAAAATTTAAGATAGTGAATCAAAGATAGTTCGTGACAAGGTTCATGGAGCGGATAAGCAATGAAACAATGTAAACATACGCGACCCATGCACAAAAACTGTACCGCTTATATAAATAGTAAAGTATAAGTGCATGACTCCCGATCTTAAATTTTAGAAATGATGGAAGTCGCACGCGCACTCTAAAAAAGATCCAATGTGCATAACCAGAGTCCCTTTGTCACCGAAATTTCCAGAACTATCCCGTCACTTCCACCATAATTGGCTCGTTTCTCCCACCATAAATGACCCGTTTCCTCTACCACAAATAGCCCGTTTCTCCCACCATAAATGTCCCGTTTCTTCCACCATAAATGGCCCGTTTCTTCCACCAATAATGTCCCGTTTTTTCCACAATGAATATCCCGTTTCTACCACCATAAATGTCCCGTTTTTCCCACAATGAAATATCCCGTTTCATCTACCATGCGAAATGGCAAACTTAGTGGCAAACTAAATATTTTCGTGTGTCAGAAAACAAAAATTGTTTAAATTAACCGAAAACTATTTTATTTAAATTTTAAAACAACGCATGTAATTAAATTTTAATCAGTTATTCGTCTATTTTCTGTGCTTACCTCGGTTGGGCCAAAACTGTTCTTTCAGCAGCTTTAATTACATTTTCTTGTTCTTCTTCGCGAATCTTCAGAAGTACCTACGAAATTAAAAAAATAAATTTAGTGTCATCTCTAATCGCATAAATTGACCCCCCAGCGGGGAACATTGGAATGTGGTTGCTATCGCAAATTGCATTCCAATGTTCTTTCGGAATTAGCGCTCCCAGGGACCCGAGCTTGTACCAGTCGGTTTGTGTATGCCGGCTGGCGGATTCTAATACACAAATGGATTATTTGTTGTGTTGAAGACGCTAATGACCTGAATTGTCGACGCGTCTATAATGTATAATTAATTTACATAAATTTATTCAAAGACATCACGACAAAATTTTCGAATATATTGTAGATTATAGACGCTTGACAGCTCATCAGCGTCTATAAAGTTTTCGAAGAACGGTAAAGAAAATTAGTAAGAAATACGACCTCACTAAAAAATCGTCGGTAGACGCAAATTCTGTTAAATTTTCAAATAATTAATTCTCGAAAATTCCCTATTTTATCCAGGTGTGCAAGCTTTCACGGCCGGCATTGTTCGAAGTCTTCATGGTTTCCGGGCTTGTAGGCCGTGGTCCGGTGGTATTTCTACCTGTCGTTTCGTCTACAACTGCGGTAGACATTCTCAAAGGCGATGTGGCAGCGGTCGAAGTGTCCTCCTTGGCGGCTCACAGACCCTTTGAGAATGTCTACCGCAGTTGTAGACGAAACGTCAGGTAGAAATACCACCGGACCACGGCCTACAAGCCCGGAAACCATGAAGACTTGGAATTCCCTATTTTATTATTGCACAATTTACCTTTCCAATATGTTTACCGGCGGCCATAAATCTAAACGCCTGTTCGATTTGATCTTCTTTGAACACCGTCCTAGTTAAAGGTCTGATTTCACCGTCTTTCAGACCGTCGGCTAGCAACTTGTGCAACCGTTGTCTACATTCGGGCTCGGCATAAAACAGGTTATCCAACATAACCGAATGGAAAGATTGTCCTTGCGAAAATGCGTTTAGTTTCAGTGTATTGTTGTTGGCCATATCGAACTTTCCGATTTCCAAAAATCGTCCGTTTGGCGCTAAACATCGTATAGACGCTTGGAGCTTTTCTTCCGCGAGAGAATTCAAAACGATGTCGACGCCTCGACCGTCGGTTTCGTCCATTATCATTTGTTCGAACGAAGTATCACGAGAGTTTCCGATCTGGTTATCTAAAACAGTTTTCAGTTATTTTTTAAACAATTTTTTGAATAGTTGCTTACGTACTTAGGATCCCATTTTTTTTTTCAAATCGGGGCATTTTGTCTTTGCCACTCAGAAAGAAGATTTTGAAAATTTTTCAATAATGTACAGCTTAGAAATCTACGACTTGCCCATACGAATATAATGAGAGCGAATAATGATTTGCATATTATGTTAAAGTAAGAAGGAAATTTCATAAACGACTTGATTATTTAATATTTATTAATAATAACTTTTTACTTGCCTTTACGGCAGCATTCACACATGATTTTTTTGTGCACATCTATGGCACAGTACCTTTCGAATGATATAAGTTTCATTCCCCTCCTTTCATAATAAATAGTAAAAAAATGAAATGCCCTTATCTCACTAACATATGCAAATCATTATTCGAACACACTCACTCTCGTTATATTCGTATGGGCAATCGTAGACTTCCAAGCTGCATAGCCTTAGTTACTTCCGCTAACATAAATCTGGAAGGGAACGACGTATTGAGCTGAAAATAGTGACATTCATCCGGATTTACCAAGCGCAATAAACTTTAAATTTCATGACGCCAGGGCTCACCGCTACACAGTTAATAAATGGTGGGAGCGGTGGGATACACTGCTGGACCGGTAACAGTAATAATGTATAGCTTAGTTATTCTGGCTAACTTATTCTAACATGAATCGGGACGGGAACGACGTATTGAGCTGAAAATAGTGACATTCATCCGGATTTGCCAAGCACAAGAAACTGTAAATTTCATGACGCCAAGGGTCATCGCCGCGTTGGAGAGATTTTGTGTGACGGACAGATACGAGCATTTTTTTATTATCAATTAGAGGAGAGCCCATAAAATCGTGACCGAACGATCGGAATTAATGAGATTCCTATTTACGTACGGGAAATTCTAGATAGCGTACCATTTAATTGCGGGAAGCGTTCTTTAATAAATTTCCTTTTCTCCGGAGTTCCGACCGTAGTGAAAACGGTACAGCCGCGATGCAACGCTATGGTGATGGCTGCCTGTCCCACTCCTCCGGATCCAGCATGGATCAACACGGAATGCCCTCGTTGAAGTTCACCGACAAAAACTAGAGCTAAAAATGCCGTCCCGTAGACCACAGGTACAGTTGCGGCATCCTCGAGCTTCCAATGATCAGGAACTTCCCAAGACAAATACGGGTCCATTTCTATTCGCGTAGCCAAGGCACCGCTAAGTACCATGCCCATGATTCGCCGACCGGACTGATCTCTTCCGGAATATTCGAGACCTTGAACCGTTTCTTGGAAACGGTCGCTTACCAATGCTTCGACGGCTAATTTCCCGGAAGCAGTCATGATGTCGCGGAAATTCAACGAAGAATAGTAAATCTCCACCATCTTTTCTGAGTTGCAATTGTTTAGAGGACCCTGTAGCCATTTTAGACTGGAAAGATCGCCTCTTGTTGTTACATTCACAAAAGCGTGTTTCGTTTGGATTTTGTCGCAGATTTCTAACTGAACATGTCTGAAACTTCCCCAAGTGCCGTCTTTGTAAACGTTCGTAGCTAAATTCAGATCGAGTTGGGTTTTGTAAAATGGATCCGCCGGGTCGAACGGTGGAGCGTTTGGGTCGAGTATAAATACGCTACGGACGTTTCCTTTACCGGGTTCGCATCTGATGCAATTGACAAGGCCTTGGATACCGCTTAACGGTTCGTTTTGGCTGAACAGTACTAGCGGTTTTTGGTTTACGGTTTCTTTTTGTAACTTTTCCAGCCAGTCGAACGGTTGTTCAGTTTCTTCGGTTATTTTTAATACGGTGAATGGTCGCGCTTTTTTCAATGGTTTAATCAAAATTAACTTCTCGTTTTCGCAAATTTTTTCCAAAACTATGGTGTAATTGCTTAATGTGTCGGTTTTGACATTTATTTGTTCGCGCGTTAAAATAAATCCACCGCTTATTAAAATGTTCTTAATTTTGGAAAGAGTCTGAAAATGCAAATTAAATTATTTAGTTATTTTCGTGTCTATTGAAGACATTTTAAAAACTATATCACAAAAGAATTGTGTAAACTTAAAGTGTACCAAAAATAATTTTGAAAAATAGTAGTTCTTTCAATTATCCGCCAGAGGCAGCACTTGTGGTAGGTACAAACATTATTTATTCCCCATTAGTGTCGTGTCATTTTAGTGGTATAACTTAATTTTTTAATTAATTTAACAATAATAATAATTTAATAATTAAGTTATACCACTAAAATGACACGACACTAATGGGGCATGAATAATGTTTGTACCTACCACAAGTGCTGCCTCTAGTCGATAATTGAAAGAACTGTTCTCAGGAAAATGGCTCATTCACTTGTGGGCAATATTTGGACCAAATCACCTGATAAAATGGGCACTGTCTCACTAATAGGTGGATTTGTTTAAAAAATTACCTCGGGATCGTTAAACAAATTTGACCCAACGACCAAAACACAGTCGGTTTCGGTCGAAATATCTTTATTTTCAACTTTGACCGATTCGTAATCAAACGTGCGCTGCGATACGATCGTGACATCGGCTTGGATCAACGGCAGGTCTCCCAAAGCTGTCACCAAAATCGGAGCTGTCGGTTCTTTGACTCCGTCGTCGAATTCGATGCATTTGAAACTGCGCGTCGGTGAATTTTCTAAAACGACGTGTATAGACAGACGGACAGCTGCCTCCATCTGCAATAAAAAAAATCAGGTGGGTTCAGATCTGGTTTTACCGCGGTGTTTTCAGTAGGACTACACAGGGCCGTGCGAAAGGGACTTTGGGCCCGGGCACCGGCCTTTGGTGAGCACCAGAAGCTACTCTGACACCTCTAATTTGATATCCAACTTACGATTTTTGAACAAAATATTGATCGAGATCTGTTCAATGGCATTAAAAACATACGAAGTTGAGTGGCAATTTGTGCCCCCTTTTTTCGATATTTTTTAAAATTGTATACTAAATAAATTAACAAACGCCCATTAAAATTTATAAATGATAATGAGCCATTTTCCTGAGAGTAGTTCTTTCAATTATCCACGAGAGGCAGCACTTGTGGTAGGTACAAACATTATTTATTCCCCATTAGTGTCGTGTCATTTTAGTTGTATAATTTAATTACTAAATTATTATTATTATTAAATTAATTAAATTATACCACTAAAATGACACGACACTAATGGGGACAAAATAATGTTTGTACCTACCACAAGTGCTGCCTCTCGTGGATAATTGAAAGAACTACTCTCAGGAAAATGGCTCATTGAACGGGACTTCTGTGGCTTTCAAATTGCATCTTAAACATCGTTATATCAAGTCAGCCTGTATTCGAAAAAGCATTGCATCGGTAAGTTGAAGTGGCTGGCATACATCAGAATCAACTAAGGTGTGATTATAACTGTCTTATGTTCTATCCAGGTGTGCAAGCTTTCACGGCTGGCATTGTTCCAAGTTTTCATGGTTTTCGGGCTTGTAGGCCGTGATCCGGTGGTATTTCTACCTGACGTTTCGTCTACAACTGCGGTAGACACACTGACCTGTGAGCCGCCAAGGAGGACACTTCGCCCGCTGCCACATCGCCTTTGAGTATGTCTACCGCAGTTGTAGACGAAACTTCAGGTAGAAATACCACCGGACCACGGCCTATAAACCCGGAAACCATGAAGACTTGTCTTATGTTCGTTTTTATTCAAAATCCATTTAATTAATTTGACTTCTGTTGGAGGATGAAGTCACCCTAGAAAAATGCTAGTCTTATTTAGAATAAAAACGGTCTCCCTGACCTTGATATTATCGGAGCTACGATAAGGAACAAACTGGTACGTTTCTAAAACCGGATCGGCCATCTGTTTCCTTTTCGCTATAGCGTTGGCGTACAGACCGTGAATTTCAACTCCTCCAGATTTGATGATGTCCATGTTTTTGTAAACATAAACCGGGAATTGGACGTCCTTCTTATCTACGTCTTTATCTGTTAAAACATAAGAACATGAAACAATCGCAGATTATAAGCTTCGTTTGTTTCCTCACAAGTATCAAGTGAATCACTGACAGTGATCAAAACGTTTGACAAGCGTATCCAAGCACGAATCTTTGCTAAGAGGTCGTCCATAAACCATTTAACGCTCTCGAAGGAGAGGGAGGATAGACCTCCAAATTACGGAAGGGTGAGTTAATTATTATTGTTACGTTATAATACCAAAAATTTGAATAAAAGTATTATATAAAAGTTTGAAATTTCATTCATATTTTTAATATAAAAAGTTGCGTAAACTTTGAGAGACGGGAAGGAGAGGTCAAACGTGGCGTTACATGAACGGGGGGAGGGTAAAAACGCAAAAAAACGTTACGTGGTTTGTATGGACGACCCCTAAATTTACACCAGTCGTGGAAACAATTCCATAATTTATTTACTTGTGTCTTTGCACAATTATTGTTTGACCAACGAAAGAACGTCGGTCAAGAGAGAGAAAGAGATTGTAGATTATAGACGCTCAATATATTATATCTCTCGCTCTCTTGACCAACGTTCTTTCAATGGTCAAATTATATTTGTGCATTTATCAAGTACACCGGATTTAGTTGTGATATTTACGAACCTGACTTTTCGCCCTCTTTTATTTGACTCTTAGTCATATCGCAGTGCTTGGTTGAATCGATAACCACCCGTCTTATTCTGGTGGGAACGAACAGTCCTCGATTATCATGACGCAGAATAAGCATCTGTAACATGTTGTCCATGAAACTAATCCAGTCAGTCCAGCGAATCTTTCCAACCGTCGCAGTTGCGTCGCATTCAGTAAGACTTCTGAACGTGTCTTTGTAATTGTAACCGCGCAGGCGCAACTCTTTGTAGATGTCTTTTTGTTTTAATGCCATTTCATATTTGGTCTGATCTAAAGGAGGCAGGTCCCGTCCTTCTTGGCTCATGTCTCCGTATTTACTTATTTTGCCACTTACGATCAGTGAATTTCCTTCGCAAATCTAAAATGCATCGGAAGAAAATAAATGGGTAGGACATATTTTCTGAAACGCCTAGAAATAGATATAATATTCTTTACACAGATATAATAAAGCAAACGTTTTGAATTTCAGCGTTTGGTTTGTTGAAAGATTGTAGATTATAGACGCTCAACATTGCTGAGGTCATCAGCATCTAGGTATACACAAACCGACTGATACGAGTTCGGGTACCTTACTACCTGGGAGCGCTAATCCCATAAAACATTAGAATGTAGTTTGCAATAAAAAAAAGCCAATAGGAATTACGTGTAGATTGGGATGTTCCTTGACAAAGGCTTCACACAGCTTTAGAATGCCAGGAAAATTCAAGTCTTGGACTTTTGATCACAAAATTGTCTAGGAGGTACTTAATCGAAATGAATAGTTTACGGAATACTCAGGGGCGGAACTACATAGGGACTATCCAGGTGTGCAAGCTTTCACGGCCGGCATTGTTCCAAGTCTTCATGGTTTCCGGGCTTGTAGGCCGTGGTCCGGTGGTATTTCTACCTGACGTTTCGTCTACAACTGCGGTAGACGAAACGTCAGGTAGAAATACCACCGGACCACGGCCTACAAGCCCGGAAACCATGAAGACTTACAAAGGGACTAATAGAGCTTAAGCCTTGGGCCCCCAAATGTCAAGGGCCCACAAAAATTGAATTGTTATCATACATTTTTTATACTTTTTAATGAGCACTTACCGTCATTCAACACCATTTCATAAATAAATATATTTCAACTCTGATTTTAATTTAAAATTTTAAAATTTAAAGATTCTTAATTTAACAAAAAATGGGACTCCATTGGAGTTCTATAAGCCGTAGGCCTCGAAAAACCTAGATCCGCTCCTGGGGATATTGTTAAGATAATGAAGATAGTCTACGTTTCGGAACTCAATTAGTTTGTTCTTCCAAAACGCAGCCTTTAATTAAATAAAATAATAAATATCTATTGGTAGTAGCTTGTGACCTTTTTTTGTCAATTAATTTACGGTTCATCAATTAATTAAGACGCTGATGACCTCAGCTGTTGAGCGTCTACAATCTACAATCAATTTAATTTATGAAAGAGATTACGTACCTCAAATCTTCCGGTGCCTGTTTGTATCGTTATCAGAAAATGTAAAGTGTCTGTAACAGTCGTCGCTCGGATAAATTTTACGTCTTCGAAAACGATTCCTTTGACAAGCATCGAATCCTTTTCAATATTGGACAACGTGTACCAAACTGCGAATAAATAGCCCATTGCTGGGAAGAGACAACGGCCTGAAAAAAGAACCAAAACAGCATACATTTTAGACGTATTCTGTTAGCCTTTCGTTAAATCAGTGCTTCCTCTTCTCTTCCTGCACCTTACTAATCTCATCCCCACTCTTGCACGCAGTGATGAGACTACAGAAAGTTAGATATCACATCGTTAAATCAACGCTTCCTCTTCTCTTCCTGCACCTTACTAATCTCATCTCCACTCTTTCACGGGGTGATAAGACTACAGAAAGTTAGATATCACATCGTTAAATCAGCGCTTCCTCTTCTCTTCCTGCACCTTACTAATCTCATCTCCACTCTTTCACGGGGTGATGAGACTACAGAAAGTTAGATATCACATCGTTAAATCAACGCTTCCTCTTCTCTTCCTGCACCTTACTAATCTCATCTCCACTCTTTCACGGTGTGATGAGACTACAGAAAGTTAGATATCACATCGTTAAATCAGCGCTTCCTCTTCTCTTCCTGCACCTTACTAATCTCATCTCCACTCTTTCACGGGGTGATGAGACTACAGAAAGTTAGATATCACATCGTTAAATCAGCGCTTCCTCTTCTCTTCCTGCACCTTACTAATCTCATCTCCACTCTTTCACGGGGTGATGAGACTACAGAAAGTTAGATATCACATCGTTAAATCAGCGCTTCCTCTTCTCTTCCTGCAACTTACTAATCTCATCTCCACTCTTTCACGGGGTGATGAGACTACAGAAAGTTAGATATCACATCGTTAAATCAGCGCTTCCTCTTCTCTTCCTGCACCTTACTAATCTCATCTCCACTCTTTCACGGGGTGATGAGACTACAGAAAGTTAGATATCACATCGTTAAATCAGCGCTTCCTCTTCTCTTCCTGCAACTTACTAATCTCATCCCCACTCTTTCACGCGGTGATGAGACTACAGAAAGATATCACATTATGATGATTAAAGGAAGAATTAGAACTTTTTTCCAGTCGCAACAGGATCAAAAAAAATGAAATACTTTATGCTGATTGACCCTGTTGCCACTGGGAAAAAAATATCTATTTCTTCCTTCAGTCATCATCAATATTGTGGATCACAATTTGACTCTATATCAACTAGTCAACTTAACCGATATTACATTATGTTTGATTTGGAAGCAATAAATAGAACGGACTCGTGTTAATTTTCTTTCACATTAGCCCCCGCAGGCGTTGACTTAACGAAAGTCTACTGAATCTGCACCTGATTTTTTTAATCTGGCAAAGACAATTTGATTTTAGTACCGAGATCGATCATCGATATTAAATCCAAATAACCCAGGTAGTTGAACTAAGTTTGTTTATTGTTAGAAAATTTACTATTGCTTTTATCTTTTTTTATGACTTGTTCAAAAGTCTTTCAGTATTTGTGGTTTGGCCTAAGAAGGAATAAAGAGAGAGACTGTAAAGTACAAACGCTCGACAATGGATCCATCTCGAAATAAAGAGCGACATCGTTGTTGCTTGTTCTGCAAGAAAAAGAGAGAAAACATCTGGTTGCGCACGCATAGCGTGTTCTGCCACCTAGCCAGCAGCAGTCAGTGACAACTGATATAGACAGACTGTTGCCTAGTTACCGGATCATCTGTGAACACGATATGCGTACTCAATCCAGATTAAAAAGATACGTGGTCGATTGAGGTCATAAGGAATAAAGAGATGTGGGTTTCCTTACCGTCGATAACGTGGCCGTAAATGTTCGAATAAATGTAATTTATGTCCATATGTACGAGATTTTCGTACGTTTTTTCGCCCGAGTTTTTGCGTGCCTCGTAGTAATCATAATTCATCCAATACGTCGAATGGTTCCAGCCAATCAGAGGCGATATAGACGCAGTGCCGATGCTCACAGGGAACTCGACGTGTGGATACAGTTTGTGTACCTGGGGTGTGATGCCGTACTCGTACAGTCTGAAGAAAAGTTTCGTTCAATGAATGATTGTAAGTTAGTAAACAGTCAACGCGTAGGATGGCGCCACTTCGCTTACTTTCGACACATATAGGTTTTGATGGCCGTATCTTTTTATTGAGCTGAGTTAAAAGCTTGAATTTTTACAGGACTATGGGATTGTAGACCTCAGTATAATTTGATATTAATTTCAACTCCTAGCTGCTCCCGAAAAAAAGGGTTTTGAGTCTTGATGATGGACAGACAGACGGAGAACAAAGTTATCCTATAAGGGTCCCGTTTTTTTTTCATTTTGTGGTACGGAACCCTAAAAAGTAACGAAACTTCTGTATGTAATTTCGCTTTCTTGCGGGTTTTTCGAGGGTCTTTTCAATATTTTTTATACATTGTGGGGACTGGGAAACGTGTTTCAGAAAATCCGGTTGTAAAAATAAAAAGCGCTTACTTTCCGATGGAAATCAAAAGACTGTCGACGGTGATACTGCAGTAAGGTTTTTGAAAAAGCGCAACGGTTTCATGAGTTAAATTGGATTCAGTTTGTTTTTCAGGCGTAACTTCGACACAAAGTACGTTGGTCGGGACCCGTTTCAGCAACTGATTGAAAGACGCTGATTTTTTTAAACTGCTGAATAAATATTCGGCGGTCACGTATTGGTCTTTGGACAGAGATATCCATTTTCTGCTTCGTCGCTTTGAATCGGCCAAAACCTTCTCGAGATTGTCGTAGAATCCTTGATCTAAAAACATTTTGACTTTATTTAGAAAATTGAATCAATATGAGCAGGCGCAGACTGGCCAGGGGCGCTGCAGTGTCCCGGGCCCCCGGAGTTGGAGAAGGCCCGGGGCCTTCCCATTTCTCAATCCCAACAAATAACAAATTACTCAAGTTTCTCGCTCGGGCCCCTACAAAAGTTAGTGTTTTATTAGTTAAATTTAATTTTTGGTTGCACTAATCTATAATAAGCATTGAAAAAATATTGTTAAATTAGAAATGTTTAATTTTAAAAACGTGAAATTTAAAATTTTTTACCCGTGCTCTTCGTAAATTCTATCTTTGAATCTGCGCTTTTTATACCCTGAAACAAAAAATGGAAGTTATTAAATCTAGTAACGACTGGTCTTTTTATTTTGTTTTTCATAAGAGACGTAATGGTTAGTGTGCTGGCCTTTGGATGAAACTGTCATGGGTTCGAATCCCACCTCCGCTCATTGATGTAATTAATTAATTGTAGATTATAGACGCGTCGACAACTCAGGTCATTAGGGTCTTCAACACAACAAATAATCCATTTGTGTATTAGAATCCGCCAGCCCTGGAAGCGCTAATTCCCAAAGAACATTGGAATGCAATTTGCGATAGCAGCCACATTCCAATGTCCCCCCTGGGGGGCTCATTGATAAAATTTGTTAATTAAACGCTAATAACCTTAGTTTATAATCTACAATAAATAAATACAATTGTGCATTGTATAAAATGTCAAGTACATCGGTCGTGGGATCTCGGCTTAGAAGATTTAAATTGACACTAGGCCCAGATATCAATGGCAGTTGGTAACCGTGAGGAAATATTTATATAATATGTAGCAAACACGTTTGAAAAGAGAATGGTCTGGACGAATCTTTCGCGCGGTAAAATGGCGAACGAATGTTTTGCCTTACCTGCAAATCGTTGACTTCCGATATCTCGGCGGCGTACAGCGTCTGATTCGCGACATAAGCAGCAAGGACAGTCTGCTCTGTTGTCAGACATCCGTCAGCGTATGCGCAGACCAGCTCTCCGACGAGTCCACGACCTATTACGTAATCCGGCACGATGCCCGCATCGGATAGGACGTCTATCAAACCGATTTCCTCGACGACCGTCTGCAACAGAGATCGTGCATTTCCGTTTTCGGTAACGATCTTCTTGACGTCGATTCCTTCCGACTGGAGCGCTTCGTGACAACGCTTGACGGCCGCTTCGAACGCCGGGATTTGCATCAGCGTGTCGATCGAGCTGCAGTCCAAACGGGCTGAATCTCCGAACAAGAAACACAGCCGACGACGTTGGCCTTCGAAACGTTTTACACTTCGTCGCAATACTCTGGTGCCGTCTTTACGCAAAATCACGTAGCCGCGATATTCGTGCGCGTAAATGTCCAGTCTGAAAATGTTGTGGAGCAGTCGGATGTATTCGACGTCGACTTCTTGTGATTCTAGATAGTTCAAAATTAAATTGATTGCGTCGTTGGTTCTGCAACATACAAATTAGGGATATCCAGGTGTGCAAGCTTTCACAGCCGGTATTGTTCCAAGTCTTCATGGTTTCCGGGCTTGTAGGCCGTGGTCCAGTGGTATTTCTACCTGACGTTTCGTCTACAACTGCGGTAGACATTCTCAAAGGCGATGTGGCAACGGTCGAAGTGTTCTCCTTGGCAGAAATACCACCGGACCACGGCCTACAAG
Organism: Mongoloraphidia duomilia; assembly: GCA_039654895.1. Taxonomy (NCBI): domain Eukaryota; kingdom Metazoa; phylum Arthropoda; class Insecta; order Raphidioptera; family Raphidiidae; genus Mongoloraphidia; species Mongoloraphidia duomilia. The sequence goes on along the minus strand of CM077521.1, from coordinate 1,414,521 downwards.
CCCGGAAACCATGAAGACTTGAAATTAGGGATATTTGAACGTCTTAATTTTCGCCACACTCAGGCTGGATTTGGCGCTAGATTGTTCATTATCTTGTCGAGCGTCTATAATCTACAGTTTAATTATTCATTAATTAACAATGGATGGATAGACGCAGAAGACCTCAGTTGTTGAGTCTCTTATAATCTACGATCAATCTATAATATATATGCGCTCTCTCGCACTCGAAAACAGGTGGTGTAACGGTTAGCGTAGCCGACCTTTGGATCACACTGTCGTGGGTTCGAATCCCACCTCCGCTCATGGATGTTTTGTGATGTCTTTTAGTTTTAAGGAAGTTGTTATTTAATGTAATTAAGACGCTAATGACCTAAGTTGTCGACGCGTCTATAATCTACAATAAATAAATTAAATCTCTCGCACTAACGGGTTCACATAAGGTTATCCTACTCGCACTTACTCTTTAGCTTTATTAAAGCTAATGGCAGTAGGATTTTTAGGGTGCCCTTTCACAGTTTGAATACCTATATCATTATCATCCTAAATGTTATCTTACTCTATTAACAGTTGAGGTAATAGAATTAAGATAAGAATCTTTCGGGCTTATGAGCCGTGGTCTACTGGAATGGCTTCTTCTTCTTCCAGACGTTTCGCTTGCAACTGCATGGTGTGTTCGACGTGGTCGTTGTGTTCTTCTCTGTGTCCTTCTCTCGACAGCAGGACACCGAGAAGAACACTACGACCACGTCGAACACACCACTGAAGATGCTTGCCGCAGTTGCAAGCGAAACGTCTGGAAGAAGAAGAAGCCATTCCAGTAGACCATGGCTCATAAGCCCGAAGATTCTTATCTTAATTCTATTAACGCCGGCCGTGAAAGCCTACATTCTTTTATAGTTGAGGTAATATTTTTCAATTGCCAGTTCCCAAACCAGTAGATGCTTTTTAACAACCTACTGCCGGACGGACATTAACGTTGAATTATAAAATATATAATTACTTACCTTCCTGAACAACAAACCAGCCTGGGAATATCATCTTGTGGTCTTCCGTTGTTGATTTTCTTCTTGTTATATCCTTCGAACAGTGTGTGACTGTTCGATCCGCCAAAACCAAAACCGCTGATGCCAATCAAACCTCCATCGAACTTGACAGGCTCCGTCAGTACTTTGATTCTACCCTCGATCAAACCTTTCATTTCTTTTCGCGGTCTATGATAGTGAATGTTGGGCAGAAGATAACCCTTGGAATAACTCAACAACACTTTGACCATTGAGCACATCCCTGACGAAGCTTCACAGTGTCCCAGGTTTCCTTTGACGGAACCAATTAAAAACGGCTGTTTTTTATCGTTACTGTATATTTTGTCGATAACGTCGAGTTCTACCGGATCGCCGACCACCGTTCCGGTACCGTGGGCTTCGAGAAAAACTAGTGACGACGGATCAACACCGCACTCTTTATAAAACGAATCGAGCAATTCGAATTGCTTTTCTCCCGACGGATAAGTGATGCCTTGTTTTTTGAATCCGTCGCTGTTGTTTTTTGCGTACACGATTCTGGCGTATATTCGGTTCGAATCTTTCGCCTTTTGGAGATAAATTGCCGAAATGGTTTCGGACCTTACGTAACCGGCGGCGGATTCGTCAAAAGGTCGACATCGGCCGTCGATACTCAACACCCCCAAACGATAAAACTGCAACGTGACCGTCGGCATGGCACATATATTGGAGCCGGCGACAATCGCCGAGTCGCAACAACCCTGTCTGATCGAAGAATAGGCCATTTCCAAAGCGGTCAGGGCGCTCGAACATGCCGTATCCACTACACAACACGGTCCTGTGCCACCGAACCACTGGGATATGAACGTGGCGAACCACGCTTTTCCAAAACTGAAATCGTTTGCGAACACCGATTCGGCGTAAGTCGCTCCGATAAAGATGCCCATCTTGGAACCTCTCAGTTCGATTGGATTGAATCCGGCGTCTACAATCGCTTCGTAGATGACCTCGAGAAGCTTACGAGCTTGCGGATCGAGATTGTGTATTGTTGTTTTATCGAACATGTCGAAAAATCCTTCGTCGAAGTGATTGATGCCGTTTATCTTTCCGGAAGGACTCGGTATTTCCGGATGTTTCAAATCCCAACGTCTCGTGTCCACTGTGATCAAGTCTTTTTTGTTTAATAAATTTTGATAATATTCTTCGATGTTGTCTGATTCTGGGAAAATACCCGACATGCCGGTGATGCAGATTTCGTCACCAGGTGGTAAATTTATTTTTTTCAGTTTCGACATTTTTGCGTTTTAATTAAAACTATATAAAATTTCTGAGTTGCTTAAGCTTTTTAATATTTATAGCTGGTAAATTTCAATGCCAAATTCTTTTTTACACTGAATTTATTTAAGATGTTTTTAACATTTTTAAAAATGAAATAAAAGTGTTTTTTATTAAATCGAAACGAATTAATTATTTATTGGATTAATATTTATTATTAATCAATGCGTCACTTTTTTGCGAAAAATTTTTTTTTCAACGTCGGAAATCACCCTGGGCCCGTGACGCAAAACAATAAAAAAATCGAACTGCACGTCTTATATTGACTTTTAAGCAGAACACTTCCTTTTTTGTAGCCATGCAAAAAACAATGCATTCTATGACCTTTATTGTTCCTTGTGTGTATCATAGTTCACAACACTGCGACTCTTTTAAAATGTTTTAACACAAAGAAAAAACAAAGTATAAATACCTCTACTTATAATATTATAATTATATATTATAATAATATAATTTTGTATCGGTATATTATCAGTAGCCAAATGGTAAAAACTAAGGCTGGGCACGAAAACCGGTTAACCGATCGATTGGTTAAAATTTGATTCGAAAATCGTGGTTATGAATATGTAAAAACCGGTCGATCAGTTGAAAACCGGTTACCCGATCGATCTAATAAAAAACGGTTTATCGGAAGATCGGTTAAAAACCGGTTAACCGATCAACCCGTTAAAATTAGATGTGAAAACGCGAATTACCAGTTTGTTTGTGCTTTGTATCATGTATGGCATGTTACTATAAATAAAATAGGTAAAAAAACTTTTAAGTTAAACGGTTTTGTTTTAAATCATCAGCTGTACCAAAAACTAGAAAATAATTAGGACACAAACCAAGGAGCACTTTGTGTCGCTGCGTCAGCGGAATAAGTAATAATCTGGGACTTTTAACAGATTAAAATAAAAACGTGGGGCGCATTTGAAATATATCTGTTGGTGGGCTTCGAAACATTTTTCTAGACAAGCCGTTCTTATTTAATAATTATACAGTCGTTATACAGATTTTTGTGCGCCCCACGTTTTTATTTTAGTCTATTAAAAGTCCCAGATTATTACTTATTCCGCTGACGCAGCGACACAAAGTGCCCCTTGATTTGTGTCCTAATTATTTTCTAGTTTTTGGTACAGCTGACGATTTAAAATAAAACCGTTTAAGTTTTTTTACCTATTTTTATTTTCTAGTTTTTAGTTTGATTTTTGGCCCGTATCATTATGCAAACCCCTCATTCTTTCAACTGTCCACCTCCTGATTCCATCATCAGACTCGTTACCAAGTTGAAATTATCATAATATTGTATTGTCACGGGAACTCAATGTGTGTGCAAAGTTTCATAAGAGTTGGTTAAGTAGAAGTAGTTGAAAAAGCTGTCGCAAGATTTGAAACAAAGATAATAACAAACAAATATACGGGATCAAGCTAAATAAAACCGTTTTATAAAAACGGCTCTGCCAATATTATAAAAGAAGAAGATTTTTGATAAGGGGCGGTGCACTTTTGTGTTTAAATGAATTGAGTTCATACGAGAGGGCATTGTCCTAAATTGAATGGGTATAAATAAATATATTATAAAGTGGGTGCTTACTTGATGTAAATTAATATTAAACATATTGAATAATAATAAAACACAAGTTTTTTTTAAATTTACACTATATCTTTATTTTTTGACAATTGTTTCAACAAAGTAGTATAAGATATTTTCTGAAGAAGTCACTGTGTTGACGAAACAATTGTCAAAAAATAAAGATATACACTCAGTTATATAAAAAGTGGATCACCTAAAAGTATATGTAATTTAGATTCGTTGTATTTTCAAAATTAATAAGCCGATTTTGAAAATTCTTTTTTTGTTTGATAGAGCAGAGTTTTAGGAACATTTTTATGTATAAATTTTGAATTTCAATCAAGGCTTGATTACAGTGGAGACGGAAGAATAAGACAATGTTTTTTTAGTCAAGTTTGAAGAATCCTACGGAAAGTAGCAGCAGCAGTAGAATTTTTTCCTTAATTGCATCTTATTCCTTGGCCTTTTTTGTATCGGTTCGTTTTTGTTTTTAATTATCTCAAATAACACCCGAGTTATAAAGAAAAATTCAAAAACTGCATTTATTCTTTATTAATGTCACTTGCGTAAACGTTCCCCGTAATGAGCGTGGGCGAATTGCTATTTCGCCCACTAGTAGGCGAAATGTCATTTCGCCCACTAGTGGGCGAAATAGCTATGTCTACAGGAGCGTGGGCGAAATGCTATTTCGCCCACTCTCTACGTCTACAATCAGAGAATTCATTATTTCGCCCACTCTCAGTAGAGTCACGAAATTACATATTTCTTGCGGGTGTTGAACAAAATATATACCTAATATATGTTTGACAGGACGTGTTGACTGAAACATAAAAATTTATGTAAAAACTGTTTTTACAAGCATTATGATGAATTTTTATACTTCGTAGTTCGCAAGCAGTTATCATCACAGGTTAAATAAATTAAATAAGTTAATTAATTTGATACAATAAAAACGTGACATATTTACTTTAAAATAAAAAAAAAAGTATTCAAATTCAATAAATAAATTTACAAACAATACAGTTTTTAATTAATTTTTCTTCTACATTCTTTTATGGTAATGAGTCTGCTATAAACGACTTTATTTTATGACATAGAAGTATGTCTTTCCCGGCGGTATATAGGGGGGTAAAATGATGCGAGACGAAAAATGCGTTACAAAAAATGTGTGTAAAGTTTGAGTTCTGTTCTGTGGTTAGAGTTTACCATATAACGCGGTGACTGACCGTTGTCTTGCTGTCAACAGAACGCATAATTCATAATACAGTATTTCGCAACAAATATAACAAAAAAAATCTATGCAAATACCCTTTTATATTATACTTGAATATCAAAAGAATTGCATAATTTAATTTAGTTTAATTATAAAAATATTTGCATTGCTAAAATTATTTATAATTATTCAGTTTTTGAACTCCCGTCTCTATTTATGCTGCTATTCTGTAACACAAATGTTAGATTTTTTCCCTTTTTTGGCCCGTGTTGAATAATTGCATGCCAAAGTGGGACAAATGTAGTTTATTTTTATATTCGTAATAACAGAATAACAACGTTAGTTTATTTAAAAAACTGAGGTCAAAATTTATGTCAAAAACATCGTAAGAAATGGATTTTTAACTTCCCATTGGAAGTTATTGTAATGGGTCCGAAAATCGAAATCAAAATTTTAAACAAATTTTTGTTTCAAGGTCACTACACTATTTTTGAAAAGATGTCTGTGTGTACGTACGTATGTATCTATTTCTTTCTAAGACGAAATCTCGAGAATGAAAAATGATATCGACTACGTTAAGGTGCCAATCGACGCGTATTATCGTAAATATGATCTGAAATAAATTTTTTCAAAATCCAAATAGACTCCAAAAAAGTAGATTTTACACAATATCTCGCGAATAAAATATTATATCGACTTCGTAAGGGTGTCAATCGAGGTGTGTTAACGTCATTTTGATTAGACATAAATTTTATAAAAATCGGTTCAGCCGTTTTTTTTAAATTATTGTTAAAAATAAATAATAATTATGTTTTAATGATTACTTTTCTGTGTAATATTTAATTATTATTATTAAATATTTATCAAACTGGGAAGTTCGTCGTGTGGACCTCAAAGGTCGCACTTTAGTCCTAATAAACGACCCACCTCACGGCTTGTTTTTTAAAGGATGGTAATAAAATATTGTTATGAAGAATGCCTGAAACTTGCATTATCTTGACAATAATACTCATTTAAGAATTGACTTCTACTGAAATTTATAAAGTGTGCTGTCAAAGAACTAGATTTCCGGCCCGGATCACCCGGGTAGATTTTGGTTTGGCCAAATCTTCAGTTAACTGCCTTAAATAAAACAAAATTAAGTTTATTCTCTCATTTTCAAAGTTGCTTTATTAATAAATTTTCATTCAATTCAATTCAAAATTGTTAATTAATAACACTAACAATAAAATATTTAATAGCGTTTTCAGCTGGTTACACTTTGTTACACTAGGCCGCACTAGTGTAAACTTTCACCAAGAACCGTGTTTGATTGGTCAGTGTAGAGCGCAATGCTACACAGCGTATTGTGTTCGGCTGGGCGGCGGTGAGACGCTAGTGTGACCTCCAATGTTACACTTTTACCACCGTCGCAGGGAGATCGTGTAGAGAAAGTGCAACATGACAGCGGTAATGACTGAGTAATGGCCTACACTACTCAGCACTGACACGGTGCTAGTGTTACACTCGTGCATACCAGCTGAAAATGCTATATGAGAATTTTTTTTAAATTCCCTTTTTTATTATAGACAAAATATACTCTGATACAAAACACATAGCTATTATTATTATTCTTAAATAGTTTGGAACTATAGAAAAAGTTAGTAAATACTAATTGGTAATAAAAAATTTTTATATATAAAGTGCGTTTGGTATCAAGGTGTAGTGTAAAAAGTGTAAGCACTTTTGACACTATTACGTTTGTTATACAAAAGTGTAAAATAACTGATCTGTTTGTTATTTCAGTGTGGGACTAAAAGTGTAACAACTATTAGTCCTGACTTTTGAGCAGGTGCACGTAGTGTAGTGTAGGTCACGTGATATATGTCTGAATTGACAATCGCTTTGACAGATTTGATACTTTTTTCGTACTCAATTTTTTACATTTTTTGTCTCTTAAATATGAATGAGCTTCAAAATGTAATGGTACAAGATAAATATGGCAGTGAGTTTAATATTTTTACGACCAAAAAAAACTGTAAAAACTAGGAATAATGAACTCAGCCAATCTGTCATTAATTTATTTTGTAATGCGCATGTACAATCTACTCAGAATGTACACTAGCCCGTTTGTTACAAGTGTACATTTAGTTTACACTTTTGGTGAACTTTTTACACTTTTCAGTGAAAAATTATCTACACTACACCTTGATACCAAACGCACCTATTATATTTTCGTAATTCGTTTCAAAATTAAAAGTACCTCTAATGCCCATAATCTTTACCGGATACAGTCAAAATTGTCAGATTATAGTCAACTATACCTAAGAACGTCGGTGCGGGATCGAAACCATTCTTTCTTAACGAGTAAGAATTTTTGAAAACACCTGCTTATTAACTGACCTATTCCATGCATACATACACGCAAAGTAGCTATTTTATAGTGGGTATAGCAAAAAAAATCAATTGTATCGGCGGATTTTCGCAGAAGTTATTATACACAAAATATTAAAAGTAACAATTTCTTCTCGAAGTACTTTTCGCTAACCATGGCTAGCATCATCCGGAGATGCGAGCCGTACATCGAGAAGAAATTGTAAAATCTTTTGGCGTATGGTTACTTTTAATATTTTGTGTTTTCACACGAAAGGTCCCATCACTCTTCTAGAGAACCATCGAAGTTGAACAAAGGAAAATTCCATAGACGCACAATCACCATTCAAAAAATCGTTTTAATATGTCTACAAAAACCAATACGTAGTTCTTGAAAATATTGGCCCAGAACTAGATCCAGTAAAGATGGAAATGTCATTAGAAAATGGATGTCGATGAAGTCGACTTGTCAAGTATACAATTATTTGCGGGAAAGAACCGACGGCAAATATTTGTATAAGAAACTCGGTTCCCCACGAGTCACGATGTACCAAATAATCACAAGCGACAAATTATTGTCGATTACATCAGTCGTGAGATTCCGGGTTTATTAGTATATCTATAACTAATTAACAACAAATAAGAAAGACGAATTACTGCAAACTCAAAGCCTAAAACTGGCCACAGATTCGGGACGATCGTCGTCCAAGTCGTCGTCCCAATTTTCATCGTCATTATTCTTTTTGCCATTGATCGGTTGATGCGGATTATAAAATGGAGTAGGCGTTAAATCTCCGTGCTGAATCGGGGCAGTCAAACCGTATCTAGTAGGCTCGATCAGTTTCTTGTTTTCGCACATTTTGAGGTGGTCTTCTATTTGTTCTTTCGGCATGAGATGAGTCGCGTTGAACGGGCACATTTCCAACTGAATATGTGGATTGTTCTTCCTGCATTTGACGAGATGGTGTTGGAATCTTGTCACAGATATCATGTGTGCCTTGTTGTAAGGACACATTTTTAATTTTTCGATCGGCATATTAGTTTAAAAACAAAAATGCTTGCGTTAAATCCAATTTTAAACTTCGTTTGTAGTTCTAATGACGAAATACGTAAGTTATTTAAAAATAAAGACAAACGTTTGGGTTTGACATGCGACTTATCGTAAACATTCGAAAGTGAGGTTAAGTTAAGAGACGCTACCCGCCATTTTCTTACCTATAGACATAATAATATAGTGTCAACTGTCAAGGAGGATTAAATTTTTTATAGATAAATAATAACTAGAATACAAGTTTGTATATCATAGAGAAATAATATATAGAAGGTTTTCTTAACAATGACATTCAAAAATCATATTAATATTATATTAGCTAAAAAAAAACCTTTAGTTGGTAATACTCGGTTTTTGATATATTAAGATTTATATAAAGCCGGAATTCCACGACTGGCCTATGCCCTATAGACGCTTAATATGATCTAAGCTGTCAAGCGTCTATAATCAAGATTCTTTCCTTTCACAGCTGGTGTACCTACTTCAAAAAAAACTCAACAATAACGCGAGCGAAGCCACGGGTTAGGTAATTATCAAATAAAAATATTTTTGTAGTTTATAATAGACACGAAAATAATACACGTTCAAATTGAGATAGATATAATTTTACTATAAATAAAACATAAAAATTAAGAAGATTGATGTATAAAATTTTGACCGGTAAGTCAATATGCTGCAGTTAATTCAATATTTTCGTCGGCGAATCTATAAAACAAACGAGCATCGGTAAACAAAAATGTCACTGTTATTAATGAAAGTTGTCACTTGAAACAATATTTGGAATGGCGCGACTTTCGCCTACGATTTAAACAAAAAAACAAAATAGAACAAACCTTTCATACTTGCGTGCATGTTTAAAAATAGTATCCCACTAATAATAATACAAAACTAGCAATGAGATTGTGTCCACAAACTGTTTTGAATTAAGTATAGAAACTAGAAAACGGTAAACAAAAATGTCTGTACAGTAGACTTCCTATTATAAGGGGGTTAACTGCAGGATGACAAATTAATCGGGCCTAAATTATTAATACAACAGATAATAGCTTTTGCAGACGATTTAAATAATAGTAGCAAGATTTTTGAGGGACTGCAGTTCCGTTAGAAAGCATTTTGGGACACATGTTATCATTAAAATACTGTCCAAGTTCGGTAATTCGAATCTTTTGATAAGCCGAACCCTTCCGGTTATTAATTTCACAATTATCGATAGTGTACTGTACAAAACATATATCGTTGATCGACTATGAATGGTAAATATTTTTTGCCATTTATTGGCAAGTGTTAAAAATTGTTTTCATGATAATTGTGACCACATGTTGCACTCTGAAAATTACATCTGGTTCCAATAATTGTGTAATGTGTAGTTATTGCGGTCTACGCACGAAGGAAGTTAAATATCCATCAAGAGCAATCGACTAAATTGTCGGGAATTAAAATGTTGGAACTTGGACGCTGAACAAGTGACGTCTAACAACAACGACGACGAACACCATTTCCGACATCTGTGTGGATTACCGTGTTGGCAACAATAATTGTTATTCGACGAATGTTGTACCAAGATGTCGTTTATTTTGACAGTGTCGGACATGAAAATTTCGAAGCTCTCAGATCACACACACAATCGGAGTGTGTAATCCAAGAGCATTCTAAGCGCATCGTGTGGAACACAATAATTATTAAACCCGTGCCTTGGTTATTCTCATTTTGATAATTTCGTTGCCAAACCAAGGCTAGCTACCGGTGCGATAAGCAGCTAACACTAGCGACATCAGGCGGAATATCTTATAAGCTGCCACTTAAAGTGCCAGCTTATAAGATATTCCGTCTGATGTCGCTAGTATGCAGTTTGCAGCTAACACTAACTGTCTATTTTAAAAATAGAAACAGTTCATACATCATAATTTCACTATAAAATGTAAGTATTTTGAATCTAATTCATTCATTTATCTTTATTTTCAAATACTGTATATAACTTGTTCATTTTAATGTATATATATTGTATAACATTTTAGAATATTACTGATGATGCCTAAAAAGGCGAAACAATAATAATTGTGTTTTAAAGACCACCAACAGCTAAGGTTATTTGGGTAAAAAGGCGAAACGTTTAGTATAAATAAAACTCTTTCAATATAAATAAATTGGCTGCAAAAAACTTCCAAAAAACCCTATACTAACTGTTAAGTCCGGCGTATCGCTGTAGCCTGGCCTGTTTGGCAACGAAATTATCAAATTCAAGAGCAACATATCTCTTATAGGCTAAAAACCCTTAACATTTCGCTTGCAGCCCGAACTTATATTGCAATTGAATAACATTTTTTAATCGACTTTCCGTTTTCTCGTATTCATTCATTCATTCGATGTAATTACAACCCAGACACGCCTACAAACATGCGAATTGACTAATCACTTATAGAGAAACATTTGTTATAACAATATAAGTGTGAATTTAGGAACCCCAGATATAGGTACATAATGGAAATGGACACTGCCAAACTTGACCATTAAGGGCGCCAGCTATGTAGCCACCTCGGTCTGTGGGCAGTTCACAGTAGTGTGTACAGAATAAGTTTATTTAAAATAATAAATCGTTAACAAAGCGGATGTGCTGTGTTTACCAATGTTCAAATCATAGAAGTTTTGTATTTCTAAAGGACCCGGAACTGAAAAGAGGGGAAGAAATTTGATTTCTCGCACGTTTTTCTATAAAAAACAATGATAACTTAGGTGGCTATAACCTGCTGCCATCTGTATTATTTTTCTCATCTGCCCATCTCCATTCCGCCGGAGACATTCGAAAAATCTCCCCGGACGCCCTAAAAAAGAGATCGTTATTCGGGGAAAAGAGGATGAATGGTAACCAGGAATAAAGACAGGGGGTATTTCGTCGCGCGTCGGCGCTACTGCAATGTCGGGTCAAATCGCAACTGACAGGCGAGATCAAGAAGTGCTCGACCGACCTCCGATGTAACCAGCTGAAGATGCTAACTTTAGATCGGGAACAAAATAAGAGAAGGTGTTTGGACGACCACACTGCGCGTGTCGCACAAAATAGTAAACTACAAATCCAAATTATACACATACGTCGTAACTCGTACAGGACCGGCCTCTCAGCAAGGGCAAGCAAAAATAGTGCATGAACTTCCATGTTACAAGATAATTTTTTGTACCTATGAAGAATTTCAGTGGAATTTGCCAGAAAACTTTTATACGATACCTACTATGTTTTTTTTTCAATTGAAAATCCAATGGGACATAAAACTGTAAGTTTTTGCTACTCGCTACGCCACAAGCGCATAGTGCAAATACAAATCTTGAAGGATTCACAAATGTGAAATATAGGTTCTGACTTCTGTCCAAGGATGTTGTAAATACGGTGTGCTTCTCTGTTCGGTCGTAGTACGACCGAACAGAGAACACACTGGTACTAGGCATTAAAAAAGGGAGGACACCAGTCACTGACACACTGACCTGTGAGCCGCCAAGGAGGACACTTCGACCGCTGCCACATCGCCTTTGAGAATGTCTACCGCAGTTGTAGACGAAACGTCAGTTAGAAATACCACCGGACCACGGCCTACAAGCCCGGAAACCATTAAGACTTGGATGTCGTGAATATTTATAATTCCCTTTACCTTGACAACCGTCGATATTTTAAATATGATTTTAGTTTCCGATTTGTAATTAATTTAGTGGATGTTACCATAGATACATAATAATATGTCTATGGTTTACCTTTTACACTAGTTGCGTTATCTGAGCTTAGCTATGTGTTTTATGCCCCATTGTTACTTATACAATGTCCTTAAATAGATTAGGAAAGGAAGGCGTGGCGGAGTCGCAACTGCCTCCTTCTAACTAGAATCTGCGTTAAACGTACGTTCACCCATTGACAACACAACTGTCAAATTTCATTCATTCTACTGTCATAACCTCGTTTTTTTTAAACACGTCGTCGTTAATAATTAAAGCAATTTGTTATGGGGTGGCGTTTTGTACTTCAATGCAGTTATATAATGAAAATTATGACTGCAAAAAGGTTAAATTTCCGACTGAGGAAAAAGCTAAAATAATACCTAGATATCCAATACCTAACTGATGAAAACATTTTTTTATCCTTTTAGCTTGCCCTCCCTTGATCTAGCGTAGCCCAGACGACTTCAGAACACTTTTTCAACTCCAAATGGAAAGAACAAACTCAATTTCTAATTATAATTGCTTAAATTATACCTCGACAAACGTCAACGAGGTTAAGTTAGGTTAGAATAAACGTCACTGGCTGAATCAATTTTAAAAAGCGGATTCCTATAATTTTTCTCGCTTCCCTGCCATCGGCAATTCAAAACTGAATACAGACATCCTGTGTATAAGAGCTGATCTGCGAGATCGTGGAGCTCTGAACGCAAACGTCGACCGTCGGTTGTTTTATTTTGTGACGAACGCTTCAACTGTTCGAACGCTTCTCTCGTGTCCCGTGCATTATTGTGCAAGTGTCCAGTTTGCCGGTATCTATTATTTTTGTTTGTTGTTTTGAGTGTTGTTTTTGAACTGTGTTGAACTGCAAGGATGGCCTACAGCTGGGATAACCGAGTCAACTTCGTTATCAGATTTTTATACGGTAGGTAGTGTATTATTAACAATACATTATATAAAACAAAGTCCCCGCCGCGTCTGTTTGTACCCGATTTTCTCCGTAAATATAACTAAACGGATTCCGGTTTCACGATTAGACAGATCGATTCACGAGGAAGATTTATATGTATAATTTAAACTGGCCGGCCCGGTTTCGCCCGGGTGAAAATCGAGGGTAATATCAGAAGATCGATTCACGAGGAAGGTTTAGACGTATAATTTAAACTGGCCGGCCCGGTTTTGCCCGGGTGAAAATCGGAAGTAATCTCAGAAGATCGATTTTTCCATAACTACTGAACGGATTTTGTTTCGGTTTTCACGAATAGATCGATTCACGAGGAAGGTTTAGATGTATATTTGAAACTGGCCGGCCCGGCTTCGCCCGGGTGAAAATCAGGGGTAAGCTCAGAAGATCGATTTCAAAAAAAAATTTACTGTTCGATAGATAGGTACTTTGCTTTATGACATAGGCTATATGACTGGCCAGTCCGGCTTCGTTCGGGTAAAAATTGGAGGTAATCTCAGAAATTACTGAACCGATTTCAATTTTTTTTACTGTTCGATAAGTGAAAATCATAAATTCATAGCACCCGGGCGAACTCGGTCCGAGCCGCTAATTGTAAGATACATCTATTATATCATTACATAGTATAAAAGAAAGTCCTAGGACCTAGGAAGTCACAATTATTATTATTTTTATTCTGCCGGATCATGGAATACTGACGTGACTTCGGGCCATTTTTTATTTCGGGTTCAAGTCCTGACAGTGGCTTCTGATTTTTTCCTTGTATATCTTAATTGTTTGACGTTTAACATCACGATGGCAGGTTGCCGACTGATTACGTTAAGAGAAGTATTTGCTTATGGAATGGCTACTGTCTATTTAATAATTATCATTTTTTATTGTCTTATGTAATCGACTTCATAAATAAAATTGACGTCAAAATGTCGGTCTGAACGAGTACTTTCATATCACAATGGGGTACGCCAGAGTTCTTCGTGCCGCAACCCATTTGGCAGAATAAAAATTAAAAAATGGACCACACGACAGAAGTGAAAACTTCAGATTTTCTAATTTTAAAATACATATATAATTTTTAATCACACAGTTTAATCATAGATATATTAAAATCGGCCTATACAATTAAATTTAATGAATATAATACCTTAACGATAATACTAAGTTTTAGTGTCATCTGTTAGCGCACTTGTGAATTACAAACGACTTTTTACTCGGATTAAGTTTTTAGTGTCATCTATTAGCACACTTATGAACTACACACTATTCCCCGCATATTGCAAATACGTGTTTGTGTTTGAGCCGAGTAACCCCGATTGTCACCGTCGGGTGCGTTTTACATCACTGTTGCTAACAACCCAGGCAAAGCGCGCCTAAGGAAGTTTTCACTTCAATAATAATAATAATTGTGGCTCACACAGGAAATCCCACGATATGCTCTGGGACATCAGAGAACGTCCATTGTTGAGAGGTGCAAGGAAAGGTTTCACTGTATTATGCAGAGCGAACGATTTCACTTGTTTTACAATCAAAATACAAACAACGCGTGCCAAATTGATGGTGACGCTATGATATTATCGTTCAAATGTGTTTATAAAAGTGGTGAGTTAAGACACTACGAAAAACGTGGGCGAGCACTCAATTTGCATATTATCACGTTTACGTACCGAGATGCTAAATACTGGCTATTTTTGTAAATTGTATTATTCTATAGCTATAATAAATAATAATAACACTTAAATATGACATTATGACAAACTTTAAAGCGGCTATTACACTACTATGTATACAAGCCGTGAGGTGGGTCGTTTATTAGGACTAAAGTGCGACCCTTGAGGTCCACACGACGAACTTCCCAGTTTGATAAATATTTAATAATAATAATTAAATTAGATATTACACAGAAAAGTAATCATTTTAATCATTAAAACATAATTAAAATTTATTTTTAACAATAATTTAAAAAAAACAGTTGAACCGATTTTTATAAAATTTATGTCGGATCAAAATGACGTTAACACGCCTCGATTGACACCCTTAGATTAGATTAGATTAGATTTACACGGGGTGATAAGACACTAGATATCTCACAATCACTGCGACCTATAAGATCTTTTGTGAGTCCCCTAATACTTTATTCCCAGTCGGGTAAAATGCTTTTTATGAACCTTATAACCTTTCTGGGGGCTTCTCTCCATATGTCTTCAGGCTTTAGAAAAGGCCTGTTAAGATGTTGCAGCCTTTTGGAGAACACTGCTTCACATTCACATAGAATGTGTTCGGCAGTTTCTTTTGCTTCTTTACAGAAGCGACAGTTGTCATCCTGGACTTTACCCATTTTTGAGAGATGGTATCTCAAAGGGCAGTGGCCTGTGAGGAGTCCTGTCATTATTCTCAGTTCTGCTTTGCTGAGAATAAGGCAGAACTGAGAATAATGACAGGACTCCTCACAGGCCACTGCCCTTTGAGATACCATTGACACCCTTACGAAGTCGATATAACTTTTTATTCGCGAGATATTGTGTAAAATCTACTTTTTTGGAGTCTATTTGGTTAAGAAAAAAGAACGGCTGAACCGATTTTGAAAAAATTTCTTTCAGATCATATTTACGTTAATACGCGTCGATTGGCACCCTAACGTAGTCGATATCATTTTTCATTCTCGAGATTTCGTCTTAGAAAGAAATGAACACATACGTACACACACACACACAGGCATCTTTCTAAAAATAGTGTAGTGACCTTGAAACATAAAAATTTGTTGTACATTTTAATTTCGATTTTCGGACCCATTACAAGAACTTCCAATGCGAAGTTAATAATTTGTGCCCAGCACATAGCATAGAAATCTAGGTACGTAGTACAAGCGAGTGGGGAGGTCGCTGTGAAGGGGGGGCCGGTGTGCTCACATTCTATTGGTCGCTTCAGTTGCGCAAGCGCTATACGAGCAATTGAGCATGCGCAAAGACGCGGATGACTTACAGCTCGCACAATTGAGCATGTGCAAAAACGCGGCCAATAGAACGTGGGCACATGAATAGCATGGATATGTCCATAAAACAGGCATGCACCCTCGCCAGAATGGATTCCCCCCCTCGTCTTAAGTGACACTTTATACCAAATCCCCAGATTTGTATATGTATGGCCCATCATCACTCGAGAACAGCTGGACCAATGGGCAAGGCCGGATTTAGGGGAGGATCAATTTCAAATTCACGTTGTTTTTAACCGACTTCAAAAAAGGAGGAGATTCTGTATTCGAGACCTATGTTTTTTTATGAATGTATTGTTCACCGATTTCTCCTATATTTGTGAACTGATTTCGATGATTATTGTTTTATTTAATAGGGAATACCTTCGGGCTAGTCCCATATAAATTTTACTTGAATCGGTTCAGTAGCTCGACTAATAAAAAAGTGAGTAACGGAGTGTGATACCGTTAAGGTAAATGTCAGTTATTTATTCATGGAGAATATTTTCTAGAATCTAGACCTTGATATTAAAAATTTACTCTTAGGCTGCTATACTCTAAGTAATCGTGTCTTGAAAATATGAATTGGTGCTAGGCCCAAATAATCTTAGCTGTTGGTGGTTTTCAAAAAACACAATAAAAAAACACGATAATCGTGCCAGCTTATGTTTCGAGAAGGTGAATCGTGTGGCACAAAAAAAGTCGAAAGCAGTAAATTTCAGGGGGGAAATACTGACTTCTCGAGCAACGACATTGTGGTACTTATAGTTACGTGTAGACAAAACCTTAACGTCTCTAGGAGAAGAAAATTAATTCTGACAAATTGCCAACACAACAGAACGTTGTGTGTGTATTTAAAAAACAATATTTTATATCAGATTGTCAACCGTGAGTGAAGTCTGTTCACCCCTGAAAATAGATGAGTTCGTTGCTTTTCTTCAGGTCAAGAAACTGACTCACCTGTTTTTGTTTTCTTTAATATCAAGTACGTAATTTTAAATTAAGAAAAAAAAACTGGAAAATTTTCGATGTGACCTGCTCACGTTTCACGGGTCAAAACTTAAAAAATTAGGTCGAATCGCAATTTTAAATAGTTCAATTCAAATATGTAAAATTGTAACGGGACTTCTGTCTGTGTGCAGGGGGGCGGAGTAATATCGACGCGAGCGCTCGTTGTGAGATCCGTTGTAAACTCTGAACTCTAATTTTCCGTAATTGTCGGTGAGCATTGTTTAAAAAGTCAAGTAAGTAAAACCATGATTTTACTTCTAACTTATTTGGAAATTATTACTATAAATCTGATAAAATTAACACTTTTAAACCCGGTCCGCAAGATTACATGCGCCATGCTTTTAGGTTATGCTGTCGTCTGTCAATATAAACCATAGACATAGATGTAAGTACACCTCCATGTCTGATATAAATTAATCAGTTATTTTTTATTATACGTCAAAATTGAAGGAGAGAAAAACTTAAAATAAATAATTTTTACGCACCCTTTTATGCTAGGCTATTTATACTATTTGCACACAGCTAGATAAAATGGTATTCGTTTATTAAAAAATTTCCCGATATAAGAACAATAAAAATTAATTCAATCGTACACTATTGCCCGCTAGCGGCGCTAGTAGACTTTGTGCACACAACCTATACGGTCGCAAAACTAGTCAATGGCTTGAGAATAGCCGAGGCTTGTAAAAATGCTGTTGTTTACATGGCGTTGCTATGGTTCCTCTATTACGAGTCCCCAGTTCCCGGGTTCTAGCCGAAGAGTTGTTAAAAGTGTCAATTGGATTTTCAATTTATTATTTAAAAAAATAATAATAAATTGAAAATATGAATTGGTGCTAGACCCAAATAGCCTTAGCTGTTGGTGGTCTTTAAAACACAAAAAGCTAGTCGAACTTTATTCAATGCAATGGAGAGAAACGTAATATAGATGGCAGCAGGTATATAGTCACCTATGTTATCATTGGTTTTCATAGAACAACGCGCGAGATATGAAGTTTTTTACCCTTCCGGTTCCTTTAGAAATACAAAACCTCTATGATTTGAACATTGGTAAATATAGCACATCGGAATTGTCAACGATTTATTATTTTAAATGAACATTTTCAGTACACACTACCATGACCTGCCCTGAGAGTTGAGACTAGAAGCCAGATACTTTGTCTTTGCGCATCCTAAAGGTACGTGCAGTGCGCAGCTGGGATTCTAGATGGTAGCATGTATGGTAGATGGTGGCTGAAATTATAAGCGCTTATAGGTTTGCACAACGAAGCTTTGATACTAGCATTGATACAAGCTTAAATCGCGTTTGAAATGTCAGATAGCGAAGACGAATTTTTGTGTTCTTCTGCTACAAAGTGGTATATTTTAAATACAAATTTGGGTAGGAGCTACCATGTTCACCCTGTTAATAGAAAACGATCTAAACATGGCGAATTTCATCATTTATACCAAGAATTAAAATTTTATCCAAACCGGTTTTTTGAATATTTACGTATGGAACCACTTTTAAATACGTATTAAAAAAAACTCAAAACAAATTAAATAAAAACTGGCAAAATTTCACTTATTAAACTAGTCACATCCATTGCGAAACTTGTAACGGTCATTTGACAGTTGTCACACGTTGATTGTAGTAGTCAGCGCGCTGAAAGAATGGTGAGATACATTCTTGAATCTAGCAGCTCTTGTAACAGCGCTTATACCTGCTACACTCACTGCTTCGTTGTGTACGCTCGCATATATGACAATGCATTAATTTAAGCAAGCCCTGCTATGGTCTACGCTACCATCTAGAATCCCAGCTGCGTACTGCACGTACCTTAACAGAGCATGGGGTCTGTGATAACTGCAGATGACTAATGACTATATATCTGTTGGTGGGAAAAACTATAGTGTTGATTGGATTTTAATCATAACAGAATTATAGATATTTATAAATTCTACCTATTTTATTTTCGGTCGAATGTTTTCACGGTCTATTTTTTCACAGTAAATATAAAGTATTTATAAATTATTCGGTTTAAATCTGAAAATACGAATCTTGCGTGCTACAAATCGAAAAATAGGAACGTATTTATAGCCGAGAGGATTTTGACGAGGGTAAAGTAATTTATTATTGTCATTCGCGTCGTATTGGCATGCCTTCAAAATGTCCCTAAGTTAACAGAAATTAAATTGGCAAAACTAACAATGCGAGATTAACGCGAGAATTAGTGAGAAAGTTTCACTCGCGATGTTTATTTGGCAAAACAGTTGCATTGTTTGCGTTAGCCGTTAATTATTACTTTATTTTGGCTGCATTCAAAATAATGAAATTAAAAACATATAAGTTAAACGTGCCATTTCCAAACTTTCAATGCCTCCAATCTTTATAGCCATGGGCTTGAGAATGGCCGAGCGTGTAGCAATGCTGTTGTTTACATTGCGTTGCTATGGTTCCTCTATTACAACTTACAAGTCCCCAGTTCCCGGGTTCTAGCCCTAGAGCTGGTAAAAGTGCCAATTGGATTTTCAATTTATTATTAAAAAAAAAAATAATGAATTGAAAATATGAATTGGCGCTAGGCTCAAATAACCTTAGCTGTTGGTGGTCTTTAAAACACACTCAAAAAACGTACCCGGGGGAGGTGCGATGTGGTGTTTTTTGCGGGGAGAAAAGGGCATGGTGGAGGTGGTAAAGGGGGGTTCCTCAAAAAACGTACGCGGGGTGAAGATCCAGTGAATGGTGGAGATGACGGAATAGTTGCAGAAATTTCGATGATCGCGTCTCGATCTAGTGTTGCTACCATTTTAAATTATTGATGGGTGGAGTCGACGTCTCGGACGTTAAAACACACAGTTTGGGAACCACTGGGTCAAACATTAAAACGCTCGCCAGAATTGCACTTCTTAACATCACAATAAATCAATTTATTGGCAAAGGTATCTGAAGCAGAGTTAATGGGAGTTAAAATTATACAAATCAAAATTTATCGCGGGAGATGCAACTTTGCATATTCAACCAAAACTATAACCACGCAAATAGATAATAACGTAACATTGTGTTAGATTTTTTTGCTATACCCACTATAAAATAACTGCTTTACATGCATATAGAAATATATGTAGTTGAAAGACGCTAATGACCTGAGATGTCGACGCGTCTATAATGTACAATAAAATAAATAAAGACAGGCCGGTGTACGGAAACGTTTCTTTCCCACACTAGTGTGAGAAAGCAAGCAATTTCCATATAGTGATTTACTGATTTATGATTATTCGCCCTAACATGCCCGCTATTACAACTACTCGCGGCCTAAACATATATCAATATATAGCTTGCTTTCCCACACTAGTGCAGAAAAATATTTATTTATTATGGATTATAGACGCGTCGACAACTTAGGTCATTAGCGTCTTAAATACAACAAATATTATAATATATCACTTAAAAACTAAATTACATCACAAAACATCCATAAGCAGAGGTGGGATTCGAACCCACGACAGTCTGATTCAGAGACCGCGACGCTACCAACTGAGCCATACTGTCCTCATGCAGAAAAAATACGTTCCCGCATATCGGCTTGTCAAAAGTCACTTTACATGCATGTAAAGCATGAGCTACTTTATAATGGGTATGGCAAAAATGATCAAAAGAAAACCGATACAGTTACAATGCCATCTGTGCGAATGACATATAACTAAAAGAAAAACAAAAGTATAAATATTCTTTGTAAAACAGTTGAACGTTATACGGCGATAATATATTATGTTTCATTTTATTACAGGTTTCATCACTTCGGTTATAAATTAAAAATAGTTCTAAGAAAATAAATAATTGTCTCATGTCTGTAATACATAATTATTATGCTTACAAATTTTACAAATGCCCACGTCTTTTTTTTCGCTGTTGATCTTGAAAATTTATTTAAAAATTTTAAATATTACGCACGGATAAAATTAGGTAATATCGAATAAATATACAAATCTGTATTTACTGAATATTACAGAGTGAAGTTTCAATGTTTATAAAATTTTTACCACGTTCAAACATCCGTTTTAACCCGACATTATCGTGTGGGGTCTGTTTAAGCCATCTATCTACAGTCTGCGTCTAAAATGTCCCCCTGAGAGTAGTTCTTTCAGTTATCCACGAGAGGCAACACTTGTGGGAGGTACAAACATTATTTATTCCCCATTAGTGTCGTGTCATTTTAGTGGTATAACTTAATTATTAAATTAAATATTTAAGTTATACCACTAAAATGAAACGACACTAAATGGGGAATAAATAATGTTTGTACCTACCACAAGTGCTGCCTCTCGTGGATAATTGAAGGAACTACTCTCAGGAAAATGGTTCATTAAGTATATTCGTTCTCTCGTTATGAATAGATTTAAAACAATAAAATGCAAGTCGGGAATTTTAAGGAAACAAAAAATTAAAAAGAAAAAGGGTGTGGGATTCGGAACCCCCGACAGATGTGAAACATCAAAGAAAACGTTATTGAACTCGGTGGTATTCTCTATGTAGTAGTATATATTTTTTCAAAAGCAGCAACTAACTGTTATGCTGACTTAATCCTATATACTGCACTGTAACACACGCGGTTGCGGCGTTTGAGCACGCCTGAGCCAGAAACGCAACTAAATACACAGCGAAGTATCTATATTACATATCTACACGTGTATACATATACTTTTGCTTTACAGTACGTTCGTATCTATACTCTCTCTCTCTCTCTCTTCCCGTGCCCGAACGCGCGGAAGCCGAGTGAGAAGTGCCGCAGTGGTGGGAAGAACAGCAGCGAAGGAGCGGTCCATAAATTTCGTTGCATATTTCCCCTCACGCGGCTTTTCACTGTCCGACATAAGATGTTTCACATCAAAAACGATTACGTCTATCACACGGAAAAATAGTCGGGCAAAAATATTTTTAGTGCCATCTCATCACTAGTATACCCCCTGAACCCCATCGCACTGCGACCATTTGCGCCATGCTTGATCCACGCACGTGTCCGCTGAAGGGTTAGGCATAAGCACGTGGATTTACAAAGCAGTTTTCATGTAAACACGTTCCTGAAATTACTGAAAGGTGAACTTTGACGTGTCCAAACACATTTCTGTGGGGGCGATTTCAGCACCGCATCAAATCGACCCAGTGATAAATAATAATCGTCGCGTGTTTTCGAATGCGTTGTAAGAATTATCTGCGAATTATGAATACTGTTTTATACGTCAGTGCCACAGGTCGAAAAATGCGAACCAGCTAGAAATTTTTATTTTTTACCGACTTCAAAAAAGGAGGAGGTTTTATATTCGGCAGCTATGTTTTTATATATATGTAATTTTTATCGATTTTTCCTGTATTTGTGAACCGATTGTAATGATTATTGTTTTATTTAATAGGGCTTACCTTCGGGGTGGTCCCATATAAATTTTACTTAAATCGCTTCAGCAGTTCGGCTGATTTTAATAAAAAGTTAGTAACGGACTGTGATACCGTTAAAGTAAATGTCAGTTTTGACACAGCGTAAGAGACAGAAGTCGGTTAATAGCTTGCAAACTACGTTTTGTAACGCCATTAAAAAGTGCAAAATAAAAAACTAACAAAAAAAACCTTCAAAAAAGCCACTAAAAAGAGGAAAATAATAAAATTTTGAGGTTGGCTCCGATTTGGTGTTTTTACTTCCCACCTCTACTATGGTAGGGAAGTAATGGATTTAGTCCGAAAAAAATATTTCGAGATTTTAACAGATTTTCACGTTTTGAGACCCTAGCAATCGTTTAAGATCATTTTCTGACTGATGTCTGTATGTGTGTGTGTGTGTGTGTGTATGTGTGTGTGTGTGTGGTCAATTTTTCGCCTTCGATATCTTAAGAACGGAACAACATACGGGCATGCCGATTGTTCTATTGTGTTTATCAGCCTTTAACTTAGATCTGATTAGATTTTGAGTCAAATCGGTTCAGTGGATCCTGAGATATTCAAAAAAACGTCCTCAATGTCACGTATTAACATAGGTAAAAAAAATATAAATGAATTCTAGATGTTATAATATGAAAAATATGTAAATATTTTTTTTCTCTAAAATGTATAGTTTTCGAGAAAAAAAATATTTTACTTAAAAAAAATAAAAATTGTACGTAAATCAAGGTAACCATGATTTTTGCTATATTAAGTTAGCCATCAGTAGATCACCAAACAAAAAAGAGGGCCATGCTTTTTTTAAAGAATAAAAATGAAATTGTGTTTTAAAGACCACCAACAGCTAAGGTTATTTGGGCCTAGTCAAAGAAAAAAAAAGTGTTTATTTTTTGCAAATATTTACTAGGTGGGAAGTATAGGACTGGTCATCAGTCGAATTTTTTCTATCATATTTATCCGTTAAATTCAGTAATAAAATTTTAGTAGTGTTGCGTCCAGACCGAAAATGGGGAAAAGAAATGTTGTTGTGGGAAAGATTATATTGTAGCAAAACTCCAGATGATACGCCGCTGGCGACAATAAAAGCATCGAGAACAAGTAACAATGTGTAGCCAAAAAAACCCAGAAGTTACGCCACTGCCTTGAGCGGAAACTACTAGAAAGTCAGGTCACAAATGAATTCCAAGAAATGTGTTGTTTGTTGGTAACCGCGCGAATAATATAGACGACACTAGAAATATCGAGAAACATTGTGCTTCAGGTATATAAACAATGATAAATCGACAATCAGGACGAGTCTACAATCAGCGTCGTGATCAGACAGTATTCTGTGGACAATACTTGATATAAAATAAATACTTAATCATTGTATTTGTTAATTGTTTATAATTATTATAAATAGTGTTGACTGTTGAAATTGACTTTTCATTGTTACGCATTATTGTATATTGTTGTTTACATTTTTAATTATTGAAATAAATAATTTATTCCACCCACGTGAGAAAACAGTTTTGTTACAATATTATATTAGGCCCAAATAACCCAATCAGTTGATGACCATAAAACATTGATTTAACGCTATTTTTTAATTGTTTGCAGATATTGACAACAATGGCTATTTGGACGAAAGAGATTTCTCATGCCTGGCTCTGCGAGCGACGATTGTCGAAGGCAAGGGACAATTCAGCATCTCCAGGTTGCAGGAGAATCAACACATCATGCTGGGTCTCTGGGAAGAGATTGCCGAGCTGGCCGACTTCAACAAGGTAACAAGACGTGTTTATTGTACACTCGCTATACGTATACTGCATGTTCTAAAACAATTAACATTACACAACAAAACACAATCACGACTTAACCAATGACCGAAACACGATGCGAATTCGAAAAAAGCGTGCGAATTGAATAGTGAATGTTTACAGAAAAACACGTCGAATTGATAATCTCTTTTTTTAAGTCGGTTCAAAATAAAGGAGGTATATTAGTATATTAAGCCGTAAAATAATCGAACAAAAACAGTGAGGTAAAACGAAATACTCGCGAATTCGAAAAAAGAGCGCGAATTAAAAATGATTGTAGAGAAAAAATTAAAGAGTTATTAATATTTTGTATGCCGTATAAGTGACGAAAAAATTCACTTTACAGTTTCCCTAGAAAACTATGATGATGCACAAATCAAAAATCTAGTAGTGAGCCATTTTAAAATTAGCAAAATAACCCTGAATATAATATAACGGTGGTCCACTTTTCGTGTATCGCATGACGTTCTACCAACTGACTGAAATAATAAATGAGTACTTGACAGATCTGAAACCTACTGAACTCTTTATGCCAAAATTGTTTACAGTTTACACTTTACATTTACGCAAGCAAGTAGCGCTAACATAACAATTATGCAAAATAATTATTATAGTAGAATAACGTAGTGGCCTTGACAGTTGTACCCGATGCGCGTTTATTTGTCCTGATTGCAGTAGTTTTTTGTTTAGTAGGTATAATTGTTTAATGAGGGCTGCCATTCATTTTTTATTCATCAGATTGCGCTAGTGGCAAGTACGATGTGTGTCAAACGTTTACATTTTTTTTTCGTCAGATGGCGCTAGTGGCAAGTACGGTATGTGTCAAACGTTTACATTTTTTATTCGTCAGATGGCGCTAGTGGCAAGTAAGGTGTGTGTCAAACGTTTACATGTTTTATTCGTCAGATGGCGCTAGTGGCAAGTAAGGTACGTGTCAAACGTTTACATGTTTTATTCGTCAGGTGGCGCTAGTGGCAAGTACGGTATGTGTCAAACGTTTACATTTTTATTCGTCAGATGGCGCTAGTGGCAAGTAAGGTACGTGTCAAACGTTTACATGTTTTATTCGTCAGGTGGCGCTAGTGGCAAGTAAGTTATGTGTCAAACGTTTACATTTTTTATTCGTCAGGTGGCGCTAGTGGCAAGTAAGGTATGTGTCAAACGTTTACATTTTTTATTCGTCAGATGGCGCTAGTGACAAGTAAGATATGTGTCAAACGTTTACATTTTTTATTCGTCAGATGGCGCTAGTGGCAAGTAAGTTATGTGTCAAACGTTTACATTTTTTATTCGTCAGATGGCGCTAGTAGCGAGTAAGTTAAGTGTCAAACGTTTACATTTTTTATTCGTCAGATGGTGCTAGTGGCAAGTAAGGTATGTGTCAAACGTTTATATTTTTTATTCGTCAGATGGCGCTAGTGGCAAGTAAATTATGTGACAAACGTTTGCATTTTTTATTCGTCAGATGGCGCTAGTGGCTAGTAAGTTATGTGTCAAACGTTTACATTTTTTATTTGTCAGATGGCGCTAATGGCAAGTAAGGTACGTGTCAAACGTTAAGAAATTAACGATTGTGTGATCAATCATTCTTCATTTATCCATTGTTGAGGAATTAATAAATAAATGCAAAACTGCTATTTAGCCGTAAAATGATGTAGGTACTGACATTTGGATGACAGACACATAACTTTCTAGTGGCGCCATCAGATAGTAGAAAAAAGTGTGGTAGCCCTCGTTTAGATGTTGTGAAAACCTGTCGTAGAAACTCCCAAATCAGTATCGGATATGTAATTTCGAAGTTCAGGGCTTGAGAAAGCCGAGCGTTTAGCGACGCCACTGATCTCTATACTTAAACTGGATAGCTGATGCATATGGAAAAAATTAAAAATACGGAACCAATTTGATGTGGTGACCAGCGCCACACAATATCGGGCCGAGAAGTTGAGAACTAAAATGCAAATATAAGTGCGCGTATAATAAGCACTGTGTCAATAAGGTACATTTTAGTTACTGGTCTGATATTGTGTGGCGTTGATTAGAAAATATGATAACATTTACTGTTGGTGCAAGCGCGGATCCACCGTTGTGGGCACGGTGGGCATGCCCACAACCCTAATTGAGGTCGATAGGCTGATGTTATATCTGCAATGCCTTAATAAAATTAAAAAAAAACGAACCGTGTGACTTTTTTATTTTGGCTACTAGTCTAGTAGTTTGTACTGTTTGACGTTTCGTGAGCGAATCCGTAGTTCGACTCGCACTTGGCCGATTTTCGGGTGGCCGTGACCACAACCTTTTTAAGGGCTGGATCTGCGCCTGTGTTGGTGGTCATAAA
Organism: Mongoloraphidia duomilia; assembly: GCA_039654895.1. Taxonomy (NCBI): domain Eukaryota; kingdom Metazoa; phylum Arthropoda; class Insecta; order Raphidioptera; family Raphidiidae; genus Mongoloraphidia; species Mongoloraphidia duomilia. The sequence goes on along the minus strand of CM077521.1, from coordinate 1,387,834 downwards.
AATCAACTTAGCGTAGCGGATAATTCTTTGCAGTAGCGGTTTCTGTTTATTGGAGACAGTTGTTGCTTCAGCTTAGTCTAGTAGTTTGTACTGTTTGACGTTTCGTGAGCGAATCCGTAGTTCGACTCGCACTTGGCCGATTTTCGGGTGGCCGTGACCACAACCTTTTTAAGGGCTGGATCTGCGCCTGTGTTGGTGGTCATAAAAATCAACTTAGCGTAGCGGATAATTCTTTGCAGTAGCGGTTTCTGTTTATTGGAGACAGTTGTTGCTTCAGCTAACGGCAGCATAGCACATCTTCTCTCGTGGTTTTGAAACGCTGCAGAGTTTATAGATTGTTTCAAGGTCACGGTAACCGTCAAACGGACAACTCAAAGCAATGCCTTTTATATAAACTTACCTATTAATTGAGGGCTTGAGAATAGCCGAGCGTGTAGCAGTGCTGTTGTTTACATGGTGTTGCTATGGTTCCTCTATTACAAGTCCCCAGTTCCCGGGTTCTAGCCCGAGAGCTGGTAAAAGTGCCAATTGGATTTTCAATTTATTATTAAAAAAAAGGGTGTGGGTCTCGGGACCCCCGACAGATGTGAAACATCAAAGAAAACGTTATTGAACTCGGTGGTATTCTCTATGTAGTAGTATATATTTTTTCACAAGCAGCAACTAACTGTTATGCTGACGTAATTCTATATACTGCACTGTAACACACGCGGTTGCCCGAACGCGCGGAAGCCAAGAGAGAGAGAGAGAGTGTCGCAGTGGTGGGGAGAACAGCAGCGAAGGAGCGGACCAAACATTTCGTTGCATATTTCCCCTCACGCGGCTGTTCACAGCCCGACATAAGATGTTTCACATCAAAAAAATAATGAATTGAAAATATGAATTGGTGCTAGACCCAAATAACCTTAACTGTTGGTGGTCTTTAAAACACAATCTCTCTCTCCCTATTAATTGAGCCGTGAAAGTTTTTGTCAACTTTAAAAGCGTCATAGTCGACGGTGTAAAAATAGTTTGTTTTTTTAAACGTTTCCGCGAACCCTTTGAGCTATTGTACAGAACTTCGAATGCAATAAACAATTCTGTCTAACAAATGTGCCAAATGAGTTGAATGAATTATTTATGTGACGGCACACGAGAATTTTTGCGCACGGAGCGACCTTCCTTTTAAAAATCTCGTAGTAAAAAAATAAGTCCATTAAATGCCTTTAGCTACAAGTTTTGGGGAATATCTTACGTCTAAAATACTGGTTTTGTACCTAGATTTAGATATGCTTTATTTTGCGGGATCTGGGACTTCAGGCTTTAGTTTGGGGTTGTAGGGAGAAAGTATCTTTAGACACTAAAGTATCTTTTATCGATTTTGTACTAAACTTTAGAAACTTGACGGAGAGCTGGCGAACGTTTTTTCTCGAATGTCTACGTAAGGCAAAATAATATTTAAAAAAATACCTGTATACGTGTTTCCCATTTAAGAATCTGTAAGTCTGGCAGCCTTTCTCTTTTACGTTTTCGGTGGCAGGTAGAAATTAGACAGGTAAAATATGAATTTTTCATGTATCTAACAATGCAACACTTTTTATTTTATATTGTAATTCTAAAATGCCAAACCAAAATGTTGATGTGAACACATGCGCCATTTTCCTGAGAGTACTTCTTTCAATTATCCACGAGAGGCAGCACTTGTGGTAGGTACAAACATTATTTATTCACCATTAGTGTCGTGTCATTTTAGTGGTATAACTTGATTATTAAATTATTATTATTATTAAATTAATTAAGTTATACCACTAAAATGACACGACACTAATGGTGAATAAATAATGTTTGTACCTACCACAAGTGCTGCCTCTCGTGGATAATTGAAAGAAGTACTCTCAGGAAAATGGCTCATTGTTTAAAGATTACAACATTGATTCAATAATACAATTTAACAATTAAAAAATAGTGTTACATTATTGCATGAAAAATTTGTCTATTTTCTACCTGCCACCTAAAACGCAAGGGAGAACGGCTGCCAGACTTACAGAATCTCAAATGGGGAACACTTATTGTTGAGATTATTTTGCCTTACGTAGATACTTAAGAAAATCCGTCCCTGCCTCTTAGCCTATTAGTGGATCGCATATAGGTAGGTATTATAAAAAATTATTTTTGGCAATTTAAAATTTAAAACTGTTTGGTTTTACGAAGTTAAAAAAACATAATTTTTTAAATTTCACTAATATTTATGGCGTGTAAATCAGCTGTATATATTTATGAATACTAAAAATAAAATTAAACAAATGACCGTTCCAATAATATTGGAATCGGTCCAAAATGTAGTTTTGTTTTTACTGCTTTTGTTTTATTTGGGTCTTAACCTCAAATCGTAAAAACGAATTGCTTTTCTTTAAGTTTTCTTATGCATAAATTAAAAAAGAACGCTCGTCGATTTTATAGACGTTTCGGCGCCCCCGGTATATTGATATCCATTATGATCGGCCTTGATCTACGATTCCTATTTGGAAATTGTCCAAAAACAACACAAGAAATTTAAAAGTTATGGAATCGTTTAGTATGTAACATTAAAAATGTTTTTTTAAACACATTTCTTGACCATCGTTAAAAAGTTGATTTATTAATCTTAAATTAAACATTCATTTTAAAACCTGAAGAAAATTAGATAGATACTGCAAATTATAGACGTTCGAAAACAGACAGACGCCTTCCTTTCTTCGACCTTGAGAGTCCGACCGGTTTATGCGTAGAGAACTCCTTCGTCTACACTCTATTTAGCGGTGTATGTTCATTTGTTCCAAAAATTATGAGGGTTTCTTTTGTAAAACTCTTACCATGCCAAATACAATCGAGGGCAAAAAAAAAGGGTGTGGGTCTCGGGACCCCCGACAGATGTGAAACATCAAAGAAAACGTTATTGAACTCGGTGGTATTCTCTATGTAGTAGTATATATTATTTCAAAAGCAGCAACTGTTATGCTGACGTAATCCTATATACTGCACTGTAACACCGCGTGTGTTACAGTGCACGCCTGAGCCAAGAGAGAGAGAGAGTGCCGCAGTGGTGGGGAGAACAGCAGCGAAGGAGCGGACCAAACATTTCGTTGCATATTTCCCCTCACGCGGCTGTTCACAGCCCGACATAAGATGTTTCACATCAAAAAATCCAACGGCATTATTGTTAGACGGGGCTCTTTCTAATGACATAATGAAAAGAATTACTTGTACAGGCTCATTTAAATAAATACAATTCCGTATAACTATGACAATAAGAATTTCCTGCGCATCTTGACATTTATATTTAAGTCGATTCAGCGTTATTTTTTCTATAAATAAACTTAATATCAAACGAATCGGGTCGAATTAATTTTTCAAAAATTTCGCAAAAATAGTACAAAGAGGGGGGTCTTCTTACTTTTGGCATTTTTAAGAAAACTCAAAAATCTCTCAAATGCTGTTTATATCTTTAAATATGAAAGTGCGGGCTATTTAAGTCGATTCAGCGTTATTTTTTCAATAAATAAACTAAATATCAAACGAATCGGGTCGAATTAATTTTTCAAAAATTTCCGAAAATAGTACAAAGAGGGGGGTCTTCTTACTTTTGGCATTTTTAAGAAAACTCAAAAATCTCTCAAATGCTGTTTATATCTTTGAATATGAAAGTGCGGGCTATTTAAGTCGATTCAGCGTTATTTTTTCTATAAATAAACTTAATATCAAACGAATCGGGTCGAATTAATTTTTCAAAAATTTCCGAAAATAGTACAAAGAGGGGGGTCTTCTTACTTTTGGCATTTTTAAGAAAACTCAAAAATCTCTCAAATGCTGTTTATATCTTTGAATATGAAAGTGCGGGCTATTTAAGTCGATTCAGCGTTATTTTTTCTATAAATAAACTTAATATCAAACGAATCGGGTCGAATTAATTTTTCAAAAATTTCCGAAAATAGTACAAAGAGGGGGGTCTTCTTACTTTTGGCATTTTTAAGAAAACTCAAAAATCTCTCAAATGCTGTTTATATCTTTGAATATGAAAGTGCGGGCTATTTAAGTCGATTCAGCGTTATTTTTTCTATAAATAAACTTAATATCAAACGAATCGGGTCGAATTAATTTTTCAAAAATTTCCGAAAATAGTACAAAGAGGGGGGTCTTCTTACTTTTGGCATTTTTAAGAAAACTCAAAAATCTCTCAAATGCTGTTTATATCTTTGAATATGAAAGTGCGGGCTATTTAAGTCGATTCAGCGTTATTTTTTCTATAAATAAACTTAATATCAAACGAATCGGGTCGAATTAATTTTTCAAAAATTTCCGAAAATAGTACAAAGAGGGGGGTCTTCTTACTTTTGGCATTTTTAAGAAAACTCAAAAATCTCTCAAATGCTGTTTATATCTTTGAATATGAAAGTGCGGGCTATTTAAGTCGATTCAGCGTTATTTTTTCTATAAATAAACTTAATATCAAACGAATCGGGTCGAATTAATTTTTCAAAAATTTCCGAAAATAGTACAAAGAGGGGGGTCTTCTTACTTTTGGCATTTTTAAGAAAACTCAAAAATCTCTCAAATGCTGTTTATATCTTTGAATATGAAAGTGCGGGCTATTTAAGTCGATTCAGCGTTATTTTTTCTATAAATAAACTTAATATCAAACGAATCGGGTCGAATTAATTTTTCAAAAATTTCCGAAAATAGTACAAAGAGGGGGGTCTTCTTACTTTTGGCATTTTTAAGAAAACTCAAAAATCTCTCAAATGCTGTTTATATCTTTGAATATGAAAGTGCGGGCTATTTAAGTCGATTCAGCGTTATTTTTTCTATAAATAAACTTAATATCAAACGAATCGGGTCGAATTAATTTTTCAAAAATTTCCGAAAATAGTACAAAGAGGGGGGTCTTCTTACTTTTGGCATTTTTAAGAAAACTCAAAAATCTCTCAAATGCTGTTTATATCTTTGAATATAAAAGTGCGGGCTATTTAAGTCGATTCAGCGTTATTTTTTCTATAAATAAACTTAATATCAAACGAATCGGGTCGAATTAATTTTTCAAAAATTTCCGAAAATAGTACAAAGAGGGGGGTCTTCTTACTTTTGGCATTTTTAAGAAAACTCAAAAATCTCTCAAATGCTGTTTATATCTTTGAATATAAAAGTGCGGGCTATTTAAGTCGATTCAGCGTTATTTTTTCTATAAATAAACTTAATATCAAACGAATCGGGTCGAATTAATTTTTCAAAAATTTCCGAAAATAGTACAAAGAGGGGGGTCTTCTTACTTTTGGCATTTTTAAGAAAACTCAAAAATCTCTCAAATGCTGTTTATATCTTTGAATATAAAAGTGCGGGCTATTTAAGTCGATTCAGCGTTATTTTTTCTATAAATAAACTTAATATCAAACGAATCGGGTCGAATTAATTTTTCAAAAATTTCCGAAAATAGTACAAAGAGGGGGGTCTTCTTACTTTTGGCATTTTTAAGAAAACTCAAAAATCTCTCAAATGCTGTTTATATCTTTGAATATAAAAGTGCGGGCTATTTAAGTCGATTCAGCGTTATTTTTTCTATAAATAAACTTAATATCAAACGAATCGGGTCGAATTAATTTTTCAAAAATTTCCGAAAATAGTACAAAGAGGGGGGTCTTCTTACTTTTGGCATTTTTAAGAAAACTCAAAAATCTCTCAAATGCTGTTTATATCTTTGAATATAAAAGTGCGGGCTATTTAAGTCGATTCAGCGTTATTTTTTCTATAAATAAACTTAATATCAAACGAATCGGGTCGAATTAATTTTTCAAAAATTTCCGAAAATAGTACAAAGAGGGGGGTCTTCTTACTTTTGGCATTTTTAAGAAAACTCAAAAATCTCTCAAATGCTGTTTATATCTTTGAATATAAAAGTGCGGGCTATTTAAGTCGATTCAGCGTTATTTTTTCTATAAATAAACTTAATATCAAACGAATCGGGTCGAATTAATTTTTCAAAAATTTCCGAAAATAGTACAAAGAGGGGGGTCTTCTTAC